>JANZXP010000005.1:11527871-11538035 GCA_027576715.1 Erythroxylum flavicans
TTTGCAGGAATCCTCAAGCTAGAATTCTCGTGTCCAACAGTCGATTCCATGGATCCAAATGGCAACTTGCAGCCTCACCAGAATCAGGCTGAACCATATTAAAACATGTTTGTTTTGTTCTCGCTGTGATTTTTGTTTTTAAAAATGAAAAAATCATTACAAATTTTGTATTTTTTTTACGTTGCGGCAATGGATTTCTAAAATCAAAAAAACGTTTTTTCATTTATAATTTTTGTTTTCCTCTTCACCGTCAGCGACTCGCTTAATTCCTCGCTTTCCATATGGTTTGCTTCTCCTATTCTCTTTTCTCTGCAGTTGGTTCCTAATATCTTCTCCAAACTTGATTTGCTCTTTCAGATGACTACGGTGACAATCTCGCTCATCCTTTGACTGTTGACAATTGGATATTTTATCTATTTGGGTTATCTTTTATTCTCTTTTCTATTTTGGATGTCAATTCTTGATGTATGATTTTTAAACAACGCTAAAGATCAGTTAGGCAAGTGCCTTTATAGTATAATAAAATGAATACAAGTATCGTTTCTAAATACTAAAAATAATTGTCATTATATTATATAATCTAACAAATTGAATGATTAATTAAAAGAAGTGATTAACTAAACTAAAATCATTGGTCTAAAATAACAAACCTAAGCAATAAACAAGAAAGAAATAATCAATTAATAAATAAGATTCATATATAGAATTGTGAGTAACTAATATGATTGGACCAAAATAAAGTAGACATTATTTTTATGCTTTATATCCAATCAAAACATTGTCTGATGAAATGATTGGACTATACAGAAAAATCATGCATGGAATGATTAATCAAAACTACATTGACATTCTTAAATATGTGAATAGTCATAATTCGTTATTAGATATCAATCTTGATTTATGGATATAAATTGTTTAATTAGAGAATTAAAGATAAATTAAAAGAGTTTAATTTATCGAATCACAAATGTGATTTAAGATTATAATTTATATCAATTGCCAACATATTTAAGAACCTAATGAGTCATGCACAAAGAATAGGTTGAAAAGAAAATTTTTGTTTTAATCAAGTTAGACTTAATTGTACAGCTTAATTAACTTTATGATTAAATATGATATATTTAATAAATAATGATCCATATAAGATATTGGATCTTATTTGGGCATTAAATTACTAATGTAATGACTAATTAAGTAAATTTAATAAGGAATCAAATTAATTTAACTAAATATAAAAGGGAGAAATTCAAGAATACTAAACTCTTATTCAAAGAAAAGATCTCATCTAATTGTAACTTTAATCATAGGTCTAAAAAGAATATTTGTAACAATTCAAGCAGTTAATTCAAAATATATTAGGATAGTCATAATAAATCTCAAATTTTCCTAAGTTAATTGGTTAAACTCAGTATCCAAATCAAAACTTATTATCAATTGACTGAGTATGATAGCATGTCATATCAAATAAATGATAACAATATGCTTAGTCAAAAAGAATAAACCCTAAACTTAAATAATCTAGATAGCTGCAACTATTTAATATAGTTTTCTTGTTTATCATAAGTTAAATATGCAATTTCATAAATAACTTATTTGCTACTTGTTCCAATCCTTCATGACAATTACAGATCATTGAATTCATGGATAGCTATAGAATAATCAACATTAAATTAATTTGTCAGATCAATCAATATTAATTATTCGTGAAATATAAAAACTCAAAACAAGAAATAATTAAATTAAAACATGAATAATAGATTAGAACAAAACTTCACAAGGTTACAACTGTTTCGAGTCCCTTTGAATAATAATATTTAAGTTTAGCCACACATGGCTGAATTTTCAACACCAAATAAAAGAAAGAAAAATATTAAGAGACAAGTAAGAAGAGAATGATTGATTGATTCTTGAGAATTAGAGAACGTCCCTTTTATAGTGTTTTCCTACTTTAAACCTAATCTTATCCTATCTTGCAAACATGCCTATCTAAAACAAATCTCAATCCCTTTATGACAGGGATAAAAAGAAGTTTCCTACTTAAACTTCAACTTTTCAAGTAAATATGGCATTTGGCTTTATCTCCCTTTATCCATTGCATTAATCATTTCATTTTATCCAAAGTTCATGATTATCACCAATAGTGTTCTAATTTGATGCAATCTCTACTTTTCATCTCCTAAAATAAAACAAACATTAATTTTCCTATTTAAGCACTAAAATAAATCCAAAACAGAAGAGATAATTCCAATTAATTTAACAAGATGACATCTTATCAACCACTTCCATTCTTCCTAAGGGCCTCCTCTTTAAGCAAACCTTTAAAGACTTTGCCAAAACCTCCCTCTCGAAGCACAATATTAGATTTAAAATTCTTATTGGTAGACTTTAGTTCTATAGATAAGAATATTTTCAAGTTTGATGTAGGCAAAATCTGCCTACTTGGATAGACATCAACATTGCATCCACCCAAAAATTGGTTGTTAAATAAAATGATGCTAGCACTTGAAAACATGATGTTGCTAGTCTTAGAAGAAGTTGAATTGTTGCCTTTGAAAAAGCTATATTATTGCTGGTGTGAGATATCCCTATTGCCATGATAGGACTTAAGTTAAATATATATGAACACATTGGAACCATTACAAGAATAAAGCTACTAATTAGTGATAAATCAAAGGGCTAAGTAAAATCAAAATATCATAAACGAGATTACCAAGAGTAGAACATGATAGTTAGTATATACTTAATTAAAAAATATCATAAATAGGATCGGACTGTCCAAGTAGCGCAACATAATGTCAGTTTATAATTAAATCTACTTACCTTACTTAACCTTACTATATAGTTCTGTATGATGTTCTGCTCAATTAGAATGGAAGTAAGAAGGATCCTCTTGTTATTTGTGGAATTTCTTTGTCATTTTTTTAAATTATTAAAAATAAAACATGTGGTAGTCATGTGAAAAAATCATTAATTTGCATCAAGCTCATTAATAGAGAACTTAACATTAAACTATTTAACAAATTCAAAGTTAGAGCCTTTTAGCGTTACTTTTTAAAGTTTAGAATAGTATTACAAAATTAAGTAAAGTTTGATAGTTATATTACAATTAACCCTTAAACTATTAAGTATGTTTTGAAAATGTGAGTGTTGCCTTCCATTATTTAAGCATAAAATTAGGGTTATGTTTATTATAAAACTTGTTGAGTGACTCAATTCTCCTTTAACCCGAATATGTTTTATTTTAACTTAATAGGTTCTACATAACTAAATTTGTATGATGTAGATAAGTGACTCATGATCATATAAATTTAGAGGCAAGATTAGGAATAACGTCTAAGATATGTTTTGGAAAAAATTGTCTTTTAACAATCTATGAGTCGTATGATATATGATTAATAAAGATTTTATCCTCCTAATTTAAGTTTATTTGGTTTATTGAATGACTCAAGATCAAATAAAAAGATTAGAGTAATTTGTCTGAATAGTACAGAGAGCTACTATATTGAATAAAATAGTGGGAATAACTAACTACATTATTAAAGTCCTAATCTTATTTGGTTGTCATTGAATATAACTAATTACTTGCTATTCTTATGTTTATATCTTTTTCAACGAAAATATTACATTGATTTATTATAATTGGTACTAAAATTTAATGAACCAAATTTCTTAGACATAGGTTAGTTCTCAAAAGAGTTCTCAAAGTTAGAAATAAAAGTTTATATGCTCATCATGTAATTTTGTTATTAATCCCTTGATTTGGTGACAAAGTTTTAGAGATATGTAAATATCATGTAGATGACTGATCAGGTTGTCCAAGCCCTCAAAACTAATTTCAATTATCTAACTTCTTGTAGTAGTCATGAAACCAGGTCGAATCTCAAGAGAACTAAAAACTATATTTTAATTTCAACTAATAAAATAAAATGGGGGATTTTCGATTAATTAACTAATTAAATAAAATTAATAAGGAATAAAAAATCAACTTAATATAAAAGTGAGTAATTCAAGAATACCTAATTCCGATTCAAAGGAAAGATTCCATCTAATTGTAACATGGATCATTGCTTTAAAAAGAATAAGTGTCATAATTCAAGCAGTTAGTCCAAAACATAGTAGGATAGTCATTAGTCCAAAACAAAGTAGGATAGTCATAATAAGTCTCAAAATTTTCTAAATTAATTGGTTCAAACTCAATATCCAAACTAGAACTCACCATCAATTGATTATGTGTGATAACCGATAGTTATAGTTTACATTATATTTTGGTAGGTGTTTTAGTGTGTTTATAGGTGTTGATTAGATGATTTTTGCATTTTTAGGCTTAGAATTATGTTAATGTGATTGTGTGTTTATGTTTTTAAGTAATATGTGGTTTAGGGCATGACGTTGGACCTTAATCTTGTGTTCTTGAGGTGTTTTAATGTGTTTGCTAGTGTATGAACTCAAATAAATAAAGATTGAAGGAAGTTTAAGTAAGCTTGGGCTAAAAGACAAGGTCACAGTTGTGACATGGGTGTCATAGTTATGACAGATGGTTCTTCCTAAGTCACGATTGTAACAACTTGCGTTGCAATCGTGACAGAAGCTAATTTGGCAATGTCATGTGTTATGATCATGATAGACACTCGTTAGACACGAGGATTTCCTTCTATTTTGATGTTTAAAGGGTATTTTTGGACAAATTAACATGGGTAAGACCTAGACTTTACCCTAAATGACGTATTAACTATATAATAACATATCAAGACCCAAAAGACCTAGCCTCCATATGCCAAATCAAGAAAGAACCTAAAGGAAGGTTAAGAAGGAAAGAAGAGAAGAGGAGCATCTGCAACAATAGTCCAACCAGTCCATTCAAGTTTTTTTCTTCTTTCTCTTGTTTATTTACTTCCATCCTGATGTATGAATTGGGATTGAGGATGTTGAACATGTTGATGATGTTCTAATTTCATTTTAGGATTTATTCTTGAATCATTTTATGACTTGATTACTTTTGATGTTAATGAAATGTTAGGTGTTATGATATTTATAGTTGTACATACTTTGATAATAAATTGAGAGATTGAATCGATAGTAATATGATTAGGTTGGGTAATGAGAGTTAACAACCTAATAAATCATATAAATATCAAATCGACAATCATACAAAGATAGATCTTGTGTGAGGACTTGATTATCTAATATATCACTTAAAAAATTAATTGAAGACTTAGGCTATTTTTGTTAATCGAAAGATTGCAAGAATTTCAGAACCAATTAGGATTATTAATAAGGGTTAAATGATTAGATCTTGAGAGAGATTAATTAACCCTTTGAAAATCTAAGATCAATGCTGATTGAATCAAAATTGTTTAAAGTAGCAAAATGACAATAGAATGAATCATATACTTTCATAATTGATCTATCTTGTTTTATCGCGACTTCTCATTTGTTAAGTTGTTTAGTGTTTTATTTGATTTAATTATGTTAATTTTAAAATTTTAATTTCATTCAACTCATATTCAATTGTTTAATTTTCTGGTTAATTTTATTTTCATTTAAATCATGTTTTTACAACCTTAGACAAAGTTAGGATTCAATTAGTTTTAGCTAATTCCTCGTGAGATCGAGACCTTAATTACTACAAGTTACGATTAGTATACTTGCGGAATATTAAAGGGTTTTACATTATATAAAACTTGCTCAACAAATTTTTGGTGCTGTTACTGGGGAATTAGCTTAGGATTTTTTGAATTCCTTTGTGTTTATGAACTATTACCCTTTTTTGTGATTGTGGCACCCAATCACAAGAAATTAAAAAAATTAAAAAAGAAGAGAAGTAAGTTTGGGTGCAAAGTAGAGACATATCAATTTGGACATAACAAGGCAATAATGAGGAATCCGAAAAGTTAAATGCGAAGAAGAGATAGAAATAACGATGATAGAGGAAATACATCATAGAGAGCGAAAGACCCTAATGGACTTCATGAGGCCCAGGTTTAATGCCTATCATTAAGGAATTACACGACTACCATTACAAGTGACATATAATTTGTTTGAAGAGATGGCGAACAATAGTTATCCTTAGACGTCAGAATGTAGTAGAAGCAGTCAACCTTCCCAAATCTAAAAGGAATGATTGTGGTAGATTCAATGATAACATTGCAGGCTAAAATCGATAACCTCACTAAGGAAATGAACAGTCTGACAATTGCCTCTTTCTCTCTATTTAAAGCAATTCAATAAGGATGTGACCTATGTGGACAAGAGAGTCACATTATAACCGATTGCTTCCTAGTGGAAATCAACAACGTGGAGCAATTCAACTTTAATAAAGAACAATTTAGTCAGGGAAGTAATCATCCTTATTTGAACACGTATAATCTAGGGTGGCAGAACCACCCAAATTTCTTTTAGTCTAATAATGCAAGAACTTAAATGGGAATTCAAAGGCCGCCAGGATTTCAGCAAGATGAGTTTAGTTCATGTGATTCAATTTGGACAAGATCATAAACAATATCAAAAGTATGGATGAGGCCTAGAATAGGCTAAAAGGGAAGTTCAAAGAAGTAGTGGAAGATCATGCCTCTTCTATTCGTAAACTAGAGTTTCAAATGGGCTAGCTTTCCAATGAATTCTATAAGAGAAATATGGAAAACTTTCTAATTTCGAAATGTTTATGCGACTTAGGCATAGGTATAAACCTTATGCCTTTGTCAATTTTTAAGAAACTAGGGTTAAAAGGTGTGAAGTCAATATCTATGCATATTTATTTGGTAGATTAATTGATAGAGAAACCATTAGGCTTGGTGGAGGATGTAACTATAAAGTAGACAAGTTTATAATTCCTGTGGATTTCATTATGTTAGACTTTGAAGAGGATCAAAATTGTCCACTAGTTCTTAGTATACTATTTTTGAACACATGAAAAGCTTTGGTAGATGTCCATGAAGACAACCTCATCCTTCGGATTGGAGATGAACAAGTGAAACTCAACATAAATAAGGTATTAAAGAATCCAAAGGAAGGTAGCTCATTTATAAGAATTGATGAAGTCAAATCTTTAAAGGAGCGAGAGGAAGGAGAATAAATGATAACGGAGATTGAGTTTGAAGAATATAAGGAAGCCTCTATTCAAGAAGCTGATGAAGAAGAGAATGAAGAAAAATATGACAACAGAGATAGAGGTTGAAGAAGATATAGACATCTTTATTCATGAAGCGGAAGAAGAAGAGGAGACGAAGGTGATTAAGGAAGAATAAGAACAGATCACTCTGTTACAGGACAAACTACTCAAGAGAAGAGTCAGAGAGTTTCGTTATTCTCTATTTTATTGACAGTTTGTTAGAAAAAAGGATATTACTGAACTTAATTGGTTTTCTTAATTTTATTAACATTGTCCTTTTGATTATTTTGTAATTTGTAGCTTGTTTATAGGCTACGAAACTGAAATTGGGTGACACGGGTGGAAGCAAGCCACTTATAATTGACCCAGGTTGAGTATGGGAGGAAGATCACATCAAGCTAATGACATTAACTAAGCACTATTTGGGAGGCAAACCAAGAATTAAGATATGTTTTATTTGTTTTATTTTATTTTGTTAATATTTTTATTTTTATTTTTTTGTAGGAAAAGAATTGTTGGAATTTCATGGCTGGAAGTATCTTCATATTTCGTCACCAACACTATCACCACCTTAATCTCCTTAAAGGGTTTGTGCCTTAACCTTTTCCTTTTGTTTTTTCTTGTCATTTTTATTTTTATGTTTGTTTATTTTTCTCACATTGGGGACAATGTGTTGTCTAAAGGCCGGGAGGTTTGCATTGTTATTGTTATCATGAGTGTGAATTTTGCATGTCATATTGTTATTTTTTGCTTAGGTTGACAATGTATATGTGACATAAATGTGAATTGTGTGAATGTGTCAATGGCTATGACTTGATGGAAGTAGTGTAACTTTGAACATAGTCATTGAATTTGTAAAGACATATAGGCTTGTGAAATATATGTCTTAAATATCTTTGGTTAAATATGCATGTTAATTAGGATATGACGTTTGATCATTTAACTTAGAAAATTTGTGACATATAATAATTCTAAGTCAATTGAATAAGTAGTGTTATTAATAATATTTTATGAAGATGATTGACTACAATGAAATGAGGTAGTTATGTGAAATGTGAAAAAAAGTGTATGAAATAAATAACTATTCCCCTGACCCTTTTGAAACAAATATTGGGTTATGAATAGAGCTAATAGCTAGTTGAGATTGTAATATAGCTAAGTAATTGGGGACATGCACGCTAAAATGTGTGTCTTCATGTTAAAATGCTAGAATGACATTCCAACCAAGCTAATTAATAAAACGTGGCCTACTTGAGTAACCAGGGATATGCATAGTAAAATGTTTGTCTTTGCATCAAAAGGCTAGCTCAACGTTAAAGAAAATTAAAAAGTGATGTTTCGATAAATAAATCATACCGATCTTTGAAAATAGCAAGAATTTTTATGGAAAGTTACTTAATGAGAGTTACAATTTTGATTGACTACTAATTATCAATGTGTGTGTACAAGTGCTTTAGGTGAATGAATATGATGTTAATGTCCTTATTAGTGTTAGCTTGCGATCATGCATCTCATACATAATATATATCAAATATACGCAGCAGAAAAAAAAAGGAAGCTCAAAAACTAGATCTACTTATGCATATAGATATAGAAAACAAAAACATGAAATGTAAGATGTTTACATACTATAAGATGTTTACATACCTTCCCAACAATCTCCTTCGTTCTTTAATCTTCTCTATGTTGGGTTGTTGTAAACCATAACAATCAATGTAGACCGTCTCTAATGAAAGTGTATATGAAGATATAAGGATGAAATCTCATTAGGAGATGGTTAGAATTCCTTCTTTATGCTAGCAAAGACAAGAACTTTTGTGAGAGTTAGAGAGAAAAAGAGTGTGTATGTAAGAAAGAACCTTTCTTTCTTATTGTGTCTTACACTAGATGCACGAAAATCATCTAAATTTTCTGCACCATTTAGCCTTCCATAACTGCATCACTAATGGAAATTTATGGGAAGTTAATGGCCTTGAATAACATGCATTAATAGAAGTTATGAGAAGTTAATGACCATGAATAGCATGCATTAATGGAAGCCAACAACACATGTTTTTAATCCATTCCATGCAACATTTTCTACCACAATCACATCACGATACAATCTCGAAACACTGTCTCATATCTTGAATCACCATTCAAGACCATTATACTTATCCTTCGAATCTCCTATGTGTGTGACCCATTAGGTTCTAGGTTATGTTGGCCACTTGAATTAACACTTAATTCAAGTAAGTCAAGAGCGGTATCTAGCAACACGTCACAACCCCAATTGACTGGAAAGTCAGTGGTTTGACTACAAACCTTCCATACGTAATGTTGCCATGCAATTCGTCCTTTCACCATCTATATCCCACTTGGTTCAGAGTATGGTCAAAGTGTTAACTCCCACTAGACTGACTACGTCACATCTAGTACAAGTGATTTTAGATCTTGTTCTAAGGATCTCATTACTCTCAGTATCATTGAAGACTTTCTTTATGACACATATTTGCTCTGACTAAAGACTCCCTAGTAATGACCCCGACAAGAGGTCGTGAGTATCATCTCCTTTTATTAGGAGTGGTGAATCCTTTATTGGCTACTCAATAACCTTCAAATACCTCAAGTTATACCCAATCACCACCATATGAGTAACCCCTGAAAGGCACCAATGAATGGAGTCAAAGCACAGGATCAATATCTGAGATATCCTAGAATACCTCAAGTCAAAAGATACTTGCACCATTGCTATGATGAGACTAACATTGACACTAGAATAGAATATCCATATGATTGTCTCATAGTAGGTCAATTTTATGTACTTACTACCCTTTATAAGCATCTATATGTTAACTCTAAACAAGTCATGTCTACAGCTTATGAGATCTACTGTTTGATATAATCAAGGAGTATAACATGTGCTAGTTTATCTGGATTAATGATATCTCATCTCATTAATCCTAAGACTAAGGAAAGTTTAGATACTAACATAATTATACATGATAGGAATCTCATTATCATGATCTCATCATGATTTCCTCCATGCTATGTTTTGTATCAAGGACTTCATTAAA
>JANZXP010000005.1:11551638-11564698 GCA_027576715.1 Erythroxylum flavicans
ATATATACATCACCATTGATACCAAACTAAAGCAATTCTGTAATTATGATTAGTTCTGACTAATCAGTAGTTAAATAACTTTTACGATCTAGGGATTTAAAGGAAAAGAAGTCTCCTGAAAATGTTCTGCAAAGTTAAATTGAATTCTGTTTCTAAATTTATTTGGTTTGATAAAATAAATTCAATAATCTTTAATTAAATGATTTTATTTCATAAATTCTTAATTTAATGAGAAAATTAAGTCAAATTAATGCAAAAGGACAATGGAAATAAAATCTAAAAATAAATTGAAATTTGCTACAAAATGGCTGTCAATCCTTGTAATGTACATTATTTTCCTGCTCTCCAAACAGCGGAAAGAAAAGGTAAGAAAAATTAAGTTAAAACCCAAAAGTCATTTGGACTTGATTGGTTCGCAGTCGAGAAAACAACGCGATCTCTCTCTCACTTTGTTTCCGCCATGAGTCTCTTTGGTCTGGGCAGGTCATTCTTTGTTCTCTTCTTGTTTTCAGATCTCTGTTATCACTCTTTGCATCATTCTGATCTATTCACTCTTTGCATCAGCAGTTATCATTTGCACTTGGGATGGATTTGAATTTTGATTATACTCCTTTTATTAGTGTGCCTTTGTGTTTTGTAAAACCTTTGATCTGATTTTGTTTAGCTTGGCTAATTGAGCAAATTTATGCATACAATAGTGAGTTGATCAGTCTTTTTAAGCATGCATGCTACTTTGGATTGCGTATGTATGCATATCTATGCATAGATTCTGATCAGTCACTAACTTCGTCTAGCTAATTAGGAAAATAAAAAGAGAAGTAAAGTAGGGCTTGTATCTCAACACATGCGTTCATATACATGTGCATATATATAGATAGATGAACACACTATCTAGATTTTAATGAGTCACTAATTTCCTTACATTCAATTGCCAAAAAAGGATTTGGAAAGAAAAAGAAAAATTACATTGACTACCCTAAAAGGATTTGGGGAAAAAGGTAAAGTATTAACTATGTGAGCTGGGGGCATGCATGCGTATTGCTGCATAATTTAATAGTTTCTGTGTCTGTCATGTATGCATGGTGAATTTTCCATGTCCGTAGCTTGTTTAGTTTATCAGCAAGGTGGCAGCATGAAAACGGTGTGAAAATCTGTGAAGTCCCCCACATTTCTGAATAGCATGATTATTTTAGGCTTTTTCGGGTTTATGCTTGTTTCTTCTCCAGTTATATTGTATAGGTTATTCTAAACTGACTTGTGTTAACATGGTGGTTATTAGATGTAATGAATGGTGTAGCATGTTGTCAAAAAGTTTGTACCATTACCTGCAAAATCCTCATGTAAATGACTTTACTTAAGATGGAAAATATGTGGATATCAGATAGCTAAAGTTGCTTAGTGGAGGCATAGCGTCTGTCCATATGGCAAGTTATTGTGCCAGACTGCTAAAGTCTAAAAAACTGCATTTAACTCTCTAATTTGATTAGAAAAAGCTGTTCATGTCTGCTTTAAACTCGAAGTTACAAGAGTCAAGTACTTTACGATGAAAATAATGAATCAATGCAATTTGCTAGGATCCATAAACCAATAGGTTTTTATTGTCAGAACCTATCAATTGGTGTTGCAAATCAAATATCAGTGTATATGCTGGTGCAAGCAGAGTCAATACGATTCATTTAAAACTGTACCGTTTCTGTTTGCATGATTATTGTTTGGTTTTCTGTTTGCATGATTATTGTTTGGTTGTCATTGTAAGATTAATGATTTGACTTTAGCACATGAGTAGATATTTGATCTTAAGTTTCATAGAATGCAGGCTTTCAGACTCCATCTTTCTTTCTCTTTCTCCTGCACACATTCTTCTTATGCGTTGAAGTTGGTTCATCCCTGTGTCCAGTTGTGTAGGGTCCATTTTTTAATCTTTAGATAATTTTTTTAATTGTGTATAAGGTTGGACAATGTTGTAGTTTATATTTTTTTTTTTTTGAGTACATACTCAATTTGTAATCCTGATATGTTTTCTTTATACAGAAATCAGAGGACATTCCGACCCAAAAAGAGTGCACCATCGGGGAGTAAGGTCAGTTTTCATTCTTGAGTAATAAGATTAAAAATCCAAGCTTTGGCCGTCAAATGTTGTAATAAATTGCCCCTTGCCTACTGAAGTTTCGAATGATATTTTCTTTTAATACATTCCACATTTGTGTCTGTTGTTGTTATCATTATTACTGCAAAAATGTCGATGTGTGTCTTATGACTAGAGCATGCAGGTGCGGTAAAAGAGAACATGACTGCCCTTTGATGGTATATCATGATTAATGGATTTTGTCTGTGTTTGTCCATTTGCACGGGTTCTGGAATTTTAGAAGATAGTGATATATAAAATATGTGTGTTTATCAATTAGTGTGTGTTAGGTGTTTTGGCAGGTAAATCTCATATACATTCTCGTGCATGTTAGATTTGAGATTAAGACATGAACACAAAATCTGAAATGAATTAAATAGGCAGTGCAGATGATGATTGACAATTAGTAATAAATGGTGGTATAATGGTTTAGTGATATCAAAAGAATTATGGCGATTGGAGACTATAAAAAGTTGATGTAAATTCATAGTAAAGAAATTAAATGATTTGGTTTGTATGGACTCTAGCTTACATAACTATATTTAGGGAAAATGCCAATTAATATCATGAGGAATTGGATAAGTGTAGCATTGTTTAGTTAACGACAGTTTGGAAAAAGGAGGTTTCTTTGTAGCACAAGTGATAAACACTCTTTAGAATTGTGGGGTCCATATGTATATTTTGTAAATATCATGAATGGGTTCTGACAAAACAGGTTAAACAATATGGTTTATTCTAATTGCTGCCATTACCATACAAGCATTGATATAAGGGAAAAGCACATACAGGGGGCGGAATGATGTCCCGTGCTTTCTATGATATTAATAGTGGATGGTGGAGAAACTGTTCTTGTTGCCTTTGTGAATTTGTAATTTTCATGATGCAGGGGGCACAACTTAGAAAGCACATTGACGCGACCCTAGGCAGTGGAAACCTTAGGGAAGCAGTGAGACTTCCTCCGGGGGAGGATGTAAATGAGTGGCTTGCTGTCAACAGTAATTGCTTTCTCTCTTTCTCTCTCTCATTGAATGTGTGAGCAATTTTCTGTCTTCACTTTTTTAAGTGTGTTTACCTACAAACTTATGTTTTTTTGTCGTCAGTCCACCATGTTTTAGTACTTTGATGCAAGATAATAAAGTCATCCAAGTCTTGTATTATCTAACTCAGCATATGTTTTTCTCTTTAGAAGTTCTATTTACTGCTAATCTCTTCCTAATTCAAATCTAAGTCTTTATGGATTTCCCTATTTCAGCTGTGGATTTCTTCAACCAGGTGAATCTTCTGTATGGTACCTTGACAGAATTCTGCACACCTGAGAACTGTCCTACAATGACTGCAGGCCCCAAGTATGGCTAGAAAATAGACAACATTTATAATTCTTGTGGTTAGCTTACATAATAGAGAGTAAAGTATAAAGGCCTTGTTGTTACCTTGTTCTTTTTGGCCGTTTAATTAACATATTCATAAATTGATTAGCTCCTTTAAGAAACTTGCAGTTTCTACAGCCAATTTGAATGGTAACACCAAAAACATCAAGTGCTTTATAGGTTTGATATTTTCAAAAGTTTGTTTAACCAGTTCCAGGCTTGTATTAGTGGCCTAGAGATGTAGAAAAGTGTTATGAACCCACTACTCGCTTCCAGTATAAGTGTTGAGGGCAATTATATTCATATAGTTCTCCATGTGTTTTAGCAACTCTGAATAGCTGAAGACAAACATTCTCAAACTTTTGTAACTTTCTAATTAACCAGAGAACATCATTATCCTTGCTATTTATTTCCCAGATACCAGTTTCAGGCAGGTTTGCCATTCAATTGAGTGAAGGAAGCAACTTTTAGGCGTATGAATAACAAACTTGTGCCCTATAGTTTCAAAAACATTTTATATTTGGGTGTATTGTCTCCTAATCTCAAGGTTGATATTTGGCTAACTTTGTTCTTTAATGTAGGACATCTATCACCCCTGTTGATTGATAATCTTGTGCATACGTTAGAAGTGTAGAACAAAACATTATAATACAAAATCTTGCATTGCTTTGCTCTGCCAGCTAGTGCAGATGCACATTCATTCACTTTTATAGTTGATTAAAATGAGTTATCTGCAAGTTTGATTATTTAATAGCTTGTGATCTGGTACTGTTGGAACTATGCAGGTATGAATATAGGTGGGCAGATGGTGTACAAATTAAGAAACCTATCGAGGTGTCTGCTCCAAAGTATGTTGAATATTTAATGGACTGGATTGAAGCTCAGCTTGATGATGAATCCATATTTCCCCAAAAACTTGGTAATTAGTCAACTAATATGTACCCTTTTGTACTTCTATCATCCACCTATCTGCCTCTTCTTCTTCATAACATCCACATCCTCCAGTTGGAAAAGCTAATGAAAAGAAGTTAGCTGCAATTTTATTATGCAAAGTGGCCCATTTTGGCCTTAGGTTACCTTGTTGGATGTTTAAGATATATTATATTATTCCTTTTATATTTTGGACCAAGGATTGTTATAAAAGAAATGAGAGAGGAAATTGGGAGGATTTTCATTTATGACATGATGGAAAAGTGTGATGGTTATGATGAATAGTCTTTAGTCCATTGCAATAGATAATGACCTTTCGGTACGTGTGTTTCAAGCCTATGGTCATAATCAGATATCGTTCACTAATCATTAATCTATATATTAATTTGGTTGAATCTTGCAGGTGCTCCATTTCCTCTTAATTTCAAGGATGTTGTGAAAACTATATTCAAACGGCTGTTCCGTGTATATGCCCATATTTATCACTCTCACTTTCAAAAGATTGTAAGCCTCAAAGAGGAAGCCCACTTGAACACCTGCTTCAAGCATTTTATACTGTTCACCTATGTAAGTTGTTTTCTGCAATCTCACTTGTTGATCATAAGTGACATAACTCATAGTCTTGTAAACTCTCAAAACGTTTACCATTCATGACTAATTCATACTGTTCCAGTGATTTGAGGTAGCTCATTAAGACTTCAGTTGCCTTGAAAGTGGCTGACTTTCTTATTTTTCCCTTAATTCATGTTTCTTTTGTTTAACTTCACATATTTTGTTAGGACAGTCATGTGCCTTGTCATGGCTTCCAAGAATATGTCCCATTTTAATTTTTCCTGCATGATTGCCTCGCCCTTAGAATCAGTCCATTTGGGTGACGATCGCCTATAAAGTTAACTATGTTAGAGTTTATATGTGCCTCCAGGTTTTGGGCTTGCACTAAACTTCTTGGGTTGGATGACATAGTTGACAAGTTCTTAGTATTACTCCATCTTTCTAGTTATGCAGCAGTTTCTCATGGCCATAAGTGGCTCAATCTGCTTCTTTTGAATTTGAGCCCTGTTCACCCATTTCATTGCAAGAAATGCTTAGCCTTTGGTCTTATTACCTTCTAATTGATTATAGAGTTCATCATAGACAAAATTTCCCTTTGTAATAGTTTCTTATGGATTTATAAATCATCTCAAAGTGTTACGGTTAAAGCTTCTACTACAACTTTATCTCCGTCGCATCCATTTCAAGAACTGGTGATTGTCCATGTTTATGCTGGAGGCTTCTGTCCACTCTTTCTCTTAACGATGTCCTGTCTCTTTTTATTTGTTTTCAACGACAAAATGTTGTTTTTAGTGATCACTTTTGGTCCTCACTGTTCCTATCTTATTGTGCAGTGTACCTAAATTAAGTTTGCCAAGCAGCATTTTCTTCTTGTAGAGAAATTTCTGGATTTGGTGATTGATTGTTCCATTCGGATGTATTGCCTTTTGCAGGAGTTTGGACTAATAGACAAGAAGGAGCTTGCTCCTCTTCAAGAGCTTATAGATTCCATAATCGTTCCTTACTAGTCTGGGGAAGAATTTATATTGGAGATCGTGTGAAAACTGAATTTCAAGTGCTTCAGATCAGTGTTGGACAGTATAATGTTGCTTTTACTAACTAAGCCTGATGGATGTGCTATATAATTTATAACAAGAACACAGTTTATAAGGAATGCCCCGTGAGAATGTTTTTGTTTTTAAATATTGTTTAAATTGTAAACATAATTTATAATCATAATTTAAGGTTATTATCTGGGAAAATACAAAATAACGTAAATGTAAAATTTTATTTTCGTAACAAATAGTCAGAAATGATGAAAATGCATGAAAGTATTCTAACACTATCGCATTCACCGAGAAATAACTGAAGTTATGGTTAAAATGATAAGTAAAACAGGGAAGATTGAAAAGATACTTCCACAAAGTTGTTGCATGAAACTAAAAGAATACAAAAGGATGCTTACATAATTACGAAGAAAAGTCATTTTACACAAAATAATTTCTAATTTTTTAAATTTTAAACATGATTTCTAATTTTGAAATTTTATTTTTTAATGATTTCAAATTTTAAAAAATATAACTCTTTATCTTAGAATTTTATTAAAATAAATTTAAGTAATTTATTAAAATTTGTTATGACTTTAATTTAAAAAAAACACCCTCTTTATATTAGATTATTATTCAAAAATAACAATAAAACACGTGATATGGATTTCACACGTTGGATCAGTTATATGTTATTGATGTTGTGATTCGATTTAACTCTTAAACTTGATTGAAATTAATTAAAGTCAATTATAATAAATAATTTATCGTATAATTCTTAAATTATTAATTTGATTTGAGTTTAATTAGTTTGAATTAGGATTAAGAGTTGAGTTTATGTTGTCGTATCAACAACATTTGATTGGTTACGTGTATTTTACTGCTTTTTAAATGGAAGAGTTTTATGTAAAACTGAAAACTATAAACAATTTTTTTAGAATTTTAAATTTTCAATTTATTTAAACCACATAAAACCCTCTTTTGTCCTTACAATAAATTTATTATTTCTTAAAAGTGAACTTAATTTTCAACTAAGAAAAATATTATTATAAAATAAGCAAAATGAAATAAAAAATGAGTTAAACATTTCAAGAGAATACAAAAGAATAATAATAAAAAGTTTAATATATAAAATTTAAAATGTAAAGAACAGGAATTGTGTAATAATGCCTTAATTAATTATTAAATTGAAAGTTTGTATATTATAACATAATGTATTCTATTGATACATTATATATTCATTTAAAAACTTATATTTCATCATATTAAAAATCTTACATGACTCTATGATGTAGAAAGAAGCAAAATTAAAAAAAAAGGAGAAAGTAACTCTTACATGTCAACATTGCCCGATGCCATATATTATTTTCTATTAGAATACTAAATTTAAATTTATATATTACTCAATTGTAATTACAAATTTAAGATCTAATCCCATTTTTAGCAGAATCCATAAGCAGATGCAAGTTTTGATATTTGGTTGAAACCAGTTCTATATAAAAAGATTTTTTTTTCACTGCATCCTGTTACTTAATCCACTTATTTAGTTCAACAGGCTAATAAAATACATTTTAAAATCGTAATTTAGTTCTAAATTCGTGAGTTAGAGATGTATTGGTGGGTTGAGCTTTGTATTGGTCTTGAATGTTAGTGCTTAGCCTCCAAATCCATTGTCATTAAAAGCTTCTGTCAATGAAATGAAAGCCCTTTTATCAGTTGAAAATGAATACTAAGGACTATGGTCCCAACAGGTTTTGAACTTCTACAACTATCCACCCTTTGGTTCCTGTCTGATGGGACCAAGTCACTTCCATGGTCATCTCGACAATCTAAAACCAAATATGAAAAGTTCCAAGTGCGACTTGGAAGCCTTCCTTTGACATCTGCTAATCACATCACTTATCTACATCACAAGCCTCTTTCCAAAACCATCACCCACAGTAGGGTACAACAGAAATCTGTAAATATGTATGCATGTGGTCATCCACTGTAATGCATCCTAATTAGGAGTCTTGATTGCTAAAGACGAGGGACTCTAATCTTAGGACAAGAACAGAGATAGTAAGAGAGGAGGGTCATTCTAGTTTCAGTTAATAAGAGAATCATGAAAAGGAACTATCATCAGTCATCATCTCCATGTCATGTACATTTACATTCAAGTGGTAAGTGAACAAATAGCCAAAATTTTCACATCCAGTTTATACCCATAGTCTAGAAGATCAAATGCTTGCTTATACAGCGGGGAAAAGAAGTACCTTATGAAGGAACCTAATTCATCTGTACCATGTGTAAGCTCCTAATATTAGATTGCCTGCATCTTGAAGCTAGAAAACCATATGCTACCACCACTGCGATGAGGACTCCAAGGACCAATGAAAAGAGCTGAAAGTTAGCAAGCAGCTCACCTCGAACCTCAGTGTCTTTTGACCGACATCTGATTTGATCACCCTTCAACCGACAACCATCTGGCATCATGGGGCCATAAAGAGTAAAAGCAGTTTGATAAAACCAGAGACCCTGCAGAGTAATAGCAACACCATTAGACAAATCAACAGGAAAACTGGTTGGGATGAGGGCGCCAGCCACAGTCGATAAAATGCAGAGTCCAATTAGAAGGACGAGAATGAGATGGTAATATCCCTCAAGTCCTTGATGGGTTGTCGAGTGAAAATAAAACAGTAGATATTCTGCGCAAAATGCTGATGCCGCCATCAAACAAAGGGCTTCATCTGGCAAAGGTAAAAGCCTGCAAGAAATTAACCCAAAAAAGAAAATTTAAACTGTAGTTGAAAAGGAAAAGCTCAGCACATCTACATTAATTATTATTATTAGAAGTAATTCAATGTAATGGAAGCATCATCGGGACTGATAGTTTTGAATCCAGTTTCCTCTTAAAAAATGAACCACAATAAAGTTTGATCGCTGTTTAAATGATTGAGGCAAGCCTTATTTACAGGCAGGCAACAATTGCTAGATCATGCTAAACAATTCAATAGCTCAACAGAGAGTTATACAATCATAGACTTCATCACTACAATGATAAAAAGTTGAAAGTCCTATTCAATGATTGCTTGAGATAGAAAATAAACTAGGTCCGTTCAAGGCATTGCTTCTTATTATTTAGAAAAGAAAAGGTAGATCCTTCGGTAAATGGAAAAAGAAACAAAATATGCCTGTATCTTGAAGATGGGGGTCTCGTCAAGCCCCCTGATAGCATATACCACAAGGAAACCATGCTAAGGAAACAGTTTTAAGTCCTAATGCAAGCTTATTGCATACGTCTCTTGCCAGTTCACAGTTCTCTAACTAATTCTTCAAAAATACCATAACCAATGCTTTTGAGAGAAGCTTAAAGGAGTTGAACAAGTAAGACATTTTTCAGGGTAGTCTTTTCTTATAGACTCAAGGGTACCGTTAGCAGAAAATCTCGGTAATTTATTTCACGACAATCACAGGAACTATCAAGTACATAGAAGCACATATGCACTTCAATGCAATCTCTAAATATTGTTAGTCCGGAAATATACGTGCGGTCAGATTTTTCAGATGAGTAGTTCCAAAGGCGTTAAGGTCTTAGAATCTTAGGTATGAATGGCCTGATCCTAATTAACTCTAAATAACAGATAAAAACAAAATGGTGATAAGATCAGTGATCAATTACTCTTTACTCCATCACTGATGAGCTTCCAATGCAAGCGAGGTAAGTTTTTTACAAAGCTACAATCTGCAACTTCTGATAACTCAAGAATTTGTTAAAAGTCATATGCTTACATCTGATACCCCCATCAATAAGCTACTTCTCACCCCATTTATCCCCTACTCGATTTCAAAGAGAACCTACATTAGTTTGTCATCCATGCCTTCATAAAGAACTGCCCAACCTGTATTTGGCTTCCTTGAGCTCAAACTTGGCAAGCTCAGATCCATAACTATTTGATCAGAGGTAAACATCAAATGAAATTGACCGCTTTCATATGCTTAATTTATCAAATGTGAACTCCTTGACTCTCTGTTGAGAGTTTACACAATTTTGTCAGCAAAATCTTATCATCAAATATTTAAGATAAGAAAAAGATGTGCAAGACTTGGATCATCAAATATTTAAGATAGGAAAAAGATAAGAACTCTCCTCTCAATAAAGAGTCAGAGCTCATATTTGACAAATTAAGCATTCGAAAGCAGTCAATTTCATTTGATGTTTACCTCTCAACAATTAGTTATATCTTATCTTTTTCCTATCTTAAATATTTGATGATCAAGAGTCTTGCCAATAAAATTGTGCAAACTCTCAACAAAGAGTCAAACAGTTCATATTTGACAAATTAAGCATTTGAAAGCAGTCAATTTTATTTGATGTTTACCTCTCAACAGATAGTTATGGAGTTCTACAAGTTTACGTGCATAATTGGAATCAGTAAGTTCACCATCGTTTAACATCATGATCTAGTAATAGAATTCCCAGTTATTTTTCTTCAGAAAATCAAATCAACACCGGAATAGAAAGTTTAGGAAGCAGTCTTCAAAACAAAACACGGTAGTTTAGAAAATCTACCTTCAGCTGACCCCATCACCATGTATTATAGACTAGCAGTCATACAAAATTCAATGCAACTCTTTTATAGTTTCAGTTATAGACAATGTTGATCTAATCCATATTGTCGTCTCCATATGACTAAATTAACCCCGGTAAACCGGAGGAAATTTTGCAGAAAGCAAGGACAAAGAAACACCAAACTTTAGATGTATATATAAGCAATTCATGGTTGACTAAAACTCCTACGTAAGGTTATGGTCAAGAAATCCCAATTTCCTTCTATTTTCGTCATTTCTTATGAGTCATCACACAAAGCAAAAGGCAACAACACTTTAAATTAAAGGTAACCAACCTTGTTTTTTCCGATAGCAAGGTGACAACTCCAAAAATAAAGAACATGAGAAGCATCCCGGCATGCTCGAAATTGTTCATATGAGAAGGATTAAGAACTCCATTGACGAAAAACTTGAGGTGGGTAGAATATAAAAACTCAATACATAAATCAACAAAAGAGCCGAAAACCACAAGATAGAGCTCCAAATAGTTGAGTTTGCCGTCATAACCAGAGACAGGGTTCCAAACCCGAAAACGGAAGGCCTTCGGGTTTGATGCAAATCGAACCAAAGCGCTCCATGCGTGCCATACTCCAACCAAAAGGAAAAAGGTTCCTGGTAAAGCATGACCTTTGAAAGAACCCATCTTCTTTTTAGTCTATATGAAATCTTTGCAACTCCTCCTTACTTCTTGATTCTGCCAGTTCTTCTGTTTCATAACTATTGTGCCTCAGAAATTATTCATCTAAAAGGGAGGCTTTTAATTCTTTTTCTGAACCTTGTAAAAAAGAAAGTTACTTTAACAAACTGTTTGATTGACTAGAAGATGAAAAATACGACCAACGAAAATAATTCGTGAAAGCCAAAATGGAGAGGACACCAAAGTTCCAAACATAAAAGGGAACGAAAAGCAGATAGAGAATAGGAACGAACAGCAAGAAAATGAAAAGTTGAAATCAAATCATTCGCTTACTAGCTTCTCTGGCTCTGTGATTGGGTTCATTAACTTATGAGGGAAACAATCAACTACGAGAGCCAAATCCAAAGAGTACATAAAAGATGCACGATTCAATTTCTATCCTGAGATTTTCTCAGGAAACAAACAGATGGTGATTGGTTCAGCTTGAAAGGGCTTCCAGTTTTCAGTCAAATTTGATTAGCATTAGAATGCTAGGAAAAATAAAATGACATCAACTTTGACTCATGCTGAAAGCTAATGTTAAGAAAGTTTAATGGGAGACTCTTCCAAAAAAAAAGAAAGTTTAATGGGAGGCCATTTTCAAGCTGAAAAGCGTAAACGTTCGAAATAGAAATACACTTCAAAGTCCAAGAATTTAAGCCAAACAAAGGATAAAATTTTCGGAAGGAACCTAGAAACTGTAAAAGGCAGACAGTCCCTCGTACCCATCAGCGGCAGTGAACCTCGAAAGACACAGGGAGAGAGAAAGAGAGGAAGTTCTTGCAAAATTATATGAAAGTGTGAACCTTTTGGTTCATATGGGCTCATGATTGTGTGTAGAGGAACATGGAACAGATAACAATAACTGGGTAATAATGAAAAAGGGAATGCACGTACTTACGCGACGTGATTGATTTCACGGCATGATTAGGATCCAAAAAGCTTCTCCGTCAAAAACCAAAGAAGGGCATGATCAAACAGACTCAAAGTCGAGACCTTTTGGATCAATCCAGACAGAGACAGAGAAGTGGTGATGTGCGTTAAAAATACTACAGAATTCAGTGAAAAAGATGATGTCCTGAAAAGGAACTTCGCAAAGATAAATAAGGAATATATTTTTGGGTCGATTTTAGATTGTGCTAAATTGCTTATACATACACAAAACCATTTACGATCCAATTTCTTAATTTTCTTTATCGAAATTTGGTATCCAAATCCAACATCAAGAAACAGAAAGAAAGTAACGAAGCATTGACTTCTTGTAGCTGAGAAATAGAAATGACACTTAGGCGTCCAGGTGCGAGCCCACCTGATATGGGGTCCATGAAAGCTCCATATTTGCAGAGAGATGGGTGATCCTGAGCTTAAAATCCTCTGAATCTGGAATTCCTAATTCATGAGTTGTGTTTTTGGTAGCATAGTCACCTGGAGTGCTACGCTATCATATCAAGGTTTTAGACTTACTTTAAGTTTACATGGATCTCATCTCGTGCCCTTTTTTAATTAGATTAGTCATTGCGTATGCAAGGTGACTCAAGCGATGGCTCTGGCTTTTTTATATAAATATATTACAACTTATATGTTTTGATTAATAATATGATATGTAAGGATTTCGGTTGACCACCTTACCTATCTGTCAATGGTCCCTTCTCTGGTCCCTCTCATTGTGTCCTGTAATTACCGCATGTGTTGTTGTCGCCCACTTCCTCAACCTTCAGCCGCTGTGATGGACAGTAGGGTATGATGTATTGTGTTAAAAACACAACGTTGGTTTTGGTTCTTGGGTCCTATCTTC
>JANZXP010000005.1:11564798-11584015 GCA_027576715.1 Erythroxylum flavicans
GGGTCCTATCTTCGCCGAGCATCTAGAGCACACCATCGAGCTTGCTTCAGGAAGAGGATAGAAACTCAAACCACTCACAGATCACGAGGCTTATCGACGGCAATGGCTGGAGGTATCGTTGATTACGCTTCCGTTAATTTTATACATGTATTTTACGTGATTTTAATCATGTATTCATGCATGAAGTTGCTGTTTTATTATGGCATAAATTTATCATGATATAAACTTGTACTCCAATTGAAAGTATATATTAAATAAATGTTGAGGCAAATTCAAAAAGTTAAAACTTTTGTAAAGATGAGAATAGACCATTTCTCCTAGCTTTCTTTCAAATTAGGTAAGGAGGTGGTACAAAAGTATGCGGCCACTTCATTACTACTATGTAATTGAAATGAACACAACACGAGCTTGTAGTTTTCCCATCACTCCATGACAACAGCATACACACTCTGTTTATCTAAAGTGAAAACCAATTCAATTTCTTTCCATTCCTCTATTGTTCAAAGGGTAGTAGTGGATAGTAATGTCACCTCTATTGGTAAAATGTATTTTACTATTTTACCAATGTGAGTTAACTATCATGTACATACATCAATTGGATTAATTGAAAAGGGACTGCGTGAGTTGTTATAGATGGAGGATGGAAGGGGACAGAGATGAGAAAAATTCTTAGTTTAGTTAGGATAGTAATGGACAAAGTTTGGATAACATGCCAAGGGAACAGACAATTGGTTACCAAAGAACATAACATTTAGGTTAGGTAAAGATGAATTCACAAACCAAAAAGTGTGAAATTTCATGTGTAAACTAAACTTCCCCCGGATATCCCGTCACAATTCTCAAGCACCAGGGCTTTGAAGTTACCAATTTGTTCCAACTATAGGTATCGCCCGCCATGTTTGTTACAAACGGCAACTAAATTGTTAAAATCGACAACAGGAGAAATTAGATAGATCAACCTGTCAGTTACCTTTTGAATAAATAATATGAGTTTTATTTCATAAACTTTGTGACACGTGAGAACTACTGGCATAAATCAATAGAAAGCATAAGATACTTAAAGGTCTACGCCTGTAATTAACTTGATAACCCAGGGTCGATTCTGTAACCGGCAAGGGCATCAACCCCAAGACTGGAAGGACTAATCATGATCTGCCGATCCCGGGCTATGTACTGACACCACTGCCAATGACCAACAACCCCTTCCGTTTCGGCGTTATTTTCAGCTAAGTTACATCTACTCTGTCAATCACATTCCTCCACGTGTCACGTCACATTTCTTTCTCTCTATCTCTCTCTCCCCGTTGGCCTTTATATACCTCCACGTTTTGATTTTTGATTTTAAATTTATCTCCTCAACCCCAAACCCAAAGCTACGACTGTCTTGTAGTAAACGTCGTCGTTTGTCGCGATCTTGGTCCCCGATCTTCCTTCGCCCTGTTTGGTCTCCGATTATTTCCTAAACCGGAGAATCAGTAGTGGAAAGTTTTTAACGAAATGCGTGTCATTCAAAATCTAAATGACTTGTAATGATGGATACGCTACGTGCGATCAAGTGACATAAGGAGCTTTGGAGAGAGTGATCTCGCAGGAAGCTTAAGATTTTTTGTCTGAGCTTCCACTTCTGCGAGATTCATTCCAATTTCTGATTTTCTCTCTTCAATTCTTTGGTTTTCGTTAAGTTTTGGTGAATTTAGAATGTCGAAGGTAATATACGAAGGATGGATGGTGAGGTATGGAAGGAGAAAGATCGGTCGATCCTTTATACACATGAGGTATTTCGTGCTTGAATCCAGACTTCTTGCTTATTACAAGAAGAAACCACAGGACAATCAGGTCAATTAAAATTTTGTCATTACTTTTGCTTTTCTTTTCTTCTGTTTTTCCTTTTTTGGGAATTTGTGAACTAATTTTGAGGTCCGCTGCTTATTTTTTATTTCATGTGTGATGTTGTTTGGATATTTAATTTTGGCGGTTAGAGTGTTTGTAGTAGTTATACATTGTTAGATGAGGGAAATGGGGATAGAGAAGTGAAGTGAAAGTGTGTATTTTTGAATGTTGAATCAGGTTCCAATTAAAACCTTATTGATAGATGGCAACTGTAGAGTTGACGATCGTGGATTGAAAACTCACCATGGACATGTGAGTGGCTTCTCTTTGTATGTTGTATCTTGTTTTTTTCTTTTTTTCTTCAATTCTTTATGCTTATGGCTTATACTATGTTCTCGTTCAAATTATTGTTCCTGTTTCCACCTAAAGAATACCGAGAATCAGTGCAAATTGCTAAAACTATATTGCTTTATCCATTCAGAAATAGTGATGACAGTGCTTAATTGTAGTGGTTAGATTTAGAAGATTGAAATTAGAGGACTGTTTACATGCAACTAATTGGTCTTGGGAATCAGGTTACGGGAAGGAGCTTAACATTGTTAATACTGTTTATATGGAGCAACTTAGATAAATCAAAATGGTTTACATTTGAAGCAATGAAACTGTGATGTTCCATTGTTGTTCATGGAAGGATTACCACTTTTAGGAGTAAAGCTCTATTTCAGAGTCTAATTCTTGTCTACCATTGTCTTGCCTTCTGGGGTGATGCAATTGCTATTGATAGTGTTTAGGGTATGCTTATCAGGTGATAGGCTTTAAGTTAATATGCCAGTGCACTTAAGTGGGAATGCCTATTGAAGGATGACTGCATAGACTTACTATTGAAGGATGACTGCATAGACTTAATATATATAGATATATTTGTATCCTTAAATAAGAATATAGAGAAAAGAAAGAAGTAGAAAAGAGAGTTGATGAAGCTGACTTTGATGGGTAGGAGTAAGACTGATAGAATTGTGAAATAGTTCTTTCTTCTTCCTAAAGCAGTCAAACACTCTCCAACTTTTCCATCGCCAGTTCATTTGTTGTCTTAACAATATAATTGATTTCAACGTTTTAGCAGTCACGATATTTTTCCAAGTTTATATACAGATTTACTGTACCTTGTTCAAACTATTCACACATTTATGCTCATTTCAAACATTTAGTTGCTTTAACCGTAAGGGGTGTGCTTCACTTTTAAACATCTCTTCCATGCTAATCACCATGGACAATTTGAGTTTTTTTTGAACGATGTGCACAAATATAGTGACTTGATGTTTTATCATTCCCTACCGAAATCAATGGTTCCTTTATAATAGTAATGACATAGTGTTACGTTAAGGAGTAAGACCACTGGTATGCTCCAGATTATTGTATACAATTTAATTATGTGAAGCTTGATCTTAAGTTTACCTGTTCTTTCAATCCTGCAGATGGTATATGTGTTATCTGTGTACAACACAAAAGAAAAGCATAACAAAGTCACGGTGAGTTATCCTTGCATTTATGTACTATAGTCATATACGAGATACCACTGTCATAGTCCATTACATATTTCAACTGTCTTTGGGAAGTGAGATCAAGAAGTTAATGTTTGGCAAATAACCTTGCCTTGTTGATATTGTAGATTTGTTTATTTGGTTTTCAGTTCACTAGTAAAGCCTATTAACTTTGACGATGTGGATACATTTGTCTTATGGACTTTCAAGTAGTGGATGCCTTTTAAATATACTACTTATAGATTCTCTTCCAAATTGGTTAATTGTTTAAAATATTTTGACTTTTAGCTGCTCTTTCTGTTAGATATATTTTGTTCCTGTTAAGGTCCAGTTTTATCCAATTCTTCCTAACATGTGGATGGGATCATTATCATCTGGAAAGAGTGAAACTATTTGAAATATTGTTGCTCCTTTTTCGTTTGTGATAATGAAATTTGTGCTTAATCTGCCTTAGCAACATGCAAAGAATAGGTTTTCTAAGAATTACATTAATTAGAAAAGTATTTCTGCAAACAAGTTCTTCTTAATCTGCCTTAGCAGCATTCAAAGATGATATCTTCTAAAAATTACATTAATTAGAACAGTAGTTCTGCAACCATGCATTTTCAGAAAGGAGATTCCTTAGGTTAAGATAGGATGAGGCAGCTGTCATTGTCGCTTGCATTCCAGCTGTCTACTTTCATTGGTAGCTTAAACTCCTTTTTCCATTTTCCTGGATGAAGTTAACCATATTGAGGTGTGATGCATTTGCAGATGGCAGCATTTAACATTCAAGAAGCATTACTTTGGAAGGAAAGGATTGAGTACGTAATTGATAAGGTTTGTGTTCCTTGGACAGGATTCTTGCATCATGTACTTCTCCTTCTCCTTCCTGCACATAAACTCCTTTCTGTTTCTCTTCTCATTTTTTTTTATTTAAAGAAATAATGGAAGGTTTTTAGAATCTAGTTTCTGGAGTTCTCTCTCCTTGGTTGTGCATCATCCTTTACATTGGATCAAATTATCATGCTCAAACTTAAGTATTTATTCTTTTTTTTTATTTAAGGGAATAATGAAAGGTTTTTAGAATCTAGTTTCTGAAGTTCTCTCTCCTTGGTTGTGCATCATCCTTTTCATTGGATCAAATTATCATGGTGAACCTTAAGTAGTTATTCTTCCTGGCTGTTCTAATGTCCTTATGGATTCATCTCCTTAGTGGGTGAAAATGGTTCTTTCCTTGCATGGAATGATACATATGGGATTACTTCACTATTATCTATGCAGCATCAGGATTCCCAAGTTCCAAATGGTAACAAATATGTGTCTTTTGAATATAAATCTGGCATGGATAATGGGAGAAATGCGTCTTCTTCAGACCATGAAAGTCAGTGAGTGCCTCTTCGACAATATCCATGTGCTTGTTTCTGTATATTTGACTAGTAATTGATAAGCCTCCAATACTTTTCATATATGTCTTTTAACTTTAACTTTCCTAATGTTACAAAAATTTTCAACCTTCGGGCTGGATTCTAAGGGTGGTCCTGAAAATGTTTTGTCATAGTTATGCAGATTTTTTCTCACTGCTATAGTGATCTGTTAGCAAATAACACGAAACTGCAAATGCACATAGATTATAGAGAACATAGAACATAGGATTTTATGTGGTTCAGCAAGTGTGCCAGCATCCATGGAAAATTACGTTCTTTTTCACTACTCATGCCAATGTTAACACAACCCTATAAATACCTTGAGTTATTTTTTTACAACAAGGGCTAATAAAAATCCAAAATTACAAATATGCCCCTTCTACTTCAATGGAAGGACTGTGCCCTTCCTCGTGGGATCCCTTGCCCTTAGTGGCAGCATTACTGTTACTTAAATATACTCTATATTAATGATATGAGCCACTGCTAACATGAACCAAAATTGGTGCTAAAATTAGAGTCAAAATGCTATTAGGGCTAGTTTTAAAGTTCATGTGGCTGTAAAGTTCTCATATTTTATATGCTTTGATCCTTTTTTCTAAGCTCTAATCATCTACAGGTTCAGTGCACAGGAGGATGAAGAGGAATCTCATCAACAAATTTTGCGGAGAACAACAATTGGAAATGGTTCTCATTTATGCCCTTCACTTCTAACCTAAAGTTTAAGCAATGCAAATTATGGTCAAATCTTATCTTGTTCATCACTTTGTAGGTATTCCTGATTCAATACTTGACTGGACACGTGAAGTTGACTCAGAATTGTCGAAACAAATTATCAATAACCAAGCATTTTCTAGAAAGCATTGGCGTCTACTACAATGCCAAAATGGTTAGTGCTTTTCCTTGGCTTCTTGTTTTTTTTGGTATTACTTAAAAGTTTAGAACATAATCAGTTACCTGGCCATCTTATGATAAGATAGATGAGTTGCTGTTGATGAGTCTTTTTCTTGATGTTCTTTAACTATACATGGCAGGACTCCGGATCTTTGAAGAGCTTCTTGAAGTTGATTACCTCGTATGAACTATTAAACTAATGCCAAGTTCTTTGCTGTGAATCATGCTATTATTGATTTTATGATTAATTGTTGTTCTGGGCAGCCAAGGAGCTGTAGCAGAGCAATGAAAGCTGTGGGTGTGGTTGAAGCGTCCTGTGAGGAAATATTTGAACTTGTAATGAGCATGGATGGAACACGTTTTGAGTAGGTGTTTCATTTTTCTTTCTGTTTTTTAGGTGAAATTTATACTTAAAAAGGGATTAGAACACTTTAGACCCAACGCCTATATAGAACTGTAAATTGTATTTACAAACAGGAAAAAAAATAAAAAAATATAGGAATTTGGATTATCTTCTCCTTCTTTACTTCTGTGGAAAGTGTTCATTAGATATGATAGTTGAAGCTAAGCACAAATATTACAGCTGCATTTGGTCAATGATTCTAGTGAACCTTATTGGCATCAAATTGTTTCCTTTCTTTGGAGTTGAGAAAAGGGAAGAAAAAGAGAAGATTCAGCATTCATGGGCATCTTTTCGTGTGTTTTCTAAATGCGCTACTAGCATGTTTGCTATTTGCCTGCCCAGTTAGACTTTCTGCCATAGATATTTGAAAAATAGTTTTGATACTTCAATTGTCCATCAAATGATTCTTGTACAATGTCCTATGTTTTGTCCTTCCTATTTTTGGAATTTTTTTTCATGTTTATTTCAATGCCTTGTGCAGGTGGGATTGCAGTTTCCAGTATGGCAGTTTAGTTGAGGAGGTGGATGGGCATACAGCTATACTCTATCACAGACTTCAGCTGGACTGGTTTTCAATGTATAATTCTCTCTCATGAAACTCCTCTGCCTAAATTTATTAAGATGTGAAATATGTTGTTCAGCATGAAGCATTTTTTTTTTTCATTTTGGTTATGAAAAAATGTTATCTCTTTTCTCTTGATGCGTATCTTTCTGTGAGTTGCTGTGTAATTATTAATTATATAGCTATCTCCATGTTTGAAGAAAATCTTGAGCTGGAAAGGAAGGATGCTTGACACATTCTGTGGCAAGTGTGAATTCTTAGGGCCTGATCAATTTTGGGGAATTAAATTAATTATCGAAAATACTTCTCCAAGAACAAGGGATGACAAGAATATTTAAATGCATCTTCTCCAACTTTTCTGGCTCATCTAATTTGAAAATATTTTTGGCTGAGAAAAAAATTTAAGTGTTTCATTTTAGTCATGCATACAGTTAATTTTCAAAGTGGTGCATGTACTCATGTTTCAATGTATCATCTTGGTATCTATGTATCTATTATATGAAACTATATAATAGCAATATTAATAAGTAAGTATCTTTCTTGAAAATATAATTTTAAATGTTAATAACAATGAATTCTTTTTCCTTTGTCTCTAGTTTCTCCATGGAAAAGAAAAATGTGATAAAGAAGTGAAAAGCAAAAACTGCTCAGAATGAAAAGCAAAAAATGCTCTTTCCCCATCAGAACAAGTCCTTAATGTTGAGATTTTCCAAATGTAATCAGTTTTTGGTAATATCAGATGATAAAGTTCTGTTGTATTGACAAAGAATTGTTACTGACATGTATTTGGAGTCTTTTAGCATGTTGCATGGTCAATTTTTTGTCAATAAACAAAATCATTTTGTTAGAATGATATTGCATGATGCTTCTGAGAGCAAAATGCATAAAACTGCTAGAACAAAATAAATATTTTTCTTCCAGAATTCACATGTTTTTTGCCTTACTATGTTTTTCACATGTCAATTGGCTTCAGGTTTGTCTGGCCCCGTGATCTTTGCTATGTACGCTATTGGCGCCGAAATGATGATGGAAGTTATGGTAGTGTTTTTTTCTAAATAGCTTCCTCTGTTTTCATAATTTTTGAGTAACAATTAGTTGAGGTTTGTACACTTTCTGTAGTTGTGTTATTTCGTTCTAGAGAGCATGAGAATTGTGGTCCACAGCCAGGTTATGTTCGTGCTCATCTTGAAAGTAGGTCATCCCAACTCTCATTTGCTTTATGCTTGGAATTTTCTGATCATAAAGCTTACATGTTAAGTTGTTTATATTCTAATTTTCTGCAGGTGGAGGATTTAACATCTCTCCCTTGAAAGCTCGAAGTGGGAGACCCAGATCACAGGTTCAGCACCTTATGCAGATTGATCTAAAAGGATGGGCTGTGGGTTATATTCCCTCTTTTCAGCAACATTGTCTTCTTCAAATGTTAAATAGTGTGGCTGGTGCGTTTTGTTTTGTTTTGTTTTTTGTTTGAGGAATAGTTCAAATCTGAAGTCCAAGTGCTTCTTATATTTAAGTTTCTATATATTTCCCAAAGTTACAAAAGATAGATTTTGATCTGTTTCACTCTGTTTACGTTTTCTTTTTCCTGTGGTTTGTTGTTTGTATGCACCTTTTCCATTAGCTGATTAATAGAATGTGGTTTATATGGTGATTCATGTTCATATGTACGAAGCATTATGGCTCTATTTATAAAGACCAACTATTCCTTGTGTAGTAGACATCTGTCTTTGAACATCATAAGCTTTTTTGACTGCATATTTTTTTTAATTGTGGAAATAGTTGTTCGCAATAGATTTTCATAGTGACATCAACATTTCTCACTGATGTATTTTCTTTCTTCTCTTTTAATTTTTTGTACAATTTCCCTGAGCTAGTTGGTACATCGTGCTATATTTTTTATGCCTTCCTTTTAAAGTGTTGTAGATTCATCTTGAAAAAGTGTTCCTTATTTTGGTGGCATTACTCTTAAAACCTTGGAAGCTTTTTCACTGCATTTATTTATTTTGTGTGCGGAAATAGTTGTTTTGCAGATTTTTGTTTGTATTGATACCATATGGCAATTGGGTTACATGAATAATAATAAAATTTGTAGAGATATTCTTTTGTCTGTTGGATGGTTTTTGGTTGTTTAAATCTAAAATTGTCTTCACAGTCTGTATGGTCCTGTTTGTCAGAGTTCCAGTTCTTTTTTCCTTATGATAGGGCTCCGGGAATGGTTTGCCCAAACAGATGAAAGAGGCGCTCCCCCTAGGATACCCATTATGGTCAATATGGCCTCAGCTTCAGTTTCTTCAAAGAGAAGCGTAAAAGCTCAAGAATCTTCTGTTCATCCTGCACCTACAGTTGACCAAATGAATGCCACAAGCAGAAACTCCACGACGCTAGATGAGTACTCAGACGAGGATGAAGAATTTCAGATAGCTGAAGAGGAGCAAGAGGTATGTTTGAAAAGTATTCCATAATATGTTTTCTTCGCAACCTTTCTAGCTTGTAATGTTTGTTCCTCTTTCTGCCCCCTTTTCTTTTGTTTCAGGCTTACTCAACCAAGCCAGATAATGAGTTGAGAAAACCAGGTGGTTTTTACAATTAGTTTTTGTCTTGTCTTTCATGGATTTCTTCTGTAGATGTGTTAGGAACATAGGCTCACAATTGTCTCTTCACTTCTGTCTTTCCTCTGAAGCTTTGGATGAAGAGCCAGCTGATCAAATTGATTTGTCCTGTTTCTCGGGTAATCTACGTCGAGATGACCGTGACAATGCTCGTGACTGTTGGCAAATTTCAGATGGAAACAACTTCAGAGTTCGTGGCAAAAACTTTTGTCACGACAAGTCAAAGGTTCCCTGATTGTTGGCCTTATTCTGTTTGAAACTTACACTTAATATTATAATTTAGGGTTCCCTTACAAGCTTCCTTGTCTTTTTTCTCATGTACTTTGTGTGTGTAGATCCCTGCTGGTAAGCACTTAATGGATCTTGTTGCTGTTGATTGGTTCAAAGATACAAAAAGAATGGACCATGTAGCTAGGCGTCAAGGATGTGCAGTACAAGTAAGAAGTACTTTTGGTTCAGACCTACCTTATTTTACTCTTGGTGGCTGGAAATGAAAGTGTTCAAATGTTTCTATTTTGTGGACCAAAAAGGAAGTTAACTAGTTTTACATTACAGTTATACTTTTATTAAAGGCCTCTTTTTCTCTCCAAATAATAAAAAGCCGTCTTCTGACACAATAGCTTTACATTCTTGTATGGAACATCTATTCCTTTTTCTTCCTGATTAGTTGTAACTATTTACTGTAAAGAACTTAGCATGAAATAAATTTACGAGTTGGACTAGAGGGTGATTGTATTCTTTCATTTAATAACAACCAGGAATATTCATCTTGCTTTTGCTGTTTAATTATCTCAAATAGTGTTACACTTGAGTCTGACTGAATCTCTTCTGTAGGTTGCTTCAGAGAAGGGACTTTTCTCTGTAGTGTTTAATCTGCAAGTAAGTTTGTTCCTTCTGCTAAGTATGGATTTAAACTAAAAGTTTAAAGAATGGGCAAAAAAATGGGCATTTTACTCTCTGCAGGTGCCTGGCTCTACACACTACAGTATGGTCTTTTATTTTGTGACGAAGGGATTAGCACCCGGATCTCTCTTGCAACGTTTTGTTGATGGTGATGATGAATTTCGTAATAGTAGGTTTAAACTTATTCCATCAGTTCCCAAGGTACTTCCTTTGATCTCCCAATATCTGAAACTAGATTTGCATAACAGGGTTAAATGATTAGGATTCATGCTTTGAATGCTGAATGCATGTAACGGATGACATTATTTACTGAATTTTTCAGGCCTGAATAAATAGAGATGCGTAGAAGGAAATAGTTGAAACACTTCCTAACTTCACCTGACAGTTCCATTTGCTGGATGTGTCATTAAATTGTGCAGGGCTCGTGGATTGTCCGCCAAAGTGTTGGAAGCACTCCTTGTTTACTGGGGAAAGCAGTCGATTGCACCTACATACGTGGCCCCACATATCTAGAAGTAGGCCTCATCTTTTGCATTTATCAATGCTTGCATACATTCTTGCTTATATGGTCTGCTTGGTCTAACATGATTTATTTATCTGTAGGTTGATGTTGATATTGGTTCTTCTACCGTTGCTAATGGAGTTCTGGGCCTTGTAATTGGCGTAATAACAACATTAGTGGTTGATATGGCTTTTCTTGTACAGGTACTTTTTATATACTTGAGACCTATTCTCAATATTAATATTCTTGTTGCAAAAGAACTGAGGGCTGATAGGTTAGGAGTACGTCCACTCTCACTCTCAATAATGCATTGTCTTTTCCATGGATTGTTATTTTTAGTTCCCTTTACATGCCAAGAAAATATTTTTCCTGTTCTGTTCGAGCTGCTCTCTCTCTTTTGGTGATTACTACATACGTATAATACAAGGATGTAGCTAAGAAGCACAAAAGAAGTAGTTGCCTCTGTAACATCTACGTTAGTTACTATTGACTTTTTACTGACCATGACTTGGCCACCGCTTGTATTTAAATTCCTGGATGTGAATGTGCTGTTGCTAAATTCACAAATGACAATTTTAAAATTATATGAAATACTCCTCCTATCTTCTTAAAAGCGTATATATTGGGACATTTGATATGAGTGGCCTTGACATCATGTCTTGGAGTAGCCAGGATAGTCTATTCATTTTTTCATTCTCCCCATTTGCTTGTGGAGCTCTTGCATTTGGTTAAAACTATGAAAGAAGGAAAGGCTAGTAGAGATACATGTTTGACAGCTCTCCTATCAAAGATATATACTATACTTGGCACAAAGGATGTGCACTCATCTTATACTCTAATGTTTCCTGGTCTCTTTCTTCTTATAAGATAGTTTCATTGTGCCATGCCTCTAAGCAAGGGCTCATTATGTCCTAAATCTGTTTTGCAATAAGATTTTAAGTGCGTGCCAAGTGCCGTAACGTGATGAGTGTTTCTCAAGGAACCAAATAAAGCTTGGTTCAGGTCACCTTTTGTTGATTCAAGAAACTCATTTAGTGCTACATCCATGCTTATAAATTACTTATTTTTGATGTTGAGGCATATTGTATTTATTTTCTTCACGACGTGAAATATTTATATGTATCTTTTTGGCCTCTGTTCGCAGGCAAATACTATGGATGAATTGCCAGAGCGGTTAATTGGTGCCGTTCGTGTATCTCATATAGAGCTCTCATCTGCTATAGTTCCAAATCTGGAGAGTGATCCATCGTCGACAGATTGAACCTACTGACCTTATACTGATTGTACACAAATCATTTATTTAGGCATATGCGTGTATTCAATTCACAATGAACGCAATTAATTTAGTGTTTTCAAATGAAATTTTGCACAAAACATAGTGAAAAAGAAAATGTTTTCTCTGGCAATTTCTCCATTACTCCGATCCAAGTAGCAACTTTTTCAGGAAAAAGTGACCATGTTTGCAATTTGGCAAACATATATAGACAAAAATTGCCCCCTAAGGGGTGGTAGGGTTAGTGTGAGGCCAAAAAGTTCGAATCTCCCAATTTGTACCCTTTCGATCGAGCCTGTTATATAAAGTTTGTTTAGTACGAAATATACGGTTGGTATAATTTGTAGATTATTGTTTTAATTCGAAAATTTATTTCGTGCGCATCTAAACTATGATTCCTCTGTTAAAATTTTTTTTGCAATTTGATCCTTGATTATCAGTATTGCGAAAGAGATGTGTCGGAACAAAGAGAAACAAGAAATTGAAACGTGACTGCTCACAAATATTGTGAGTACATGTAGATACGTGTTCTGCATCAGCAATACTATCCTTTAGAATTTCAATTTTCAATAGCTGTAGAAGACAATGTGCGTTGACTATTGCGTCTCTGCTTTCTGGTTAATAAAATCCCTGAAAGCATCCAAAGAACGGGTTGAACTCTCTGGGAAACCATTCTCGAATTTAGCACTCAGAGCAGCAGCCCTTATCTTCGCCTCATCATCCCCCACCACCCTCTCTATTCCCTTCACAATGTCATCCTTCTTAATAAAGTCTTCTGTGACTGAGATCATGCACCCAACTTTCAGATGATCCACTATCAACTGAGCATTATTGTACTGATCACCTCTGATCGGCCACGCCAAAATTGGGACCCCACGTCCCAGAGCTTCCATGGCGGAGTTCCACCCACAATGAGACAGAAATGCAGCCGTTGAGGGGTGACTCAGTATCAACAACTGTGGAGCCCAACCATGTATTATCAAACCTCTTTCACCAACCCTTTTGTCCAATCCATGAGGAAAGTATCCCTGCTCGCCCTCTGACTCACCGCTCAACATATGCGGTGGTGGACCCGGTCTCCCAGACCCGGGTTGTATGACCCAAATGAAAGACATGTCGGTAGCCTCCAATGCGTCGGCCAGCTGTGGGTATTCATCCATGTTGGGTCCAACTTCGCTACCAAATGAGACGTAAAGAACCGACCTTTTCGGCTTGGAGTCCAACCATGAGTTTACCTCCTCTTCTGTCATCGTGCTACGTCGGTTGGCTCGAATTTCGCCGTCGTGTACAATGGAACCTGTCGACACCCAGTACTTGTCCGGAAGCAATGGACCGACACCCCAAACCGGTTTTGCCGTCTGGTCGGCTATGTACCTCAAAAACTCACTCTCAAGTTCATCGCATGTGTTGAACATAAACGCGATTGAACCTTCAGCTGCCTCCAACCACGGTGGTCGGTCGCCGTGCCTCGGAGGCCCACGTGGCGGTGCTCCCATTAATCCACCTGGTGGTAGAGGCGGTGCTCCTATTAATCCACCTGGTGGTGGAGGCGGTGCTCCGATTAATCCACCTGGTGGTGGAGGCGGTGCTCCGCCGCCGGGATGATCACGATGGCGCCGCTTCAAATCCAAGTCGGAAAGCGCCATATCTTCCGGTAATCCATCAAGCAAACAGACCTCTCCGGGCTTTAACTCTTTCACTTTAGCCTTCAACATCGCGTACTCCATAGCAGCAGAGCACGCACCAGAAGTGAAGAACCCAATGGTTGGAATCTCAAACCTTTTAAAGGCTTCAGAAGTAGAGCTCATCATAACATCGACCAGAGCGCAAATGGGCAGTCTTGTATTTGGTTGCTGAGAAATGGCAGACAAAAGTGTCTCCAGGCCTTGTGACATATGGCCGTGTCGATCATGGCGGTGATTAGGAGGTAAGGGCAGGTCGGAGCTTGGCTGTTGCAGCGGAAGTGGAGACGGGGGCGAGGAATTTCCCGGAAATTCGATGACTTCGAGGAGAGGGAAGTGGCGGAGAGAGGAGGGGATGGAGGAGGAAAGGTGGGTGGGAATGACGAGTGAGGCTTTGAACTTTCGAGAGGCGACATGCTTTGCAAGTTCAATGCTTGGGAAGACATGTCCTTGCCCAAAAAACGGCACTATCCAAATTTCATAATTACGAAACATAACTGTAATGTACTAAATTTGATGTTTTTGGCTTTAACACTCACAAGTCACAAGTGCCTCTTGACGCTCGACGTTGGAGATTATATAGGAATTAGGCAATGACCGCGGTAAGTTTCTTAACTACAAAGTAAAGTTGATGTACGGGATTGTGATAGGATACGCGGAGTTGACTGTTGGTTATGACTTTCGAGTTAGGAGGAGTCTATTATAATTATTATTATATTCTTGATAATGGTCATAGCCATAGGTTCCGTTACTTGGGCCTTACGAGTACGCCGTCGTGCTTGTATTTGGAATACTCTGTTGTCGACTCAAATGTTCACACGAGACAAACACCATTCAGACTATTGGTTGAGTTACCTACTCGTCTTCATTTTTCTCACATTCATTCATTCCATTGCTTGCCGCGGGCCATATCACTTGTTTCACTATTCCTTGCCTATTTTGTTTTATAACTATTTATTTATTTAATAAATGAGATTTATAAAAATTAGATGGATAAATGCTCATAAAATAGAGTAGGTACAGAATAACATAAACAAGTGATCTAAACTCACTTGCCACACTAACATCGTTACAATAAATGATGTTTTGACCGTAAATGTGATTCGTCTTTCCAGAATTAGAAGACGTTAAAACTAGTATTTTAAAACTTAGACTATAAGTTAAACTGATAAAACAAAAAATTTAAAATTTAAAAGGTTCAATCGATATTAGACAATTATAAAATAAGATAAACATTGATTAAAATTATAAGTTTTAAAATATGATTTAAAAAAACTGTCTTTACTTATCGAAAATTTTAAAATTTAATTAAATAAGGAGATTGTTAAATGAAAATTATTTTGATTTATAAAAATTGATTAATTTACGAAACTGACTGATTAACTAATAAGCATATGTACTTGTGTATGTGCATACTTTTCGACTCACTTTAATCTTCTATGCTTTATATATGCTAGATATTCATTTTCAGCATCAACAAATTATGCTGTGTGTTTATAAAATTTTTTTTATTTGAATTCATTTATTTTCTCATATCACTGATCTTATGTCTTTATTCATTATCTCTAAAGATTCTCCTAGATGTTGCCACTGTTGGTTGACCTTTGGTATATGTGGGTTTGTTTTCTTCATGTCCTACTATTTGATTTTTAGCTTAAAGTAGAAAATTAGCCTTTAGATATTAGGATACAACTATTGCTGGTTGTTCCTTTGGGGGACACCCTATAAAATTAGAATGCTACAGAGCAAATTAGAAGGACCCCTGCTCAAGGATGACACACACATCTCAAGAAGTGGTCAAAAAGCTTTGCAACATTCAGGTATAACCAAAATTTTGCAGCATGTCAGGTATTTCTATCCTACTTTTTTCTTCCTAATTTTGTCTTTTAAACTTGCATCTTTTTAAATGAAGTTTGGTAGCTTTTCTGTTAATGGTGTTATTCTATTTTACTTATTTATTATTACTTTATCCTACTTATTTATTTATTAATTAATTATGTATCTAATTAATTTATCACATTTTTATTTATCTATTTATTTTCTAAAATCTTCTTGTCACATTTGCATAGCCTTTTTTTTAAGTTTTTAATCTTTTGACCTTCTCCATGTTTTTTTCCCTGTAACCTACATTATTCATATATTGTCTCATATGCATGTGGGTCCACTGGAAATAGTCTCTCTACTATGTAGGGGTAAGGCTGCGTACTACCGGACCTCCCCAGACCTCGCTTCATTACGGAATTTCGGACTGGGTGATGATGATGATGATGGATGAGTTTTGGTAGATGTCGATGAAGACAATCTCATCCTTCAGATTGGTGATGAATAAGTGACATTCAATATAAATAAGGTGTTAAAGAATATGAAGGAGGGAAATTCTTTTAGGAGAATTAATGTATTCGAATCTTTAAAGGAAGAAGAAGAGAACGAGGAATTAATGAAAAAGGACATAAAGCCTAAAGAAGATACGAAAGTCTCCATTTAAGAAGTAGACGAAGAAGAGGAAAGGAGGGTAACTATAGAAGAAGAGGAATTCACCTTCTTAAAGGACAAGCTATTGGATTTAATAAAAAATTTAGGAGTTTTATTATTCCCTATTTTATTGACAGTTTGTTACTTAAAAGGGCATTACTGAACTTGGAATTCTTAATTTGATTAATTGTGTCCTTTTAATTATATTTCAACATGTGACTTATTTATAGGCTACTAAATCGAAATTGGGCAACACAGGTGGAAGCAAGCCACTCATCATAGACCCTAGTTGAGTGTCAACATGAAGAGTACATTAAGCTAATGAACTGAAAGAATTGCTACTTGGGATGCAACCTAAGAATTAGAATAAGTTTTATTTTTTATTTTGTATGTTTATTTTGTAGGAATTGGATTGTTGGAATTTAATGGCATAAAATGTTTCCATATTCAATCACTATACCATTACTGCCAAAACATCATAAGTATTCTTGCTCTAACTTTATATTTATTGCTATTTGTATTGTTTGTTTTTCACATTGAGAACAATGTTGTCTAAATTTGGGGATGTATATGGAATTGTATATCATATATTTGTGACTTTTGCATTTGTATATAGCAATTGTGCGTGAATTTTACAATTCACATAGTGTAAACATTTTGTTACATATGTGTGCATTATGTGAATTTGTTAATGGCAAGAACTGAATGGAAATAGTTTAGCTTTGTACATGGTCATTTAAATTATGAAGGCATAATAACTTGTAAACATTGTGTTTTAAGTATCTTTGGAATGGATATGTATATTAATTAGGATACGATACCTACTATTTCACCTTAGGAAATTTGTTTGTGTACATTTATAATTATAGTCAATTAAATTGGTTAGTAGTATCAGACACTTTCATGAGACTGATTAACTAAAAAGAAATGAGATAGGTTAATGTTAAAAAAAAGTATGTTAAATAAATAACTATTATGCTAGTCCTTTTTTAAGAAAATTGGGTTAAAAATAAAGCTGGTAGCCAGTTAAAAGCTATAAGATATAGCTAAGTAACAAGAGGCATCCACGAGAAAATGTTTGTCTTCCCATCAAAAGGCTAGAATGATACTCCAATCAAGCTAAATAAAAAAAAATGATCTAGTTGAGTAACTAGGAGATATTCATGACAAGAAGTTTGCCTTCACGTCAAAAGAATAGGTTATCATTCAAGAAAATCTATAAAAAATATATAGTGTTACAATAAATAAACCTATTGATCTTTTAAAATAACATTAATTTTCATGAAAGGTTACTTAATGATAGTTTGCTTTCTTAATTGATTAATAATTATAAGTGCATGCTTATAAAGGCCATAGGTGTCAAAATAGGGTGTTAATTTTTTTGATTGATATGTATATTAATTTCAAAGTACTTAAACATAAAAGTAATAAGTTAGTATGTTGACACATTTTGAATGATTTATGTCTAAGGTTAAGTTATGTCCATAAGATTTGAAGCCATTGTAACATTATTGTATTATTGCATGAATATGTGTTTATATGTTTTTGTGCTTTATTTGTTTGTTTATGTTTTTAGTTTTATTTGAGGATAAGCAAATGTTTAAGTGTGGGGGTGTTGATAGGTGTATATTATACTATGTTTTATTATATGTTTAAGTGTGTTTTTTAAAGTATTTTTTAGATGATTATCATGTTTATAGGCTTAAGATTATGTTATTATTAATGTTCGTATGTATTCTAAATGTTTGTTTGATTTAGAGCAAGAATTGGACCTTACTTTTATGTTTCATAAGGTGTTCCATGTGTTTGTTAGTGATGGAAACTAGGAAATTGAGGAATGCAGAAGATGGAGGCTAAATGACGTAGGTCATGTCACGACTCCTATGTTACGATGGTGGCAAAAAGGAATTTCAAGAAGTTGCCACAATCGTGGGAACACTTTCCAGGCATGATTTATTTCATATCTTTTAGGGTTTGGGGATATTTTTGGAACCGAATGAAGTGGGGAAACCCTAGAAATAACCTTAGGACCCTAAACTACTATTTAAGAATGTGAAAGACACAAAAAAACACACCAGCCATCATAAGGAAGTGGATCAAATGTGGGAGATCAAGAGAATGTTCAAGAATTCCAATTTTCCAAATCAAGCTCCAAACTAAGTTTTCTTTTTTTCCTCTTGTTATTTTCATCAAACTTAATGTGTAAACTAAATTCCCAGATGCTTATTATATTTTTGAGTTTCCAATTTCTAGATTAAAGTTTATTCCAAATTTATTTTTTGACTTTGATCTTTATTGATTCAATATAAAATTTTAGTGTTGTGATAATTGTGCATGTTCGTACTTTGACTACAAATTCAGAGAGTAAGTAAAAAGTAATCAGATTAGGTTATGAAATGAGAGTTGGCAACTTAATAAGTCATGTAATTATCAAATTGAAGATCATTAGAAGAGAGTTCTTGTGTGAGAACTTGATTTTCCAATAGATAACTTCAAATCTAATTGAAAACGTTAGGAAGTTTTATGAATTGAGTGGTTGCAAAATCTATAATTTTGGATTCAATTAGGGTTAATCAATTAGGATTATTGATTAGGTCTTGAAAGAGAGTAATCAGCTCTTTAGGAATTCTAGGATCAACACATAATTGGATTAATAATAGTTAAGGGAACAAAATAATGAAAGAATAAATCCTAAGCTTTCATCCTTGATCAAGCTTAATTCAATTTGGAGACTAGTTTGTTATTTGCTTATTTTCATGGTTTATTTAATTATTTTAATTCTTGTTATTATTTTCACTCAAATCACATTCTAATACCTTAGAACTTAGTGTTGGATCCCATATTTTTTAGGATTTTATATTTATATTTTATTTTATTTTCTTTATTCTATTAAATTATCTAGCATGAAAATAAATTAGAATTTATAAATTAGGAATTTTTGGAGTCTAATAAAGTATAGTTTGACTTTTATATGGTGGTATGGATTAAAAGAAGTAATTAAAATTAAGTGAAGGAGTTAATAGGAATTTCCTGATAAAAGAAGGGGTAAATTGGTAAAAACAGAAGAAGTTGTCTTAAATGAATAAGACAAATAGGGAGGAGACGTGAGTGTGTGGTAGTGAAATTAAAGAAGAGAAGGAGAA
>JANZXP010000005.1:11599306-11614069 GCA_027576715.1 Erythroxylum flavicans
CCAAAATTGCAACGTTGTCTTTTCAGGACCGAGAGTAGACTCCTAGCTTCAGAGGGACTTTTCCAGCCGTGTAGATTATTTTGGCGAGAGAAGTCATGGCTCACAGGTCGGTCAGTTAGGACTTTTGGGATTGCCTAAATAGATTTGATGTTTTTCCTCTTTCCTATAGCATTTTTGTACTAGGGTATTAGATTGATGTACAGACAGTAAAGGAGATGTGTAAACTTTTGATTTTGATAAATGAAATGAGGAAGAAGTCGATTTTAAAAATATTGTGGTTTTCTGTTAATGCATATGATGCCATGTGGAATGAATGTAGTGATCGCACGTAGCTCACCCTTATCGTAGGATATGTACCAGAATGACCTGCGGGCATCCCGGTACGTACCCAATGGTAAGGGGGTGCTACAGTATATCAATATTCTAGATTGGAGATCACAATCATAAGATGTGTCATTGCAATATAAGATGTTGGGTGTGTCGAAAGCACTTTGGTGAAGATGCCAGAGCCCTAAGTTTTTTATAATAAGCGAAGTGTCAAGGAGCTCGAACATTTTTTGTGATATAGCAATACTTTATAGCGGTAAAGGTATTCGATTTGGAGAAGGTGTCGATCATGACTATGTATATGGTGGAGGATATAAAGATATGGTGGAGAACTAGATCCTCCAACGACATCAGTGCAAGTAGACCTCCTATTGACACTTGAGAGAAGATGAAGAAGGAGCTAAAAGACCAGTTCTTTCCTAACAACACTTCATGGCTTGTAAAAGAAGCTTTAAAGAGGTTAAAGCAAGACACGTTGATTTGGGAACATGTCAGGAAATTCATATATTTGATGTCAGACTTGTAGAATATGTTTAAGGAAGACAAGTTGTTCAACTTTATAAACGGTTTGTAAGGTTGGGAAAAAATAGAGCTTCAAAGATAGAATGAGAAAGACCTCCCAAGCTCGATAATGGTTGCGAATGTCTTGGTGGATCTCCAAATGCCACCATCAATTCGAACTAGCAACAAAGGCAAAAGGAACGATGGGATACAGAATGACTTAAAGAAAGGCAAAGAGAAGGTATATGAATCTTCTCAATGTAAGTCCATGAAACAAACAAAACATGATATTGTTTGTTTCATTTGTGAAAAAGATATATTTTGCTCGTGAATGCCTAAAGCAAAAGGTGGGTGAAGAGCAAAGGAATTCTAGGTTTACGAAGGATTAAGAAAAAAAGAGAGGCTGACTCCATAGAAGAAGTCTGTCTTAGTAACTATGCTTTATTTGGAGCAATTGGCCTTATAAAGGATCATTTGAACAAAAGCAAGGACAAGCCTATCGAAGAAGGAAAATGGCATATTAGAGATGTGTCGATAAATAAGCCGTATTTGAGAAAATCATATTTGGAGAAGTGTCCATGGATTATTTTGACAAAGGTGTCGAGTTCTTCTAGTGATAGTGGTTTGTTAGACTCATAAGTCCTAATAGGGAATCGTATAGGTATTGGCTAGCCTTGACCAATGTTTAACACTCAGGATGACAGAATAAGGCAAAGACTTGCTAGTGGGCAAGGAAAACTGTATTGTTGATGAGTTGGCATGTATTGGTGCATATTGGCAGGGATCTTTGATGAGATACAAAAATTTCGATGTGAGACCAAAAAAGAATTTGAGATAGATCTTAGCTTGAAGGTTAGCTGGATCACATACATTAGGGAGGCATATGGGAGCTTTAAGAACTTAATATGTGCTTAAGTAGGTGGACTATGAGTAATAAACTTGATATGGGTAAGCATTAGACCAGACTAGTGTGTTATAAAAGCTTTGGGTTTAGATGACTCATCAATAATGGATAGAGATTAAGAGGAGATCTTGGATGATGAGATAGATAAGATCACAATAGATATACATCAACACTAAAAGATAAAGACCATGTGGGAGGTTCATGTGAAGATAATGAAGTTCTTTATAAATATGGATGTATTTTTCTTAACTAAATGTAATCTCTTATCTTGTTAGTTGTGATGTAGCTAAATCCTAGTTGGATGGGGGTATCTTCTAATTGGTTACTATGATATAATCTAATAAGGATAAAGGTAATCTAGTTAGTTCAGCTCAATTAGGATTCTAAATTATAATGCTAGATATGTCTATAAATAGCTTATTTGAACCTTGTCCCAAAATGGGGAACAACGATAGAAAGGAAAGGAACATATTCAAAGAAAGCATTCCTTTGTATGCTTTTTGGAGAGTAATAAAGGTTGACTTTTACTATAACTCTTGAATGTTAATTATTGCCTATAATTATTTAATACTTTCATAGTATTCTTACTTGAATGTGACAATTAAACACTTCAATGGTCACGAGGTGTTTGAGAAAAAGATTTTGTTGATCATCAATTACATGATAAGGCAGAGTTTCACTTAAGTAGACCTAAGTGAGATTGTCGAGCAAAAGAGTAGGTGCAACTTACTAAGTTTGATGACTTATTTGTTAATGTTAGATTGTCCAATTTAACTTATATTTTATTATTTAAAAAGAGTATACGAGTACATAAATATTTTGTAGATATAATTACATGACCATTATTATATTATAATTTATATTGACTAAATTATTTATCAATATAAAAATAGTTAATAGGAAATATATGCCACCAAAATAATGGCTACCCAATTTTATTCACTTTTATATCTTATACATATGCAAGGTGGTTCACTTTTAAAGTTGCGTTCCAACTAACCATAGACTTTTGTGTATAATATTTAGAGATAAACAATAAAAGAGAATCCATGTGCTGGCCAGGAAACAACAAAAAAGAAATTATATGCCGGCCACTAATAATAATCAATAAAAAGAAGGTCACGTGGGCCAAAGAAATGATATAAAAATTTATTCGATTCCTTACAAAGTAAATTACGATGAAATAGAATTGCTTTTATATACAATTATTGCTTCGTGAATCATGGTGCTTGCCATGTTCTCTTTTTTATATTTTCCATAAAAAAACGTGTAACCAACCATTCCAATTTTTTTTAAAAAAAAAAGGTATAAGGACCGATTTTACCCTAAAATTTACATCAAAATCTTGACTTAAAGTTTAACATGTAAAAGAATTTTAAAAAAATCTAATTTTGTAAAACAATTCTAATTAAATATCAAAATTAACGAAATAAAGGTCACGTCTTTTTTATACTAGTGTATTAAATAAACTATTAATCTAATTAAATTTTTATGAATGAATTTCTTTTGTTTATTTTTATTATTGTGGTTGAGTGTGAGTATATGTTACGACTTGAAGTCTCTCTTTCCTTCTCGGTGTAATCAATTATTGACATTGCAATTGAGCTTGAGTATACTTTATGAATTGAAGTATTTCCTTTTGTTTACCATCTATTTTTTAATCTTTCAATTCCAAGATTATATGAACTAATATCTCCAATTTACATTCTTTAATACAACACCCAATTAGAATTTATGAATTAAGTATAAATTATCATTAAAAATTATGAGAATTCATGTAAAACCATTATATCCAACACATATCATAGAGACTCAACCCTGACGTAATTCATAAGATATTTATATGATATGATATCATAAAAGAGCGTGTCCAACTTTACTAACTTAGTTTAAAAAGGAAATAAGTGACTCTTGTAATGAATTGCATCGCCTGACATTACTCAATCATAAAGCTACTTTCAAATCTCTATGGATGCTTAAAATGCAAGTAATAAGTGCTAGGATTGATACCTTATAAAATTAATTGATATTAATATAAACTTTCATGATTCTTGTTTTAAATAAAAATAACAATATGATATCTAATTCTAAATACTAAAATAAACAGAATATTAGATACTTTTTTTTTGCGACAAATTGTAAATCATCGTGAAATGTAGACTTTTGGTGATAATTTAGCATTTCATCTTCAAAGTTGCAATTTTAGAGATGTTAAAGTAAATCGTCGATAAAGTAGATTATTTGGCGACGATTTCCCGGAATTATCACTAAAAGTGGCTAATTTTGTTACGATTTATTCATGTCGTCGCCAAAGATCGAGCTTGTGGCGAAGATAATGGAAAACATCGCTAAATATTCCAACTGTTTGCGACGAAATATATAATTCGTCACCAAATGTAAACTTTTGGTGACTAAACATTGTAACCGTCATGAAAAATGTTGATTAAAAAATTATGTACTAATGATGTTAATTTGATAATTTTTTAATGGTAAGTGTGCTTAATAATTCTAAGGCTAACTATAATTGACATTTATATATGATTTTTTATATTTTTGACTTATATTTTTTAAATTTGTTTAAATATATAGTTAATGCACAAAAACTCTATAAATTATATTTTTTGGATATAAAAAATAAACATACCTAAAATTTAAGTTGACTACTATTCTTTATCATTAATGTTTATTAAAATAAAAAATACATATAAAAATTGAAAATTGTAAGCAATATAATATAGTGATTATGCAGGTAAGGAGTACAAAATTTTGATTAAAAGTTTAACCATTCTTGCAAACATAAAACAACAAAGATAATAATAACAACAATAACATTCAATATGAATCTCACCGATACGCAAGGTTTAGGGAGGTCCAATAGTATGCAGTCTTACCCCTAATTAGTAGAGAAGTTATTTCCAAAATTCTTACAAACATAACAATAAATAAAGTTTCATGTTTATTCTATCAAAAAGGAAATTAAATAATTATTTTTTGGATTCCAAGTAACATGAGAGTCGGTAAAGGTAAATGAGTTCGCTATGTCTGGATTTCTAAGAAGGGTCCTTGCACATTCGAAGACATCAATTGAAAACGTCAAAGATCTTCCCTCAGGTGTTGGGTTATTGACACATTCTTCCAACAACTTCTTGGGTATAAATAAACATTCAGAGGATAAAATGAACGAATCCCCATCTGCATTATGGATCAATGAATTAGATGAATTGTCAGTGAGATGCGGTTTGTAACACTCCACTACTACGAGGTACATACCGGAACACTCTGCGGACATTCTAGTACATAATCTGTAATAATGGTGTGTTAACTATCTCACCTTCACTTTACAACATGGCAACATAACCATAGTCATGGCATCTAATATTATACAACAAAGTCACCAAATTTTAAAAACCAATTTTCTCTTTTCATTTCATAAATCCAAATGTAATGCATTGTAGCTTTCGAATAACCGTACATGTACATCGTCATAACCTAATACAAAAATAAGCTACATGAAAAAGTAAACACACTAAAAGATCTATCAAGTCTTCCAATCTCAGTTGACTGACCTGTGAGCCATTTTCTTCACAAAAGTACAAGAATTATGCTTCTTGTACGGTCTCTCAATAGCTAAAATCCTCCCTCGGTCCTAAAATATCAACGTACAATTTTAGTTGAGTTTTGCAAACTCAGATGAGGTAACCATCATCGATGGTTTACTCAATTCATGCAACACATCAATCATGTAGACATATAATTCACATCTTTGCATTTTTGCATAAAGCATCACATATCAATTTCGGGTTAATTATACCGAACATTTCATTCATACAAAATACACATATGAATTGTAAATGCAATGCACATGATTCAGTTTCATTTGTTACTTTGTTGTGACCAAGTGCCTCTTTTTTTTTGGCTCATGTCCCTTAGTGGATACCGAGCTATATCGAATAATGTCCCATATCCCTTAGTAGATACCGGGTACATACATAACTGAGCCAAAGGCTCTTATCACGTTCTGAGCTTTAAGCTCTTTTATTGGCGACTCCAGTCACAACTGTCTTTATCTTTCATGCATTCATGAAATGAAATGCATCTCACACATTCATTCAATCATTGTTTTCAATCAGTCACATTCACAGTCAAAACACAATCATCTTTGGACCTTAGTCCGACATTCAACAAAATTTGTTAAGTAACATTTATTTATTCACATTCACATACAAGGAGCACTTCAAATATCACATTCATTCATCAGAAACCTCAGATCTTCACTGTCCGAAATCAACACAATCAATTTCACATTCATAAGATATTTCAAACATAATCTAACACAACAATTAATTGAGTGAGACCGTCTAGATTACTCACCAATTGCTTCTGAAGCTATTGCCTCAAAGTTTCAGCAATGTCTGAATGCCGACGTTCCAATTGCTCCTCTATATCAAGCAATATACACATATCACATTTTTGCACAATTATAAGTGTTTGCTAATGCACATGTATGTATATGAAATATGCACAATGCAAATTCATGATAATCCTGGGTATCGCTCTATTATTCTCATCACGTAAACATTAATATTTCTAAACTCACATAAGTATCATTTATGCTTATGGTTTATACCTCAATAAAACCATTAAAATTGAAATTCATAACTCATTTCGTCAATTCATATTTTTTTTCTGAACATACCTTCGGGTCTACTTTCCATGTTCTTTTTAACCAATAAAAAGAAGTAATTTAAGGATACTATCTTCTAGAAAATTGTTTTAATATCTCTTAAGTTTCTAATGACACTAAGATCATTCTATTCGGTTTAGTACTTTGAAAGTTATACTCCAAACATTTCAGACTATTCTTATATTGAAACAGTGCCCTGTACTCAACTTCCATCAAAAAATTGAAATTCTTAGAGACAGAATTAAAATTATATTTCTTCAGAAAAGTTGTATCCCTATGTCTCTAATTTACTCCAAATCAATAATCATTCCATTTTGATAACTAAAGAACAAGTTATGTCTAAAATACCGAAGTGTGTTCAGTGAAAATACTCCAGTTATGAAATTCCATAACTCCTCATCAATTTCGTCTCAAATTTATCACTCAATCTGTCCCAAATAATTTCAGATGGTTAGAATTTTTGGTGGAGATGTAGAACAACGTGTTTTGCATTGGTTGGTTCAAATCCCATGTCGTTTGGAGGTCGGAGAAGAAGATGTGGACAAAAGATCAAAGGATGTTCGAAACAGTCCCCTTAAAAAGAGCTTCGGAGTCACAATCGTGCAAGTTCTTCTCTGGAGCATAATCGTGACTCGCGAGATTGCTTAGAAAAGTCACGATCGTGCTGAGGCACGATCATTCCTTTTCCTTCTTCCATCTGAATCTGCAGCTCTTCTTCTCTTCTTCTTCTTTTCTTTCTCTTAAACCAACTTCAATTCAAAATTTAAAACTCTTAAAGACAGAATTTGATTTTGATTTTTTCATGAAAAATGTAGCCATATGTCTCTAGTTTAGTCTAAATAAAAAATCATCTCATTTGGATAACTACAAAACAAGTTATGGCTAAAACACATAAGCACAATCAGTGGACATGTTACTGCCACATTTTCCAGCACTCATCTTCTAATTTTCTAGATTTTACACTTAACACCACTTGTACAAAGATCACCATTTCTACTCTCATTTTCTCTTCAATTTCGACTCTTATTTAGCTCAAAACATTCATAAACAAATCAAAACCAAAAAAAATCAACACCAAGTATCAAAAACCATAAAATCTTTCACGTATCTCTTCATTTCCTGCACTTTCACAATCATTTTTCTGCATTCTCTTCATTTCTTCCTCAAACTTTCATTTTAATCAATCTTTTTCATCTCCATACATCACTATACACCTATTTCTTAACTCTAAATTCATTTTAAACACTCAAAACTATTCACGTATATCAACAGTAAAAATCAGAGTATATATATAAATCAACTTGCATGAATTTCTTCACTCCTCTCATGCACATTTTTATCGATCTTTCAACTCCAAAAATCATCTCCACATTACCTTATAACATATTGATCATCAAAACACACAATCAAAAATATCAATAAACTCATCCTATATCCACGGTATATATGAAAAATTCCCATTTTCACATGATCATTCACTGACAACTAAATCACCAAATTTATCTTATATACCAACAACTCATAAGGATTTACAAGATACTTACTTGATAAAACTCCAAAATCTTCAAAAACTCTAAGAAGCCCTAAATCTTATGCAACCACGTACATCATTTTGAAGATGACTTAGGTTAGGTTTTTCTTGGGGCAAAAGAAATAGACAACAAAATGGGAGTATTAAAAAGGATAGATGGAAACAAGGATTTTCTTTGGTAAAGGTTCAGAGAGTCAAGAAAAAATCACTGAAGAAGAAGCTTCAAGAAGAAGCTACCAAAAAGAGAACTAAGTCAAGAAACAACAGTAACTTAGTCTTTCAAGTTTAAAAGAAACGTGACTTGGTCTTGCTAACATAATCATATAATATAACTTAAAATAAGTAAGTGACAATTGTCACTTATCTAACTTCTAAGGCTTTAACTAGTTATTCTAAAGAGCTAGTCTAGTCATCTTCAAATTTTACTCCAAAAGTCGCCAAAATTTTCAATATCATTTTCTTAATAAATCCCACAATCATTTATCACATTTCTTCAATATCAAAAATTCTTATTTCTATTTCCATTCATCAATTTACTTGCCAATTATCATTTTTTTCTTGTCCATTAATACTCAACTTTTTAAAAAATTTTTCTTAAAATTCACCAAAAATTCTAAATCACTCAATACACTCTCCAAATTAATTTTCAATACAAATAAACCACAATTCTCAATAAAATTACATTTATAACAATTATACTCGGAATGTCAACAAATGCATGTACAATTATTTTCATGTGTAAAATTCAATAATCACGTGTATGTGCATGTCATATTATGCATGAGCATGAAATGTACTTTCTAATCTCTCAATAATCTCTCATATTTACTATTCTAGCCTTAACATGAGTAACAGGATGTTATATATGAAGGTAGAATAATTCACTAATTAAATGTGAAATTGAATATAATAAAGTTTTAGGAGAATCTGGTTTAAATTTAGTTAATTCATAGTTTGGTATATTCTTAATCATCAATCGCATTAGATATTTGATTTTTTTTATGCATCGGTACATATTTTATCTAACTTATTAAGTTTAAAGAAGTGAGTAGTTAACAAACAATCCTCGTAGGATCGACCTGTTTTCTCTAGTGCTAGCTACATTGTATTCTTGTGATAAAAGGATAGAACAATTTTTTGGCTTCATTACCATAGGTTAGGCCTTAATATTTGAAAAATTACAAGCTAACTCAATTAGATCATTTATTTTGTTTCTTTTTATATTTATTTATTTTTAGAACTCTATTTTCTGACCTTTTGTCTTTTGGTTACTTTTAGAATACAAATGCTAATAACTATAACTATAATATAATGGAAGGATGGAGAGGACAATTTGCTCATATGGATTACGATGCACTACTACTTATGATGATAATAGAAGCTTGGAATGAGAGGCATAGTAACGTGCATTTGGAAACTAAATTAGTATCAATGATATACTGCATCATTTGTGAAGGTGATCACCCCAATCATAAAAATCAAGCGTCTAGCTACATATGGGAGCATTTAATTTATATAGGAAACTAGCCTTAAAACACCCCCTATGAGGATACTTATAATCCAGGATGGAACAATTATCCTGATGTTGTATGAAACGATCAAGTTTCACTCAAATTTTTACAACAACAGTAGCAAGAAGAGAATTAATGTTTTGAGGAGCTTCTTATTAAAGCCATTACTATGATTGAGGCATACATCTAAGAAACTAAAGGGCTTAAGAACCCTTTCTACAACACATCATTTCTAGATGAATAACTTATTGAGCTTGTTCGGGATTATGGATCTACAAGATGTAAACTCAAGCTTATTAATTTTTCCATTACGTTCTCATTAGGAAGTAATTTTTGGGAATTTTTCTTTGAAAGCATGCTATTGGAAATAATTCATTATGAATTTAATTATTTTGGTAAATAGGATTGCTCATGTGGCTAGTTATAAGTGTTGATGAATAGGTGAGTATGATTTACCTTATGAACTTGGAGAATGAATACCTAATGAACATTATGATATTCTTTATATAAGATATACATATATAGGTAAATGTGACTTCTTTTAAACACTTTTATAATTAAAAAATATGTGAATAACTGAGTATAATAAAGTTCACTTTGCTAATTTTGTACCAATCAAAAGGTCAAAGTTAAATAGTGGTCCTAGTAACCATTTAAGATAATGGCTTAGATGAGTATTAGGGGTATTCATGATAAGGTGTTTAGTCTCTTGTAAAAAGACTAGGTGACTTCAAGTTTATTTTTTCCTAATAAAAAGGATTTCGATGTGTTTAGAAGTTAAAGCATGTATCTTATTTATGTTTATTTTATGATGTGATTAAGTTTTGTGATTTAGGTTGAAGTTTGAAGAGTCATGAAGTGAGTTGAACTTATATGTGAATTCATGCAAGTAGTTGGTTGTATAACATTTTGACAATTCTTCATGATTGAATGAGTGGTGAAGATTTTTCATTAGTGTGTTGAATTATTTAAGCAATTTTTTCGAAGTTGTTTCTATTTGAGATTGAATAAGAGGTTGGTTTGCTTGAGGATAAGCAGCTGCTTAAGTGTACGGGAGTTTCATACATTAGACATAAATAATTTTTAGCAATATTTTTATAGAATACTTTTTATGTTTTGGATGAATTTAAAAGATTTGGTACTTAATTTAACAAGTCATTTTAGGTCAAATTTCTGCCCATATAAAGAAAGAAGCAAAGTTGTAGAAGAATTGGAGTGAGATTAAGCAATTTTAGAAGATTTAGTGAAGAACCGCACAACATAAAATAGAACATGTTCCCATGTTGAGTGTCGTGTATAAAAGTCTTTGCTTCTATTTCTTCAATTCACCCTACATGTCTCATGTTACCAGCCATATGAAGAACACGATTTTATACATGGTATTATGTACAGACCTATATTAGTGATACTAATTTTTAAAGAATTTTATAGAGTACACATTAGCTACACATAGCTGTGTACGGGTCGTGTAACTTATTAAAAATTATGATTTCTTGTTTTCTGAAAAGGAGGCAAAAAAAAAGAATGAGAGTTATGTAAAAACTTAATTGTCATCTTGGAGCTATTTTGAACAAATCTTAATCAAAGATTCACCATTATTTGAAGATGTAGGAGAACTTCAACAAATTTTTTAGATTTACAATATTAAAAATAAACTTGTCTTATCTTATTTTCTTTATTGTTTTGTGTGGATGTTCATTGTGATATTATGAACTAATGGGATGTGGATTTAGGTAGGTAGAACATATAATGTGATATATGTCTATTCATTCTTTGATTAATGAAATCACAATGTTTTATGGTTTATTCACACTTTTATATTGATTGAATCAAATGAGAGAAAGTGAAAGACTCAATATATGATTCATATATCAAGAATCGAGAGATGAGATGTATGTTTAGGTCATAGTGTGGATAAAGAGGGTTGAGTGTGAGCTATTTGAAAAAAAGTCACAATATCTTTCTAGGATAGGGTAAAAACAGTTTATAAAATAATTTAAGAAACTCTTACGTTGTCTAGATTCGCAAGAGATTTCAATTGATTAACCTTTAAAATAGTCTAATCTTAGGTTGTCTAGATTCGTATGAGATTTTCAATTTATTAACCTCTAAAGTAGTCTAAGTTAGAGACTTTTGGTCCAAAAAGTTAGAATAATTCATTAATTAAAGGTAAAAGTGAATAGTGAAGTCCTAAGGGAGCCTAGCCTATATCTAATAAATTCATAGTTTAGTAAATTCTTGATTACTGATTGCATTGGTATTTAGATTTTGTTAGTTATTTACTTTTGCTTATTCATCCATCAATGAAGATTTGATCTAGCTTATTAAATTTGTGAGTAATGAGTTGTTAACCGATAATTCTCTTGGGATCAATTCGTCAATGCTAGCTATAACTATACTATGCGCTCATTGTAAAATAATGGAACAATACACCCAAATCAAATACGACAATATATATTGGAAAAACAGCTAAACATATTGATGTAACTAAATTTTTGTTTACAGATTTGGAATTAAAGGTTTAGATTTATTGTCTACATCCTTGCAAGATCTGACTCATCAAACAAGAAGTACAATGTTTTTATTTAACAGCTATTTTTACTGATCAGTAAGCTATTTTTACTGATCAGTACTAAGGCCCTTACACCTGCATTATTCTCGTCAACTAATGTTACCTATGAAACAATGTCATCACTCTTCCTTATCTTCTAACTTGCTATCTCTTCAGCAATGGTGTTTCTCCATTCTTCTAATGACAACACTTCCTCTGTCTTCTTGGTCAGCTTGCTCCTCACCTCATCCCATGGTCCTCCACTCGGCAATCTTATCCAAAAGGTTGACATCTGGAAATTGATGTTGAATATCATAGATAGACTCTTATGAAGTGCATTAGCTTTTCACCGATGACCCTTGCATTAAAATATGTACAACATGTTTGTTATGACAATTAATCAATCAGATAGTCTAACATTACCAATGGTATATATAAAGCTGAATATATACTAAAGGAGGTATAATTAGGGAGATGAAACACAATACAAAATTATCTTCTTCAATTGAGAAATATGAAAAGCATGATGAATTTTATTTCATATGGTAGTACCGGTTAATACTTTATCGATCCAATGCATTTAAGAACCTTGAAAGTTCCAAGGAGTAAGAAGGCTAACTTCTAAGAAGGCCGATATTATACATTATATTGCCTATAAAGTCGTATCTTAACATAAATAAAGCCACCTTCTTAAAATTCCTTGTCTATAATTTTATGGCGATCCACTAGTTGCTTCATACGATGTTGAGCATGTTAGAGAAGAAATTGCAATACATGTACTATAGCTTCCCTATCTTTCAAAACTTGAAATGGTGTAAGCCAAATAGCCAAATGGAAGTTGATATTATACCATCATTCCTCCAACGATATCCATTTACTCCACAAGCTAATTGGGACAATTTGATGTCATGCACTAAAGATATATTTCCAATGCATAGTTAAGAAACTTTGTTTGGTTGTCTATTTGGGGATGATAAGCAATGGAGAATTGTAAAGCTATGCCTTGTTGTCCAAGAAGCTCTTTGCAAAAAGAATTGGTGAAAATTGCATCATGATCACTTACAATAGTCTTCGACATTCCATGTACTTCAAGCACTCCTTCCATGAATGACTAGCTGCCTTCATAATCATATATGGATGGCGTAGAGGGACACCTTGTATATATTTGCTAAATCTATCAACCCTGAAAAATATAACTGAACACCTTTTTAATTGAGTTAAGCCTTCTACGAAATCTATATGATGATGTAAATCTATACTTGAGTTAGAATGAGTAACGATTTTAGTGACCCTAATGGTATTTTAGACTGTAAAACTTATTGTTTACACATATAGTCATGCAGATATAATGCTGGCTTAGGATGATTATAACATTATATGGTGGAAGCAATGGGATGGAGCTGGTGTGAAGTTATTGTCTCTGCTCTTTCTTTCTTTGACCCTTTGGTATGTATTAACTGTTTTCCTACAGTAATCATGAGAACGCAAAAGTGGAAAATAATTGAACCGTAATAAAAAAAATTATGCATGTAAAATATGTATTATTTTGTTTATTGTTTGTGGACATGGAAATGGCATAGAAAGACGAAATGTAACTTTCAAATGCGACATATTGACATCCACCCATCATGATTCATAAAAGCAAAGGTCATGTGTGAAGCCCCACCATAAACAGCCACAAAAATGGCACTTCATACAACTTCTATCGTCGAATTCCTTACTAGAAGTTATTTGCTCCCACTTCTTCTCACTCGTCCTTTAACTTGCTGACGGACCTAGTTTAGGAAGTATTCCTTGAGATGGCCTCAACGAATTATATTGATAGGCCGTCGAATAACTGCTTCTTTAATTATGTTTTCCCATTTCCCAATAACGCCAAGTCACAACTTTGTGTTTCTTTGCCAACTCGTATGCATGTTCAAGGTTCTAGGATTCTAAATTTTAGCTGGGTATTCAATTCCAAGTTTTAACCCTTTCAAAAATAGATTTACCAGATATAGATCTAGCATGAAGAGTTTGTGCCAAAGAAGATCAAACTCAGTGCAATAGTCCTTAATCATACCCTTTTATCTCAACTCTTTCGACCCGCCTGCAAGATTCTCAAAAGTAGCCTCTCCAAATCTCTGGTCCAATTCCAACAAATGTTTTCCCCAACTTGGAGGTTCACGTGTCAGCCTATTACATTGAGACAACTAATGTTAGGCTAATGCTTCACCTTCTAAAGGCATTCCCACCAATCCCACCATCACCTTAGTTGGGGCCCTGTTAAGTTTGAAAATTCGCTCACACAGTCCTTTTCCTTTCAACACTAAAAATTTGACCTTATTGAATCTTATAGGTATGGTGTAATGTCCATTAAACGTACGTTCCTTTAGCACCTTCTGTCTCTGGAACAAGTTGATCTCTATGTCTTTATCCTATGGATCTTTGTACTATCTGTTAGAATCCAACCGTGATCAAATCACGGGTCCAGCGGAAAATAAAATTTTTTACGGATTCCGAGCAGATTCCGATAATTGTATAAACTTGAATAAAACATTAGACGATTTAGAAATCGTACCTTGTTCGCTTTCTAGTTGAAAAATCTTTAGAACGTTTCCAATCGATCAATCACAAGCTGTCCAAGCGTCCAGCCTCTGATGGTATCCACAGAGCAATTCCCAAACTGTTTTGAGAAGAAAAGGTAAAAGTGCTAGCTTCTAAAAGCTTTTCCGTATTTATAGAAAAATCATAAGTCTTTTATTAAAATTAAAT
>JANZXP010000005.1:11614169-11638130 GCA_027576715.1 Erythroxylum flavicans
TAATTGCATGATAATTATTCCATGGATTTTATCTTTATGATTAATAATTAAATAATTAACAAATACACAAAGATAAAGAAAGCCTTTTATTAAATAACAATAATGTCATACAAATAAAATTACAACCAAAATAAATTGGCTGCAAGGGCATAAACTAACACTATCCTTCTAATCCAATTACATAATCCATTCCTTAATTCCTGCATACTTCTTTCTTGGCGAAGTTCAACTCTCGCATTTAGTTGCACAAGCCTTCCTCAATTTGCCTCTAACTCGTAAGCTTGAGTTACTTTAGCTATAGCACAACAACGAATTTGCCAAAATCAACTTTGATACCAACTTTAATGCAGCTAAATGTTGGATTACATATTTAGGAATTAAAGATTTAGATTTATAGTCTATCCTTGCATAGTCTGACTCAAGAAATAAGAATCAAAAGAAAAAGAGGGAGAGAGAGTGAACACTGAAGAGTTGAGAGAGAAAGTCACCGTTTTCTTCTTATACGATGTTTTATTTAACGATTATTTTAGTCATTAATCATCAACCACTAAGACCCTTACACATGGGGTTTAATTCACCTATTCCATTAAACTTGTGTGCCAACCCGCTCGTAACATCCAACCATTCAATAGCTAGCGGAGAGAAAAAGTAGATGGGTTGGATGTTGTTGGGAATAAGGGGCACAGGTTTTCTGGTACAGGTGATTTGTAGCCTTACACATGTATTATTCTCGTTACAAATGCTACCCGTAAAATGATGTCATCTCTCCTCCTTTTCTTCAAACTTTGCTATCTAAAGGTAGTGTTTTTAAAAACTGGATTGGACCGGCCAAATCAACTGAAATAAGCCTAATTTTTGGTCCGATTTGTATTGTATAATTTTTGTGATAAAAAATTGATCGATTAATTAATAAATTGATCAATTTTTTAAAAAGCACCCATTTTTTACAAATTGGTTAATAATCTAGCCACTATTTTGAATCATATAGGACCTACTTTTTGCATAAGGGACAACCAGATGTCTTCCCATGTGGGACTTACATGTGGGATCCATCGTGAGTATCTTCCTTAAGAAAAGTTTGAGGTTTTTAACTAAATTTTAATCAATATTTTTATTTCAATTCTCACACATTTTAATTAATAAATTAAAATTTAAAATTTTAAAATATTTAATTATCATTTTAATTTAAAATTTTATATTATTATTGTTAAAAATAAATTATTATTTTTATTCTTAAAAATGATAAGTTTATTTAATATAACTAAAAAATATATTTGTCAAAAATTTAGGTTCTTTATTTATCTCTTTATATTTTTATCGAAAATTTTTAAATTATTTTTGTTAAAAAATCATTATTATTTTATCATGAATTTGTTTATTAAATTTAATTATTAATTAGTATATATAAGTAATATTGCTTATGATAATTTAAGAATGTTTCAAAATAATATTTAAAATATAAAAAATTATGTTTAACGGACATTGAAAAAGAACTGAGAATAAAGTTAGAGTTTTATTCACTTTCTTTAAACATACTTCACCTTTTATGAGTTTTTAAATAAATGATAATATAGAATATGATTTTTATTATTTAAAAAGTTAGGTTAGATTCAATTTTGGTGTAAATTATTAGATTTATTATTAGTTTATTAACTATTAATAAGTATTATTACTGTAATTTTATTTTAATAAAGTATTTTATTTTATACTATATTTTTACTTATTTTTGTATTTTTTATTTATTATAGATATATTTTATAGTGGTTTAATACCAGTCGAACCTTTAAACTTTAATCCTTTTCTTTGACTGGTTTAATATCCAGTCCGATTTTTAAAACATTGGTTCAACGATGATGTTTCTTCGCTCTTCTAAACGATGAGACTGCCTTCATCTTCTTACTCAGCTTGCTCCTTACTTTCTTTGCCTTCTCACTCAACTCACTCTAGGAATGCTAATTTTGGCCCAGGTTGACTAGGCTACAAGCGAGTCACAGGCCAAAAGTGATATGCCCGATTAAGCCACGGATCAAGGTGGTCAGCCCAGCCCAGCCTGTGGTCTGACCGTAATTTTAAAAACGACATCGTTTTCTTAAAAACGATGCCATTTTTTACATTTTTTTCAAATATAAGGTGGGTTGGTCGGGCCAGGAGCGGCTCAGGCCCAACCCGACCTATTGACATCCCTAACTTACTCATCACTTCGTCTCGTAACACATATATTTTGCTACTATTCCCAATGACATCCCCAGCTCACTCCTCACCTCGTTTCATAACACTTATACTTTGCTTTTAATACTTTATGGCCTACAATCAAATGAAACAAGATAATTTGTATTGAAAAATGAGTTTTGCATATATGCACTTATTATTGAATGAATGATTCAAATCTTAGTTAGTTAGTGGGTTGTAAGGTCGTTTGGTTGGTTAAGCAAAATAAGTTAATGGTTAGCTATAATCTTGTTAATGTATGGAATTGTGGGATTATGGTCCAAAATTTCCGTTTCGTTTCGTTGCTCCTAGTATTATTTAAAGACTGATGTACTTTTCTTTTATTAAATGTAGTAAACAGTTCACCTCTATATGTCCTTGACTTTGCCTTTGAATATTTTTTTCTTTTCATTTTACCAACAATTTGTGGTATCAGAGTAGTACACCAAAATAAACCAGGTTCGGTCCACACTTTAGGGAAAAAGAGTAAAGTTAGAGAGGGAAAGAAAAGTAGAGATAAGCACTCACTTGCAACAGAGAGTGAACATCCGATTTTCTTCTTTAAAAAAGGCTAACCAACAAAACAGAGAGTGAACAAAGGAGAAGAAAATTTTCGACCATGGCAGGCAATGGCACTAACCCATCTTCTCAGCCCCTAATTCCAATCTTCAAAGGGGAAAAATATCATCTTTGGAGTTTGAAGATGACAACCCTGTTTTAAGTCCCAAGAGTTGTGGGACTTGGTAGAGAACAGGTATGACGAACCAGATCTAAAATCGGCACAACCTGATTAGTTGTTCAGGGAAAATCACAAGAAGGACGTAAAGGCTTTATTTCTCATCCAATCATCACTAGATGATGACATTTTTCCTCAAATTGCTGCAACTAAGACTTCAAATCAAGCTTGGGAGGCTCTTAAGCAAAAATATTTTGGAGATAAGAAGGAAATCATTGTTAAATTACAGACTTTACGTCGTGAATTTGAGACTAGCTATAAAAAGAAAAGAGTCAGTACAAGAATTCTTATCCAGAATATCTGGAATAATAAACCAAGTGAAGTCCTACTGTGAAACAATTACTAATGAAACTATTGTTAGTAAGGTGTCAAAGAGTCTGATCTTTAATTTTGATTATGTTATTGTTGTTATAGAAGAGTCTAAGGACTTGTCTACATACACTTTTGACGAGTTAATGAGTTATCTTTTAGCCCCTGAAGTTAGAATTGGCAGGTCATAAGAAAAATTGAGGAGAAGGCTTTCTAAGTAAATGGGGAGTGTTCTCACAAGGGGAAGTCAGAAAATTCCCAAGGTAGAGGCAGAGGTAGATTTCATGCACGTGGTCGTGGTGGTAGAGGTCATTTTCGACATTCATATCAGAGACAATTCAATTCAAAGAGCTCCATTCAATGCAACTATTGTAAAAAGTTAGGTCATCTAGAAGCAGACTGTTGGGCAAAGCAAAAGGATGAGCAAAGGCGATCAAACTTTGCGGAGAGAGAAGATATTAAAACACTGTTCATGGCACATTCTTATATAGCTGGTATTCCTGATCATGTCTAGTTCATCGACAGCGGGCATTATAATCACACGTGTAGCTCATGTTCCTTGTTTGAGGAAATGGATTCTTCACAAAAATTTGAAGTTTGCTTGGGTGACAACAAGCAACTTGAGGTTGAAGGAAAAGGTATGATTGCTATCTGTACTAGTAATGGCAAAAAGAGGTTATTGCATGATGTTAAATTTGTGCTTAGTTTAGCTCACAATATGTTAAGTGTGGGACAATTAATGAGTAATGGGCTGAAAATTGTGTTTGTTGATGGTCGTTGTGATTAGAGATAAGAAGAGTGGTTAAAACATTGCTAGTGTTGCCACGATTCCAAATAAAATGTTCTCGTTTGATGTGTCTCGTATTGAGAAAAAGGCTCTTGTGGTCAAAGAGTCTAGTGAATCTGACTTATGGCACTTGCGTTATGGCCACTTGCACCTAGTGGTTTGAAGTTATTAAAGAGGTAAGACTTGGTTTTGGGCTTACCAAATATTGACGACCTAGAATTTTATGAAGGATGTGTGCTGGGAAACAAAGTCGAAAATCATTTTCTATAGGAAATCTTGGAGAGCTTTTCAATGTCTCGAGTTCGTACATGCTGATTTGTGTGGAGCAATGAAAACTGAGTCCTTAAATGGGAGTCGTTATTTTATTTTCTATTGCTTACTGATGACCACAGTAGAATGAGTTGGGTGTATTTTTTGAAATTAAAATCTGAAGCATTTAATCATTTCAAGAAGTTCAAAGCTCTTGTAAAGAAGCAAAGTAGTTGTTGTATTAAGGTGTTACGTACAGACAGGGGAGGTGAGTTTTGCTCGGATGAGTTTGAAGTTTTTTGTGAGGAACATGGAATTCGCAAGGAGCTCACTACACCACAAACACAAAAGCAGAATGGTGTTGTTGAACGGAAGAATCGTATGGTAGTACAGATGGCCAAAGGCATGTTAACAGTAAAACGGGTTCCAAATCTATTTTGGGCAGAAGCAGTAGCTACAACAGTGTATCTACTCAATCTTTCTCCTAGAAAAGCAGTTCTAAACAAGACACCTTAAGAAGCGTGGAGAGGTCTGAAACCTTGGGCAAGCCATTTAAAAGTTTTTGGTTGTATTGCCTATGTTTTGGTGAAATCATCTCATCTCAAACTTGATGAAAAATCTAAAAAATGTATATTTATTGGTTATAGCTTGCAATCCAAAGCATATAGACTATAACCCAATTAGTGGAAAAATAATTGTAAGTAGAGATATTGTGTTTAATGAAACTACTAGTTAGTCTTGGATTTCAGCAAGGATGAAAATCCAATACCTCTTTCATTGGATGATGATACATGTGCAGTAGACACAAAACCATAAGCAGAAAATTTAGATTTTGTTAACAGCAGTTCAGCTCCACTTTCTACTCTCTTAAGCAGCAACAAATCAACTCCAACAGGCTCCCATACTCCCTCAAGCTCATCTTTAGAAACTCCTCCGAGAAAATTTCGCTCCTTAAAAGAGATATATGCTTCTCGTGACTTTGCTTTGTATGTTGCAGACCCAACTAACTATGATGATGTCGCAGAACATCAAGCTTGGCAAGAAGCTATGCAAGAGGAGATGCATGCCATAGAGAGAAATTCAACATAGGAGCTGGTTGATGCTTCAAAAAGGAAGAATGTTGTGGGACTCAAGTGGGTGTTCCAAATGAAGTTCAATGTCGATGGTAGTATTCAAAAGCACAAGGCTCGACTCGTGGTGAAGGGATACTCACAGCAACAAGGAATTGATTTTGAGGAGACTTTTTCTCCCGTTGCTAAATTTGAAATAGTAAGAGTTATTTTAGCATTGGCTGCCCAATTTCAATTACCGTTGTATCAATTTGATGTGAAATCTCTATTTTTGATGGTGATTTAGAGGAGGTAGTTTATGTTAAACAATCTGAATGCTTTGTTATCGATGGCAAAGAAAACAAAGTCTACAGGTTAAAAAAGGCTCTTTATGGCCTAAAACAAGTCCCACATGCTTGGTATAGTAAATTTGATTTGTTTTTTTCAAGAAAGCGGATTTACAAGAAATGAAAATAAGCCCACTTTGTACTTGAAGAAAAAACTTGGGGGTTTGTCTATATATACATGATATGATTTATATGGGCTTCTCAAAATCATTAATTGATGATTTCAAGTGTTGCTTGATGAAAAAATTCGAGATGACAGGTTTGGGTTTACTGCAATATTTTTTGGGACTTGAGGTGATGCAAGTTGAAGATGGGATTTTTCTGTGTCAAAAGAAATATTGTGCTAATTTTTTAAAGAGGTTCAATATGAAAAATTGTGAGGTGGCTGCAACTCCGATGAATGTTAACGAGAAGCTCCAATATGAAAATGGGACTGAGAAAGCCAACCCAACGCTCTTTAGAAGCCTAGTTGGTGGTTTAAATTATTTAACACATACTAGACCTGACATTTCATTTTCTGTTAGTGTTGTGTCCAAGTTTATGCATTATCCTATAAAGCAACACTTTGGTGCAGCCAAAAGAATTATTCGTTATGTCTCTGGAATTGTTGATTTTGGCATTTGTTATTCTAAAGTACTAAATTTCAGATTATTTGGTTTCACTGATAGTGATTGGGTAGGGTGCTTAGATGATCGGAAGAGCACTTCTGGTAGCATTTTCAATTTTGGTTATAGAGTTGTAACTTGGAGTTTATAAAAACAAGAAACAATGGCTCTGTAATCATCTGCAGCAGAGTATGCAGCAACAACTTTAGCAACAAGCCAAGCTTTATGGCTTCGGAAATTACTTGTTGACTTTAACCTTGAGCAAAAGGAAGCTATAGAGATTTTTTTGTGACAACAAATCAACAATTGCAATGGCAAAGAATCCTATTTTCATGGTCAAACAAAGAATATCGATGTGCAACAGCACTTCATTCGCAAGCTTGTAGCTGAAGGTAAAATATAGCTGAAATTTTGTCGCACAAATTCACAAGCAACTGATATCTTTACGAAATCACTTCCTTAAGCAAAACATCACTTGTTTCAGGCAACAATTGGGAGTATTTGACTTTGAATCAAGGGGGAATGTTGAATGAATGATTCAAATCTTAGTGGCGTTAGTGGGTTGTAAGGTCCTTTTACTAGTTAAGCAAAATAAGTTAGTGGTTAGCTATAATTTTGTTAGTGTATGAAATTGTGGAATTATGGTCCAAAATTTCCACTTCGTTTCGTTGCTCCTAATATTATTTAATGATTGATGTACTCTTCTTTTATTAAACGTAGTAAACAGTTCACCCTATATGTCCTTGACTTTGCATTTGAATATTTTTTTCCTTTTCCTTTTACCACCACTTATCACTTATTTCCTGCTTTCACTTCCTATCGTATCTAAGCTCTTTAATTTTATTTCTTTTTAGGTTTATTTTATTTATATTTTTTAATATAACCTAATATTAGTGGCCACTTTTTATAGGTGGATGAGATTAACTTGATAAAAATGAAAATATAAAGACTAATATGCAATTAACATCCAAGTTAAGAATTAAATTGGACTTTTTCCCCATGTAATATTCCATTTAAAATAAAAGTAATTCTTTGATTCTTACTAAATAAAACTTTTATGTTAATATTTAAAATTCGTAATATCATATTTTTGAAGTTATTATATAATTTAATTGGAATAACATTGACATAAACAGAAGAAAGGGTTCAAGCTTTGGTTAGTTCGAAATACTACGCCATTAGGTCCCTCTGTTGTCTGTGTTTCTAATTCTCCGCTTCATAAGCCCTTGACCTGTTTGTAGAAATTCCTTAACCAAAATCCGCCTGTTCATACGCTATGACAACGGAAAGTACATCGTCCACTACAAGGGCCACTTTCGTCGATCAATTAGTAGTGAGTTTATTTTTATAACCTCCTCACCTCTCAGTTCTATTACTTCTCCAGGGCTCCAAGTTCGTATGGTGATTTTCAGGTTCCAGGGGATGTTGTCGTTGATCTCTCTACCATGACGAATCAGACTATCAAGCTTGGTGGCGGCCTCCGTCAGGTCTCCCTCCAATTTCTTTTTATTGTCCAATATCCCCAAAAAAAAAAGGCACAGTTAACTAACAGTTTGTTTTGAAGCTTTCTAGGATGGTGATGCTATTTCCGTTATAAAGGCTGGCAAATTCAGGTTCTCCAGGCCTAACAAGTATTGGGTTGAAAGCTCCCATAAAAGGGTCAGTTTACTTTCACAATAATATAAAAACTGCTTATGTCACAAGGTGTTGCTTCCTGCTATTATTAGTTCCTTTTTAATTTTCTTGGACCCAGCTGTGTGAGATATTGAGCAGACATTCGATCATTTTTTGCAGCACAAATTGAAGTTTGATTATTAAGGAATATACATGCTTAACAATTTTGAAATGAAGATTTCTCTCCTGATTTTTGGATTTTCTCCTGATTTTTGGATTTTCACTATGTTTGACAACCTTTACTTGGTAGTGGTGGTGTTCTGCTTGTGTTTATACTTTGTTTTGGAGCAACCATGAGTCTGTTGATTCGCAAATGTCTTCTGATAGCTCCACTGGATAATGCTTGATCTTATGCTTAACTTCTCCTTTTTCTTTTCTTTTACAGTACGTACCTTGTGTCGAGGATACTGTTCTAGGAATTGTGGTAGACTCCAAAGCAGATGTAAGCATTCATGTCCTGTCTAACCCAAAATTAGGTTCATTGTTCCTTGGTAGTTTTAAGAATTTTCATGTTTGAGCTTCAGTCTTGGTTTTTTTTTCCTAGCATATGTGAAATAGCTGTTCCTCCTGTGTTTTCTTTTTCTGCAAAAGAAGTATGCTTAGAGGAAAGTGCTGGCAAAACGTTTTTGTGGTGATATTAATTTTTGGTTTGCTTTGGCAAGCATCATAATCACTTATGATAAAACTGAATGGTTGGCTTAGTATCATAGAGAATGAAATTTCATTCTTAATTATGGTGTAAGTCCAGAAAGAGTTTGTCTATGATTGATTGTTATATTTCTTCTGGTAACTATGCATTATGGTAGAGGAAGAGAATTTCATAAAATTTTAATCAATTATTTGGGTAGAAATTTCCTCCAAAAAATCAAACCTGCGAATTAGTTTAGGAGAAAGATAGAGATAAGCATTCAAGTCGGCTAAACTCAAGTAGTTCTCAGGCCTCACTAATCTTACTAAAAAATAAAGGTATTGGTTTATGAGTTAGTGTTGGTCTTATATATCCTATTTATTTACTTATCTATGGTATCCATGCAATGTAATTGTTCTCATATATATCCTATTTGCTACTTATTTATGGTTTCCATGCAAAGTAATTGTTCTGTAGGTTCTGCCTATCTCCTAGTTTTGGTATGAGTTATAGTATCTGTCCAATTTGCAATCACATCATTTAAATCTTTGAAGTCTTTCTTGATAATTGATCAACTCATATTTTTTACTTTTAGAACTTCCTTGTGGATATAAAGGGACCTTCGTTAGCATTTTTGCCTGTGCTGGCATTTGAAGGAGGAACAAGGAGAAATATTCCAAAGTTTGAGGTGGGTACTTAGTACATCAAGTCATGCATAGCAGCCTGTTCAAATATCAAATGGATTGCTATTGACCTATGAGATAACAGTAAATGTTTGTGAGTCGTGCCTCCTGATTTAAATTTATCTGATTATTGCCTCTCCTTTTAAGGTTATGCATTCCTTTTTTTATTTTGTCAATTGGGAGTGGATAGCCAAATTTTCCTTTTTATGTCGTAACAAATCTGCTTTCCTTTTGGATTTCAGAGTGTAAGAATTGTGATGGTAAAACCAATTGTTCAGCCAACTTTATTTGTACTAGTTTGCAAATGAAACCAAAAACTAATAATTTTTGCCATATAGTCCACAACTTTTGCTGTTTATTTTTATTTTTTATGTTCTTTATAACAGAATAAACTGAGTGGTTTACTCTCAGAGCTTCAATTGTATAATTGATGTTTGCTTTGCTACTTGCCGTGCTATTGTATTTTTCTCATTTCCTGGAACAGGTTGGTTCATTGCTTTATGTTCGGGTTGTGAAGGCAAACCCCAGAATGAATCCTGAGTTGTCATGCATGGATGGTTGGTTGCATTTGCTCTAAGCTGTTCCTGTGTCTTCTTAGTTTTGTTGAATGCTATGGACTATCACTTATACTTGTGATCTTTAGCCAGTGGAAAAGCAGCAGAATTTGGCATCCTCAAAGATGGCTACATGTTTGAATGCTCAACTGGTCTATCTAGAATGTGAGATAGCGTCTCCCCTTCTAAAGAATAGCCATTTTCTAATAATAGATTGCCACGTTCGTAACAAGAATGATAACAGCATGCGTGTCATTGTTGCATTTAATGAGCTTTTAATTTCTTTTCCAGGCTCTTGAGCTTACCGACGTGTCCTGTTCTTGAGTCTCTTGGCAAGAAACTCTCTTTTGAGATAGCTGTTGGATTAAACGGTCGTGTTTGGGTATGGTACCTTGGTAGTACCTTAGTATATGTCTCTTAGTTTCATTTGATCTGTCTTGATTCTTCACTTATTCTTTATGTTCCTTTTGGTTAACCATCGAACACTCCAGATTTTTTTTATGCTCTTAACGATTGTACTTCGCTTTCCAACTCCTGTAGATAGTATCTCGTTTTGGATGATTAAATGGCTAAGTATGATCTCTTATTTTTCTATTTTATGATGATCCAGGTGAATGCTGACTCTCCATCAACAGTCATCATTGTCTCTAATGCAATCATGAACTCAGAATCTTTGAGTGGGGTGCAGCAGAAGATCATGGCAGAGAAACTGCTGCAGAGAATACAGGGTAAGATCGAAAACATTATTTTAATCTTCTACAAGGACCTTATGGTTATACTTGGGTAGTTACTCGTGTGCAGAATGATACAGGAAAGCAGTCATTGGTCTTCACTATTTTATTTGCTGGCACCAAGCTCAGAAAAAGGATTAAGATCTTCTAGTTCCTAGCTTTAGAAGCACAATGACTACTTGTTAACATTTGAAGATAAAACTTCCAATTTGGTTGTAGCAATTTTGAATAACATTGTCTTATCTCTTGTTTCTTTTTGTATTTTCCAACGACCATATAATGGAGAATGAACAAGCGTCAGTCCGAATTTAATTTGCAGCAGATATGGGAGTTGAATCCGCAAGTGTTTGCATATCTAATCGTTAAAACCTAACAAAATTTGTTGCCGAACTCTTTGGTGTTGACAAAGAAAGCAGAGATAGTTATAAGTTCCTGACATCTAGTCCTGGTTAGGAAAACTCATATTGAGAAGCATATTAGCATATGAAGTGTGACCGCTAAGCACATTTAAGCTTCAAGGACGTCAATGATTATCTACGGCAATCAACAAGGGAATCATATCATGGATATACGATATATTTCTTACGCAAATGTTGTGAACGGTCAGAAATAGAATAAAGAAGAATATATAATAACATAAGAATACTTAATTTGTGAGAATGAGGTTTGTTTCCAGATGAAGGCCTTGTTCTCAAGCAGAAGGGAGAATATTCAGAGCGACCTCTTTAAGCGATGGCATAGCTTCTTGCTTATGCAAACAAATATACGTGTCCCTCACTCTTCTAAGGACTTGCCACGGGCCAGGATAGCACCTATACCAAAAACAAAGATGAAACCTTTTAAAGAGTAAATTATCCGACAAGTCTTTCAATTGAAGCATACCTGAAAAGGGTTCCACCATTGCGTCCTTTAAAGTTGTGAATGTAATATACGGTCTCCATCTTTGGAAACAAGGTCTTTGAAAGAGAAGCCAGCTTTGGGTAGAAGAAAGGTGGGTAATCTTAGTTCATTTCAAGGGCAACTTTGGTCTCATCAGTGTATAACTAACATGATTGCATTACTCATAACCCATTCTTTTCCTTTCTCCTTTTGGGACGGTAAGTCTATTGAACCAATGGAAAAACCTGCAATTATATGAGAATATGATAAAACTGAGTCTGAGAGAGCAAAGGATACAGCCAGATCTTATCCGGTCAAGTTCGCCATTGAATATAATCAATTTCCGACTTGTGTTTGCGACAGCTTCCTTGTAAAGCTCTTCGACCACGAGCATTTCTACGAAATACATCCTCTAAGTAAGCAAGATGGCATTTCAATGCAATGCTACAATGTTGCAGGTTTGAATCTACCGTTGACATTAAAGTATGGGTAAGCAACTAGGAAAAGTTCATCTTCTGGCTTCACACGATCGGCCATTTTGACTTTTTCAAGAAAACCAAAATCCTCAAAGAATGATGGCTTAGTCAAATAATCCAACTTCAAAGAAGATCCTTCGAAGGCCGACTTTCTTGCAAATTTTACTTCATTTGCCTCTGGGAAAAACTGCCATAATTAAAGCAATTCCGTATCTAATGGTGCAGATATGTGATGAGAAGGATAAAATTACATCTTTATTATATTAAGGAAAAGAGAAAACATATGGAGTTAAAATAGGGGATGAAGACATGAACAGAAAGGAAAAGGTTGACGTGTAAACTGCTTAGAAGGCAACCAGACTTTGGCTAAAAATTATCCATCCTGAAACAACAGTAACCACCTAACTCACATCTTTGTAGTAGCATTACAGTCCACTGAAGGATGGCTTAGTTAAGGTACATGTTACTTTTGATGATACTGTTGATAATGGTAATATAATAGCCACGGAGAACCACTTGAATTTCATTTTTTAAGCACTTTGACCCCTGTAACAAACATAAGCCTAACACCTCGTAAAACAATTTGTAAAAATCAAATGGATTGTTTTTGTAGAGTTCAAATTCAAATGAGGAACACGAAATGAACTTACTATTCTTGTTCGTGCAACTTTCTCTGGACTTACAAAGGAATCACAAAATTCACGTATTAACTGCATACTCCCTGTCATTTCGATTCCTCCTTCACCATCACCTGATTTACAGTGTAAGTTAACAGATGTACAGAATATCCGGTGAATTGAGTCACATAATTGCAGACGAAGAAGATTTCAAATGCAACAAATATGCACCTGGTACTGATTCAAGTCCAGCTGCTGGAAATTCAATCTCCTGTAAAGGATGCTTGCTTTATTATGGACTATTCAGGAATGCCACACATGTTGTGAATCTATAATTTCTAATTCCTGAAATATTTAACCGCTGATACTAACCATCAACTGTCTGTTATCCTGCAAAGCCAATTCAGCTGCTTTTTTGGCCTGTTCATCAGTTCAAGTCTCAAATTATGCTGTCATGTTTTGCAGTTACTAGTATGAGTATGTCATTACACGGGCATAATGCATAGAGAAGCGTACTTGTTCGAGGAGCTCTACGTAGTCACTGGGAAAAGGCACATCATATTCAACCAAGGGATTATCATCCCTTGAAGCTGAGCAAGGTCTAAGATAGGCGCCAACAGACTTTGTGATTGAACTGATTCTATTACTAAGGGGATGTCCAGCATTCTTTGTCTGATAGGTTTGGCAAATAATATCCTAGAAAATCTTAATCAAAACAAGTCAAAAGAAAAGATGGAGAAGATTAGAATTTGTATCTAATCTTTATAAGATCAATGATTGTTATTTCAGAATATCTTTCTCCTGAAAAATCTAGATGTGGAGTTTCGGCGAACTCATTCTATGCAACAGATAGCTGTGTTTTCTTTCTTTTATTCTCTTTGATATCATATTCAACCATAGGGTATTGTATGTGATTCGCAAGTAAGGACAAGTGCTTACAGAATTTGAACAAAAGAAACTATAGACACTCTTAACAGATGACTTGAATTCATTTACGTCTACTTTACTTATGGCGAAAGGACGGTGAAGCTATATCCCCATTGACTGAAACTCAATTCCCAAAATGAACTAGATTGAGTTGCATTTTGATTATGGACTAAGAATCTTAATAAGCAAACCATTTTCCTTATCAAGTACAGTTTTGCTGTGAAGTCCATGGGGAGGAATAATTTTCAATAGAAGAAACATTGTATTGAAATTACACCCACGGAATTGTTCCCAACAGATAAATTATTCCTTTTTCTTATCGTTTTTGTTGTGACCACCAAATTGGGAAAATCCATATTCCTGTTCTATTCCACAAGAACAGCACACATAATGAGCAATACAGTTTAAAAAATTCCGACTCCATCATGGACAAATAGAAAAACAAACAGGGAAAGAAGGAATTGAACTTAGTAAAGCAATGGAGTCCCAACTGTTTTGGGCTTAACTTACTACAGTTAACGCATTTCAAATCCTAAAAAGAGTCATTGGTTGAGGCAAGGAATTCTGACAAAAAACTCAACTCGTCAAACACTCACTAACCTTTGTAGGATGAAGGGGAGATATTGGAAGCGCAGAAGTAGAGGAAATTGGAGTGCTGGATAGTCGCATTTTTTAAACTCTCAGTTGGCTTTACTGGAAGTTGATATGTACTACGCTTACATTACATAAGGTACGTACAATCAAGTTGATAAGATAAGGCTATGTTGTCTATTTATATTACAACCAGTTCAAAGTGACCACTTCTTAAAAAATCTTTTTTCAAGTTGGATCCCAAATTCAATAACGACTAAATTTTGGGTTAATTGGATCCAAGTCTGATTAACTTATTATAATTAATTGGATAAAAATATAAAATTTAGATTCAAACTAATTCTAATCAAATTTAAATATTCTAATTTAAACTTAATTTGACGTTAGATTCAACTAACTCGAATTAAAATTCATTTTCTATCTGTATTCTCAATATAAATATTAAGGAAAGCAATGAAAATTCAAAATTGGGAGATTACGTTTTTGGAAACAATACTATATAATGCACATTCACATCATAAAATTAAGAATGATATATGTGTGTAAATTTTATTGAGTTTGACTCATGTTAATTGAGTTTTAGGATGAGTTTAAATCAATGTTATGAGTACTATATCAATATTAGTTCCAATACCAAGTTTAGTTCAAGTACAATATTATATTGGTATTGGTCAATATCGAGTGTCGTTTTACATAATATTTAAAAAACATAAAACAGTTCCTGATTTTTTAAAATTATAAAATAGTCCCTCAATATATCATGTTGTATGATTTATAATTTTACACCAATACTTTATCTCCAAAAATCATAATAATAGGATTTGAAATATCAACAATCTATTTATTTATAATAATATTACTTTTCACATAGTTCAAGTATAAACAATAACCACAATTAATAAAAAAGTTTAATCATCATAAAAATATAAACCTAAGAATAATATAAATTATTTAAAATATTACAATTTCATCGTATAATAAAGATAATGACATAAACACATCAAATAGAAAGAATAAAAAAGTCCACTCATTATCGTTTAAGGTTAAAGACAAAATTTGTTTAATTATATAAAGATAGATGAGTGATAAATATAGTATTCATCACCTTAAAGTAACAAGGAAAAAATTTTATTATCATCAATTATTATTAATATGAAAAATCTTTAGTCAAAATGAAACGATACTTTAATGTTTAAATGTTGTTAAAATAATCAATTACTAATTTTAGAGAATTAATTTGATTGGAATAAAGTCGAGCACATATTAATTTCATATTTGATATCTAATTATAACATCATATAATCAAATAATTGAATTATAAAAAAAAGTTATGCGTATAAAAGTTAGTGAAAATCACTTTAATATTTTTAATGTTTGGGCAATCACGATGTATTGCTAGATGTTAATCTTAATCAACATATATAAATTATTTAGTTAAGTAAACTAAACAAGCTTAATTTATCTAATCATAAATATAAATATAATATAAATAAATAAATAAATATAACATGATGAGTTACACACAAAAAATGATTGAAGAAAAAATAATTTAATTAAATTGAACTTGATTGTAAAGTTTGAAAAATTTTAAGGTCATATATCAGACATTTGATAAATAAAGAGCAATATTAGATATTAATTCTTATTGAGACCAATTTTTTATTTAATTATAATTATAATTTTATTTCAATTACATTATTAAAAGGTTCAAAACCCTATTATAAATATATATAAATTCTGTACGAGCTATTATTATTATTGATATACTCTTTTCTACACCACTAGTTGAGATTTCTTAATTAGTTGCCTATTTTAAAAATTGACTTCACAAAGAATTGTAGAGAAGAAAATCAAGTTTTTCAACAAAGTATAATTTATTCAAATTTTATTATGTTTATGAATTAATCATGTTATATATTTAAAGTAATATTAAAATTTGAAAAATAATGAAAATTTTTTATTTTCTTAAGCTACATACTCACGTCTCAACAATTATCGAACAATATTTTTTCTCTTTTTTAGTCACAAGTTGGTTGTTTTTCAGTCTCACAACTCCTTGAGGGTAGTCGAGTTGGTGGAGTGGAGGGCATGATGCCAAAAGGTCCTGTATTAGAATCTCCCTACTTAGGCTCTCTCGACCGAGTCTGTCGTATAGGGCTTACTTAGGGCGAAGCACTTGATTGGCGTGATTTGCAGGTTATTGTGTCAATCAGGAGCTTTACCCAATGCGCATCCAAAGGAGAGTGACTATAGGTTCTTCCGTTCCAAAAATAAAAAATTTTATTCATATCTCCCATAATTCCTCTTGAGTATATTTATCATCACAATAGTATCATCAGCAGTGGATATTCCGCAAACAATCTTGTTGAATGTCTTCTTCAGTCGGTAAGAACCTATACCGAAGCGGATACAGTTATTCCACCATTTCTTCCTATATCGTATTAGTTTCCGAGCAAGGAAAACTCAAAGTGTAGTTCATTTCTCTCTATCGTGTCTCACAACTCCCAGCCATGCTTCAGTCACCATCGTCTCTCCCTCACCGTCTCAAGTGTTGCTCTCACTGACACTCTAACTTGCCGTCCAGTCATCGTCTAGTCATTGCCTTCAACCTTACCACACACTCAGACACATCTCGCAACGCATCTCTACTAGATATGCTACTTGCTGTTGGCCTCACAACATTGCCACACGAACGAAGATCAATCTCCACCAGATTTGCTACGTTATGCCACCTGCCAGCAGCAGCCTTCATCGCCACATGCCTATAGTGCAGCAAGCCATCATGGCCATAGAAACTTTGTCACTTGTGTACAAACGAAAAGCTCCTCTTACGTTTATGTGATTGAATTAAATTCGATTTACAATGCTTGGAATAAATTTATAAATATTAGAATTGAATTCAATTATATTGTTTTGAACACAATAAAAATGAATTCAACTACTTTATATGACTTTTTTATCCTTAACTAAAAATAGTATGTAATCAATGTGTGTGTGTTTTGTAGTAATTTGTATATTTATGATACGTATATTTGGAAATTTTTTTTAATGTTTTGAAAAGAAATGACTCTTCAATTCAAAATTCAATTAACATCATCTAAGATGTGAATTGAATTCATAAAAAAAAAAGAGATTTAATTACATGATTGAATTCAAGTTACATAAAATTAATGAATTGAATCCAATTTATTGGTTTCCAAACACCCCATTAATCTTAGGTCTTTTTTGTTTTGGATATGGGCATGTGTGGTTATGGCCTGTAGCTTGTATTAAGTGTGTAACTTGATTTAAGTGTGTGCTTGGATTAACTGTATGACTTGATGATTTAAGAATTTAAGTTATTAGGATTTGACTAATCAAAGAATTAAATAGAAGGAAAATTAAATCATTAATTTTGTCTTTGAATTTGTTACTTACTCTTAATTAAATCACAATTTTAGTGATTAATTAGTTTTATATTATAATTTTAGTATTTAATTTAGTTAACTTTCTCATCATACTTAAATTATTAGTCCCTAATCAAAGCAATAAAATTAGGCTTTAGATTACATTTTAAAATTTGAATTTAAAATGATTTTTATGACTGTGAAATGAATTATTGATTGAAATTTAAGATAATTTTATCATTTTAGAATAAATAATTCATTGAGATTTAAGATAATTTTATCATTCCAGAATAAATTATTGGCTGAGATCATTTAAAATTATTATAGAATAAATTATAATATATGATATTTGGAGATATGGTGATGTAAAATTATATATTATATAGTACAATATATTGAGGACTATTTTGTAATTTAAAAAAATTTCAAAGATCCTTTTATAAATTTTAAAAATTATCCGAATTGATACCGGTACAGTATCGTACCATAATCAAATCTATCACCAATACTGGTACGATATTCATAACTAGCAGATCAATAGCACAAGAAAAATTAATCAATAATAAAAACCGAGTCCAATAAATCAAAATAATAGAAAATTTTAATTAGTATCGACTCGAATGTAATGACTAAAATGATGAGAAAAATTAATTAATAATTATCCATTAACATTGAACATCAAATAATTGACATTTATATCTTTTACAATACAAATTACAAAAAAATATAAATTTAATCATTTTATTTATTAGTATTATTAGATAATAAATATAAATTTATGAAATATATAACTTACTATTGTATGAAAGTAATAAATTTATTATTATGTATTAATAAATTATGATAAATTATTTGTAGAAAATAAATTATAAATATAAATAAAAATTGATCATTTATTTATCAATATTATTACAAAATAAAAAGGTCAAATCAATAAAAGTTAAGTAACAATAAAATTTAATGAAGCGACTTCTTTTGAACTTTTAACATAATATAAAAGTTTTCAAGTAAAATTTTAAAATGTAGAGATTCTTACGAAATATTAGTTTATAAAAATATATTTCTTTCATGTCATAAAAATATTAATAAAATAGAAGGAACTCAAATTCTCCATCGAAAACATAAATTATATCCTCAACAATTTCAGATTATACATGCTTACATTACCTACTTATTAGTTTGATTAATTTATATGTAAAAGACAAAACTGATTGATAAATGCTTGTAAAGATGATCAATCTCGTTCCAAGTCCTCCAATTTAGTTTTCTTTTTATAATATTGAAGTACAATAGGATTGATTGATCAATGTATGAGGCCTTCACTTTGAATTTACATAATGAGTGAACAAACTTGCAAAGGATTTTTGCTTAAAGATAAAGGAAAGGATTTCTTTTTTGGGGTGGGTTTTAAAACGTGGTAATGAAAAATGAGCTCATTGAGTAAGATTTTGATTTATAATACAATACAATATAAAAGTAGGATGAAATAAGTTTTGAACAACAATACTTCATTTATTTTGTGTTGAAACAAAATAACACACCAAGTCCTATCCATTACTTGGCATAGGATTTTACAGGCATATACACACATCTTCATAAATTAATAAACAAATCTTATACATATCGCTTTAAGTAGTCGTCCACTGTAGTGTATTTGACTTCTGGGTACAGCTTAGATGCTTCCTCTCCATCCTCTCCAATTTCGAAATTCGCAAGACATCCCTCGTAACAAACATGGTAGTAATGCGTCAATCCAACTTGTTCTGCATAAACTTGTTCTTTTATTATCACAAGAAAGAAAAATGAAAGGGAAACTGGTTAGAATACAGAAATTATGTAAGGGAACCAGTGGAGTTTCCCATTAATTGTATCCGAATAAAGGTCCCGTCTCACCTTTGATGATAGCTATAAACTCTTCCTTGGAAATGGAAGACTTCTTCAGCTCTTTCCCGATCAATTTCTCCCATGTCTGGACCACCTCTCTTTGAGAAAGTATGTTTTTGGGTGGTCTTAGGTACAATGTCTTGTTGAGAGTGCGAGAGTCATCTATGGTCTTAATTGTATACGTGGCTATGTCATCTTCATCAAGATATATTGCTATACAGAAGATAATATTTGAGCAGATCTAATTTTAAGATGATTAAAATTTTCATTAACAAGTTCTTATTAAATTACCCACGTAAATACGTACCTTTAGCATTTGCATCGCCAAGGAGGGTTACACGATCCCTGGAAGGAACAATATAGCCAGGTTGACAAAGACCACCAAGAAAGTAACCCGCAAAGCAGTTTGCGGAAACATACGTGAAAGGAATACCAGCTTCTTCAATTGCTCTCCTCACTACCATCTTGTCGTCGAACGTCACTCTTCCAGGTTCCATTGCGTTCTCCATTCTCGCCGGATCGGTCCCGAACTCAGATGGAAGAAATCTCTGTCATAAATTGCGTTTTACAGTCTTTTCATATTCATGTCTGGAGATTTTTATGTTCATCCATCTTTAGTTTATGTCAATCCTTAATCCTTAACGAAATAATTTGAACATGTGATTTTTTAGTTACAAATAACCAACTTTTACGTATTGCTCCAAGCTCTTTCTCATTTTTTATTTGTAAAAAATATGTTTTGCTTTATTTTCAGTCTCAATTAATCTTTCAAATTTCCTTATTTAGCTCGTAAACAATCCTAATATAATAAGATAAAATTGAAAATTTTGAAATTTAGTCACCAATTATTTGGTCGAAGGCTTCTTCATGTTTTTCTTTCTTTCTTTACATGTAGAATGATCAATTAATTAAGTACCTTTTACATTTAATTAGTACTGTTGTACTTGGTGATACACTTTGAAGATGTAACAATTGAGTAAGAAAAATAAGCATGAAGCAGAATTAAGTTGTTCCGTGCCGTGTAAACTCAAATATGTTGGAGTTATAAGGGTTCGGATCATTTAAGTAATCTTATATACCTTAACATTTCCAGCCTCCTTGATAGCATCAACAAGCTTGAGTTGGAGAAGGATTTGATGGCTCCTAATATGCACACCCGATATCGCACATATCACAACATCAACTAATTTCACTGCATTAACAAGGCTCTGATGATCATTGAAAGAGCCATGGACGAGGTGGCCTCCTTGCTCCTTAAATGACAATAACATTTGAACTTTTTCAATGTCCACACCGATCTCTTTCCTCTGGAGTACGTATGTTTCATGGCCTAGAGCTAAACTTGCCTTTACCAGCCTCTTCCCAAGGTAACCAGTTCCTCCTACAATGAGTACTTTGCTTTTCTCCATAGAATGATCGATCCCTGTCTCTCTCAGAAATATGAGAATGAATACATGATCCTTTAGAAATATATAGTAGTGCCCTGAATTCTGTAATTGAAAGGTTTACTTGTGGAGCTCTGGACCAAGCAATGTTTGTTCTAATTAAGTAGTTATATTTCTTCAAAAATGTGGCTTTGGAGTTGACCTTCTGCGTGTCATCAATGACATCTGATGTCCATACTTGTCACTTCGCTTGGAGAGGATGTTGTTAGTTGTGGAACGAATCGAAATCTCCTCTACAAGTTAACTATTGTAGGGCATATCTACATTACTTGCCTTGAAAAATAAGTATTTGACACAATTAAAAAAAGATGAAGCATCAAAGAACGGATTTGTACCCCACAACCTCCAGTTATTGCTGCGTTGCAAACTTGCCATCGGAAGGTAGAATTTCGCAAACTTATATTGATCAAAACACTGTTCACGCATGCCCGTAGAATCAAGTTTAATTTTTTCTACCCATTTTGCTTTCAAGTTTAATTCCATTTGACGTATATATTAAGGAAGTCTTTCTTACCAAAAGGTTATGTTATTTTTAGTTGTTTAACTCATCTCTTAAGTTTTAACCAGAACATCCCTATTTTCGGATTAGTAGTATGGGGTGCAAAACCACTTCATCGCCGAATTGTCTGACATACTTTGGTTTTGAATGAAAATTCAAACCGTAATAATTGGAAACCAATAATTTTATATTTGAAATAAAACTCCAATCTGAATGAAACCTGTAAAAAGGATTATCAGATAGTTTTTAAATTCTACATTGATATTATATAAAAAGAAAATGTGTTTAAAGGACATTAACCATTAACTCAAAAGTTAATGACATGTTTATCATGTTTTTTTAGAATGTGGAGAATCTCACTAATAAACTTTAAGAAGAGAGCTACCAAATTTACAAGGGAAAATCAATTTGAGACTTATAAAGGGTTAATTACTAAAAAAATGCCAAAACTTTCGTCAATTTTTTTAATTATAGTCCGAATTTTAAAAAGAAACAATAAAATGTCCAAACTTTCAATTTTTTTAATTATAGCTCGAACTTCAAAAACTAGCAATAAAATGCTCAAACATTTAATTTTTTCAATTTTAACCCAACGTTAGTGTTTCCGTTAAATTTTTTGACGTGAATTGTCACATGTTTCAAAAATCTTGACTGTTAATACACATCAGCCAATATTAACATAACAAATGAAGATTAATGAAATGACATCGTTTAGTCACATAATTAAAACGACGTCATTGTTAAAAAATGTTCTAAATCAGATTACACATCCCTGATCATTTAATGCTTTGATTTTAGTTTTTTCCTTCATTTTCAGTTTACTCTCTCGACGTCGTCACCCTTCGATTTTTAGATTACGTAGCCCTGACGCCATCACACTAAGGACATCAGGAGAACAAACTAAAAACAAAGAGTTTACTGGTGTAGGACACTGTAATGCGAGAGTAGTTTGGGACATCAGAAGAACAAGCAGAAATCAAACGGCTGAAGGCATTGGGAGAACAACAAATAACGTCGGGCTATAATTGAAGAAAATTGAAAGTTTGAGCATTTTATTGCCACTTTTTGAAGTTTAGGTTATAATTGAAAAAAATTGAAAATTTGGGCATTTTATTGTTACTTTTTAAAGTTCAGGCCATAATTGAAAAATTAATGAATTTACTTTTTTTTTGGTAATTATCCTGACTTATAAAAGAAGGATAGCATATGTCATATTACCAACCAAGCAAACTTAATTAGACTAATACAGCTACAACCAGTAATGCTAGGTACTCTATTTAACCTTTTAAAGTTACCAATATTTTAAAATTAAGCATTTGGTGACAAATACCATTTGAAAAGTAGGAGATTGTTACATTTTATATTCAATATGTGAGCTAATATTTGCAATCTTTTGTTGTTCATCAACTTTTGTAATAAATAATTCCTTTGTTTTACTTTATTTTGAAATATCATTATGTTCCTTTCATACCATAGAGCATATATGTTATTTCTATGTGTAATCTTATACATAGTAAAATCCTCCCTTTTCTTCGTTGACTATAAAAAAACATAAGTCCAGCTCCTGTAAGTTGCTTGTAAGTTTTTATATTGCTAAGCCATTGCATTTGCATCCAAAAGAGAGAAAAATTGCACTTAAAAAAAAGTGAGCAATAGTTTCAAGTTCATCATTACACAAAACACAAGTTGTTGGAAGGTTGAGGAAACTCTTCAATCTATCTATTGTGCGTTGGCTAAAGGCAACAATAGAATAAAAGAAACCCTTGAATTCACTTGCTTTATCCATACTATATTGTGTTAACTTACTTTTAGTGCAAAGTTTCTCAACAAGTTCTCATAAGAAGTGTTATTTTAAACACTTTAGTAGAATGATTGTTTCATCTCATTATGTTTTCCTAGTTGGGGGTGAGATTGAATTTGAGGATATGCTCGATAGTACTCCTTTTTAGCATCTATTCCAAATATAAGTGCAAGTTATAGAAAATCTGTCTTATAAATGCATTATCAGGTATAGAACTCTTTAAAGAACTCAATTTTCCAACTTTGTTTAGTGGCCCCGAGGTTGCCCATTAGTCATTCAAAAAGAACAATAAATTGCCATTGTCAATTTAAGTAATGAATTTATATTTAACTATTTATCTCAAAATGAGGATGTTCACCGTTGTACAATATGTGCTATGTTTGGGTTAAATGGACCAAAAGTTATCATTGTTTAGAGGCTAATCATGCATCTACTTGACCAATAAAGCCTATTTATCATTAAAGATCCTCCTAATCCTTTTAATTATGAGAACTTTGTTATTAGTTTTGATATGAATTATCCTCAGACCTCTTACGTGATTAAGAAGACATAGTTCACTCCATTTCACCTTTGTTAATGCATATTTAGTAGTGTCTCCAAACTATAGGAATTGTCTCATTTTTTCCAGTAGCTTAAGAATATACTTTAGAAGCATATTATGTATAAAACAATACACATTTAATTTCTTAATCACCAGGTTTAATAGCTGAATTCTACCAACAAATGATAAACTCTTATCATACCACTTAGAGATCTTTTCTTGAATTCTCTTAATCAAAGGTTGAAAGTCAACATAAGTTGGTGTAATATCACGTTTCCATACTAAGGGTTAGGACAAAGGATCCTAAACCAAGATACATGAGAAATAGCATAGAGAATATGTGAGGTGCATTGCA
>JANZXP010000005.1:11639214-11674103 GCA_027576715.1 Erythroxylum flavicans
AGGTGATTGACAATCTTCATTATAAATTTCTAGCTAACAAATCCATAGAAAGTAAGCAACCTTTAAATTGGAAATTAAATAATTAAAAAAATCAAGTGACTTGAATTGATAAAAAAATATAAATTAAAAATTTTCTAATTAAGTAAATCACCCATCCAAATTAGAAAAAAAACTAGGCAAGTGGCAATTTGATAAATAAGGATAATTTAATTTAAAAATAAAATGATGATTTAGGATCATTTTTAACATATAAATAAATAATGTAATTGGTTCAAATATTTTAACAAAAATTTTGTTAAATTCTGACATTGTAATAAATAATTGATTTATCCAAGGTTTTAAAAACCGGACCGGACTGGCCGGTCCGACCGAAAAAAGTTTGAACCGGCCAGTGGTCTGGTTCAGTTTCACCTAATAACCTTTATGTATTAAAACCGGCCGGTTTATCAGCAAACTGGCCGGTTTTTGTCCAACCGGTCCAACCTGTCGAACCGGTCGAAAACTCCAAATACATTAGAAGCCAACTTCTGAGTTTCATTTCATCGAAGGCTCGGGCTTCTCCTCTCCTCTTCACCGCCTTCTCTTCACCATCTTCTGATCTTCTCTTCACCATCTCTCACGACCTCCATAGATGTAGAAATCAAGCTCTTTTCTTCAAGCTTCAGATTTCATTTCATCAAACCCTCTCCTCCCCATTTCACTTTCTTCTCTTCACCATCTCTCACCGCCTCCATTTCGTTTCAAACTTCTTAACTCTATCGATCTAAATAAACTAAGGATTTCACAAATTTACCGATATCTTGAGCAAAATATCTGCTTTTGTGTATACTTCGGGTGATGGTAGCATTTTGGATTGGTTCGGAAGCTTCCTATTTTCAGCTGGACAACAAGCTAATGAAGCTGTTCAGGAACAGCTATTAGCCCTTAATTTTACCAGGTTTCTCATCGATCCAACATTTTCATTAGTTCATACTCTTTTTGCGCTTACTTTGAACTCTACAACCATAGCTAATGCTCATCTGGGTCAGCGCCTTTCTCTCTTTTTTGCTTCTTTTTTAATTAAAGTTCTTATCTTACCCTCCATCGAATATTCTTTTACTCATTTTCCAGTTTTGTGGATTAGTTAAGCGCAAATTACTGGTCGGCCATTCTTAGCTCTCTCTGTATATTGTCGTTGTTTTAATTTGGATATGCTTAGTGCAATGTGAACACAAGTTTTGTTTTCTGTTGTTGAGTTTTTCTGAATGGGTTATATTTTGGAGAATTAGTGCACTTGGAATGGTAAATGGAAACTTAATTGGATGCTGATATGATAAAGACATCAATTTTATGAACTTTTAATGGAAAATTAGAAGGACCAAATGGTTTGTGTGGCAAGTGTCTGTTTGTGCTATGGGCAATCCAAAATGTTGCGTTCGGATTTTTGTAATCACCTAATGAGTATGTGAGATTTATGTTGTATTTGTTTTGTTGCTTTCTTGTGTAGGTTGGTATACTGTATTGAAATTCCGTGAATAGCAAATTAGTGATATAATTGTTGGAGTAGATCCCCCTGGGACTGAAGCAAAGACTAGTAGTGATGCTGTTAGAATTGCAGAGCTCAAGGCTTAACTCTCCTCTCAATTTGATGCAGCAAGAAAAGATGCTCCAGAGTTTGAATACACTCCTCGTAGCATTGCTCATTTATACAATTTAGCAATTGTCTCTTAGGTTAAGACAAGCTGCTGTTATTGTTGCCAATGATTTCTGCCAGAAAGCTGCTGAATATCGTGCACAAGGTTTTGGGGATTTTCTATTTGTTTCGATTTATTGCCTAGGCATGCTATATTCTAGTGAAGTGCCATGATTTGTGCTTATGCAAACAGAAACATTTCGTACTTGTAAGCTCTATTTATTTCTTGATAGAACCTTTAATTCTTTATGAGAATTTGCACTTCTTGTTCACAGATTGAGGATTTTTGTATTTCTGTGTAGCTACAAGGATTAGGGAGATATTAGAGCATGCAGGACTGGCACGGGAGAGTTTGCCCTCAAATTTCGTTGTATCATCTCAAGTTCTTGCAAATGTGGAAAATTTATCTCAATGCTCAATCATACTTATTTTGCTTCTCTTGAATCATATGTTTTCATGGCACTCTGTATATGTTCTTTTAAAACACTGGCGCAGTTGGAGGATGATGCAGATGGAAAATTGGAGAACGAATTTGGCAGTTATGACATCAAAGGAGAGACAATATTTCGAACAGTATTCAAACTATGAGGTATAAAAGAATCAAGATTTAGTTCTTTTATGAACAGGAGAGAAAGGTGGTCAAACAATCATTTCCTATCTGTCAGTAAGATTCTTCATAATGCATAAGTTAATTTGATCTCCCTTCAATCAAATTTTCAGCATCTCTATGATTTTCTAGTCAAAAGAGTTTTAACTGAGATGAGGTTTCTTTTCTTGCTTTTACTCACTTCGTGTGCGTGGCTAACAAAATTTGTTTGGAAGATTTATGCAAATTTGGCATAGCAAAGTCAAGTATTTTCTTTCTTGACAATTGACGAAAATACAACCACTTCTTTGTTGCTTAGCTGCTTTAGCTTTTCATTGGAAGTTGTGTAATCCAGGCACTTCGTAATCATGTGGGATACACTCCAGAGATTAGTCACGGTGTACTAGTTGAGATGGCTATTTGTTTTGAATTTATTCTTATTTACTAGCATAAATTAGTTCTGTAATTTGGTTTAGCATGTCACTTAACGTCATAACATCCTCTTTCAAAGGCCTGTAAGTATGGTCATGTCAATAACTCTAGGTCTCCTCAACCTGTCTTCAAATGCACTCATGGATGGACTTCCCTTGTTAACTAAAGCTGTGTTGTGCTTGATCTATCTAACAATTAATTTAAAGGAAATATAACCAAAATCTCTAAGTGGGAAAATATTGAATATCTTGATCTAAGCCAAAACCAGCTGACAGGGCCAATTAGTTTTCTGTAACAATTAGAATTATTTGGTTTAACTTTTTTGTAATATTTAGCACTCCATTTTATATCAATTTTTGTAATATTTAGAACTCTATTTCATACTGACTTTTTGGATTGAAGAAGAAGAACCATCGCATGATCTTGATTATAATGAACTTGAAAAGATGATTTATGAAAAAAATGTATTTGTCACAACGAATGAATTAAGAACATCTATTGATGGTTAGTTCATATCTTAAGTGTAGTTTATGAATCTTTAAATAGCGTTAAAGAATTTGGAGCTTTTGATGATGATGAGACACAACCTCCTTTAGAAATGCAATTTGATTTTTATTGTTATTATTATTTTAAGCTTTATATTAGACTCATATTTATTTATTATTAATTCATTATATAATAATAGACATTGTTGTATTTTTTATTTCAATAAAATATTTTATTTTTACTTATTCTTATAAGTTTTACTTCTTATTTATTATATACCGGTTTATAACGGTTCACTATCGGTTGAACCTTTAAACCTTAAACCTTTCCTTCTACCGATTCCATGTCCGGTCTGGTTTTTAAAAAATTGAGAATAACTAAGTGTTCTTGAGGTGTAAACCTAAGAATAAGCTAGACACATACAAATGATGATATTTGAATGATCAAGAAATGTGATTAAGGAAACATACTCGGAATAGTCAAATTGAGCATGCATTATACATTACACATATACGTATGTGTACAATTGAATGTTTATGTGATTATGTAATTAGTAATGTTTGTACAATGTGTGTATTGCATGAAGCTGATACACATGATTGATTATCAACGTCCAGACATTTCCAGATCATGGAAGTAAATGCTAATCTAGAGCGTACTATGTGTCGACCTAGATGGTCTCATATTAATTGATTGTTCTATTTAAATTTTTGTATTGAATTATTATGTGATGTGAATGTGTTGATTCTGGAAATTTAATGTCTGAGAAGTTTGATGCATGAAAATCATATTGGAAGTGCTCATTGTATGTGAATTTGAAAGAAATAAGTGATACTCAACACAATTGTTGAATGCCAGACTTATGTTCGATGATATGTGAAAGTGAATGTGTACAGTAAACATGAGTGATTGATTGATATATGAGATTTGATGCATTCCACTATATAAATGCATGAACAGATAAAGACAGTTGTGACCAGAGTTGTCACCGAAAAAGAGCTTAAAGCTCATAATGTAATTAAGAGCCAAAGGTTCACTATGTATAATGAGTCTGGAATCTCCAACAGATACAGGACAATTATTAATGAGCCCAGTATCCACAATAGATACAGGACAGTTACAGGCATTCGGTCACATCAACCTAACAATTAAAAGTGAGTCTCGTGAGTATTGCGTATATATTTAATATGTGTGTTTTAAATGATCGCAGTGAATTGTTTCTATTGATATGAATGAGAAATATAAATTAAGTGAATATAAAGTGTACGTGATTTAATGTGATGATTAGTGAAGTGATGTGTATTAGGTGATTATGTGAATTGTCTGTGAACTAATTGTGTTATGTGATATGAGTGAGTCATCGAGGAAGGTCCGCTCACTGAGTTCACAAAACTCACCAAAATTGCAACGTTATTTTTTAGGCTCAGAGGAGATACCTAGTTAGATAAACTAGAACATAGCCGCTGAAATCGAATAAGAGATAGAGGTTAAGAACAGTTTGCATCTGCATTTGTTTTCCATCCTTTTTATTTCAAGATTTGTTTTCAGTAACTGTTGAATTTGTATATATATGAATTCTGTACAATGTATACGAGATTTCAGTTTGTAATAATAGTTGTGACTAAAAAGAAGTTTTGTAACTGTAATGGGCCCAAATGCTTACTGGAATTCTGATGATATGTTTATTATTTGTGACCGTTGTGATTGGAAATATTTATGAATAAAATAGGTCGAAAATGATTCTTATTTTCTAAAAATGCGTATGATGCATGAAAAAAATTTACAATAAGTATGATTGACTGACTATCCTAGCATGCCACTCTCATAGAGTATGTTCTCGAAAACTAACGGTATGTTCAGGAATATGCCCTATGAGAGTGGGGTACTATATAGTTGGTATCAGAGCCCAGACTTAGTGTCGTACATGGGCATTTTTCGAAATATGTGTCAAGGTATATGCATTTTAGAAATGTCATAACATGTAGTCGCAACTGATCCCTAGTCTGAGTCACATTTACACTAGTCTCATGCATGAGCATTCATTAAGAGTTGAGATGTTAGAGGTAATGAGAAGAATGGTGATCTGTCAGAATATAAGAAAATGAAAGTTTGTGGATATCTAGAAATAAAAAATAGTATGTGGTTCAATATGATAGACAAAGATTCTGTGCATTTGAAATTGTGATTATATCGTCAAATACGAAATCAATATTATACTATGGTTATATATATATCTTTGAATTGATATGGATGTGAATACATTGTCGTGAATTGATCGAGGAAAAGCAGAGATATGATAAAAATGACAAGATTTAAAGTGTACAAGTAAAGTAGAAAGAAAACAAAATTTATTATGACATTGAGAGGTTGAATTTGGAATTGAAATAGTTGTTTGATTAATGTGATAAGATTTATGATTTAGTATAAGATTATGTCAGTGGAATTAAGAACAGAACTTCATGATAATTATGCTTCTAAAATTTTGAATTGATTGAGAATGTATGTATGTAAGATGAATAAATGATAACTGGAAGATGAGATGAATGATAACGATATATGTAGAAGTTCTCAAGGTTAAGTTGATTTGTTATTGTGAGTGCATATCCGATAAAGTGATTGCCATGACCAGTGATGTTATTAAAAACTTATGTATTATATGTTTAGAGATGATATAAGAAGTGATCTATGACTTATTGAATTTAGTTCCCATAGTTAAAATTTTGAGATGACTCAGAGTAGTGCATGAAAACAGTTATAGTGATCAACTGAGGATAAATCGAAAGTGTAAACGATGTTACTATGTGTAATGAATTCGAGGAAAAAGGTAGGAAAAAAAGTAGGGCACGATCGTATCATAGTTTTCCCCCGATTGTGGTTGAGATTATTTGGTTATGTCACGATAGTGCAAGACACAGAGAGATAAATGTTGTCTAGAATCAATTGAGATTAAGGTATCCTTAGCATAAGATATTAATTGGTGACTTGACAAAAATACATCTCTAGATAAGATGTAACGATCTTGATGATAAATACCAAAGTATAAGAGTAAATGAATGTGTTTATTGCTTCACTGAGCCTTATTATAAAGAGTAGGTAAAGATTACAGCTGATTGAGGGGATAAACCTTCTTTTGATAGAGACTTCATCGAATTGTATCATGTAAGTTAAATGTTCCATTTCTAGGAATGAATGACTATTAAACAAATTAGAATTAATGTTAGAGTCCCATTTCTATTTGAGACTCCAACATAAGAAGCTAAATATGCTATAGAGAATGTATGTATTTTGTTGATGTAAAGCAGCCCAACTACGTTATTAGATTCATGAATTAGAGATAATGTTATTGCTATTGCTATTGAATTGCTATCGCTATTGATTTCTTTAGGTACCCTATCATAAGCCTTCTCTAAGTTAATAAAAACCATATATACGTTGTCTTTTCCGGTAATATCTACTGATCTTTTAAGGAAATGTATAGCTTATTTCGTGGACCTTCCTGACATGAAACCAAACTGGTTCTCTAAGATCCTTTCTCGCTCTCTTCTTAATTTAGCATTTATAATTCAAACAAAAATTGGTTTATAATATTTATTTAAAAAATCAAGTATTAATTTTTAATGAAATATTTAAATAAATTAAGATTTAAAAACACTTAATTTATGATTTTCTGATAAATTATATTTTTAATATGAAATTTTGAAACTATTGAAAATATCAATCAAATACTTAAAATTTCAATTTGCTGCAAATATAATTCATTTCTAACTTTTTCATTAATATCACTAACGGTGATCACTATATAAATTTGGTTTTATTGCACATTAACACACATTATATTTGGATAATTATACAATAAAAATTATTTAAAACTAAAAATTCACCCATTCACCACTTTTGTTATTTTTGATAATCTTTAAGGTTTGGTGATTTGTTTCGAGATTTCTTTCCCTTATAATTAGGAAAACTAAATGTTATAATTCACAATTGACATGCATCTATAAAAATGTTATCCAATTAAGATATCATTTGCAATTCAATAAATCCATCTCTTTACGTCCATTTCCCACCAACAAACTTTTGTGTATTATCAAAAATAACAAAAACTTTATCCAATTAAAAGTAATTGGAAGATTATTCCCTGCATCTAGGGACACTGTAGCAATATGAAGTGGATGAGATAAGGTTTTTGTTATTTTTGATAATACACCTATAGCACCCAAGCAAGTAAGCATCAAAATCTCAAGTCTCATGTAATCACTTGTCTTTTTTCTTTCAAAATAGTTGTAAAGAAAAGCTTATAATAATTCTTAATCTTTTTTATATCTTACCTACAAAATCATCTCCCTCAAGTTGTGCCTTTCTAAATTCACATATATACTCACTCTACCACATTATGTCTAGTTTAATGAGCATGAAAGGAAAATGATTTAGGCTTATAGCGAGAACCTTGAGCATTCTTTAGGTTTTCTTCTGTAACTTGCAAGTCTTATAATCATCTTCTTATGTTTATTGTTACCTTTATGTCAATACAAAGTGGCAAAGGCCAAATAGATCGAAGATTATTAAAGAGTGGTAAATAAATACATTTTTGGGTTTTAAATTATTTTTATTATATAATTATTTAAATATCACATGTGTTCATATGTAAAAGGACATGCAAATGGTTATCCATATTAGTAATGTTAATAAAGAGTTAATGATAAGTTACTTTTTGTACTAAATTAGAACTTTAAGCATTTGATTAATATCTATTATAATTCTAGCTAGTACTATAAAATTAGACAAAATTTGGAATTCTAAAATATAATTTAAATATAATTCAATGACTACTAATACCATTCATATAAGAATAACTTTTTATATTTGGAGATTAAATCATTTTATTCAATTAAAAGGATTATAGTATATTTAATATTAAATTATTTCAAATTTTACATATGTAAATATTTTATACTTACAACTAAATTCTAATTTTTTTTGAAATATTAGAGTTAAGTTGCTTTGAATAGTTACCGAAAACCAATATCTTAAACATAATTATCATGTTTAGAAATAGTGAATTAATTATTTTTTAAAAATAGCACTTGATTATAAATATTAAACCTTAAAATTTAAATGTATAGATTGAGTCATAAATAGTAATTTATGAGAAAACTTGAAAGTAAAATGAATTAATATGCAAAATTAGACCATTAGTAAGGGTATTTAAAGGAAATAAATATCGGTGAAGCTTTTAGATATATTGAAAACAGATAAAGGAAGAAACTCTCAAAACTCTCTACAACAACTTCTCTAACTTTCTTCATCCAATTTCTCTCCTCTAATCATCATCCTTTGCCATCTCTTTTTTCCTTGTCTTTTTTCTTTACCTTTTCATTTCCTTTCATCTTCTTATCTCCCCATAGTGTGGTTCTTATTTATGCTTGCCTTACAGACTTTCTTATTCTTTATTATCTTCTTCCCTTTCCCAATAGCTCCTTTAGGCTTACTTATTCTTATTGCCCTCTATAGCTTGGTAATCCTCTCATTCCTAATTTAGCTCAATTCAGACTCCATAGTTCTCTCCCTAGAATCCATATGTCATTTTTGTTTTCCCCCTCTTTTTACCATTATTGGAACTTTTTTTGAACTCTCAACTATCTTTTTCCCACTTCCTCATTTTAGCAAGACCAATCTTTTGGCTTTAGGTTTTCCTCCTCTTGCGTAATCTTGTCATACGTCTTCAACTTTTAAGAGTCTTTGCCTTTAAACTTATCAAGGTTGTTCAAAGCTACGTCAAGCTTATTATCTAATTAAGGTTAATGGTGTTGTCTCTGAAGATACTCTCCCTTCATTTCTCAACCCCCTTCTTAGGCTCAAATGGTTAATGGAATCTTTCCTACTCCTTTAGCTCAAACTCTTATAGACCAGAGTTTAAAGACATTTCTCTTATTAAAAAACTATTATACATTCCTCCTAATTCGACTGAAAGGGGTAATTTAGTGGCTCCCTTTGAAGATGTTCTTCAAAGTAGAGCTATGAAATGGACAACTTTCTTAGTCAATTTTTTCATTGATGGAAAACTAGCTTTTCCTACCTTGTGTGCTTGGGAGATTAAGAATTGGAAAATTTATAGCTTTAAAGAACTTTTAGTGGATGAATTAGGGTTGTTAATTTTTAAACTCAATTCCACAACTAATGAAGATAAAGTAGTGGAGATGGATAAGGCACTCTTCTTGCAAAAATGAAGGCTTGGAATACTTTTTGAAGAGCTAAAGACTAAACATGTACCTTTTTGGATAAACATTCATAATATTACTTTGGAATATAGGTCCACATTAGGTTTAAGCCACCTTACAGGATTTATTACGAAGCCCCTATGTATTGGATATGTAAGATTCTGTATGGAGGTCAACTTGGAGAGTGAGCTACCTAACTTTATCTCACTTTTAAAGATGAATGAAAAAAAAGGATTATATAAAGACATAGTTTAGGTCATATACATATGACGATCCCCTTTTAGAATCCAAAGGAAAAGATAGATTCCCACTTGAAAGAAGTTTGTAAAAGGTGATTATTAGGAATTGATAGGGATTACAATTTCACGGTCCTAAGACTAGATTGGACCTAATATGAGTAGCTCACTAATTAATAAAATTGTAGAGGCACCGTTAATGCACTCCTAGAATTATGCTATCTAAATAATTCAATGCTTTCTACTAATAAGGGATTAGAAAACTATTACCAAACCTGTGTTAGCTCCCTTGGATGGAAAACAGGCATCTTCCTCTTAATAAGGAACTCAAAAGGATTGACATGATGATATTGCTCCTATTATTCCCAAGTTGATATTAATCCTATTATAGCTTTACGTTTGTCTGAGGTTTAACTTATCAGTGATACGACACTTCTATTTAAAGAGTTTAAGATTATTGAAAGGAGAAAGTTTGGAAGGAAAACTAAGGTCAATAGAGCTAGTTTGACCCTTAAACATTTTTAATGTCCCTTTTAGTATGGAATACTAGGGGTATCAATAAAACCTATAAATAATAGATTGCCTATGATTACTCTATTTTTATTGATCTTTTGGAAACTAAGTTAAAAGTTAAGAAGTGTTCTAAGTTGTGATTCCGTTAATAAGAGTTGAAATATCATTTCTAACCATGAAAAATGTTATAAAGGGAGGATAGTGTTAACATATGTTCCTAGTGTAATTAGGAAATTTAGCTCCTTTATTGCTTATTAATGCTTTCATTGCAAGTGACAACGTAAGGAGCTAGAGGATTTTGTGTGTCTTTTATCTATGCTTCTAATTTTTCCTTTCAAAAGTTATCTCTTCTAGATTCTTTAATAAAATTATCTAGATCCATTCAGGATCTATAGTCAATCATTAGAGAGTTCAATTACACTTTGCTAGCCTTTGAAGAAATAGGGAACTTGAGTATTAATAGACTTTGTAAGGAATTCAGGTAATCTCTTTTGGACCTAGAAGTTACATATCTAAAAATGTAGGATCACTAATTCACTTGGATAGAGCTCCTATGAATCAACTTTAGTTAAAGAACTTCCAAAATAGCAAGGCAATTTTCAATAAAATTTTTACTCTAATCACACTTCTATAAAAATTCACAACCTTTTAGGTTTTTAAAGAAGAATTACTCCATTCTGATTTTTTAGTTATCTTAGTGATGAGGAAGGATTTTATGAGGCTATTAGTCAAGGCTTGGAGCCACATATTTATGGGAATTAATCATACAAATTCTTCATATTAAGGCATATTTTACTAATACAAATAGTGACTTAATCTTAGCAAGGGGGAGGCTTAATAAAATTTAAGAGGCATAATGCAAACGTAGTTAAAATCAAAATTTGCAATGGTGAGTCCTCTCGACTTTGATATGACAACTCAAGTGAAGATGGCTCTTTTTATCTCCTCCTCTCTTTTAAAAACTTCAAACTAACATTCCTAGACAATGCTAAGGTTAAACCTATCATTAATGGTGATGAATGGAACTATAATAGTAAGGGCAGTGGTTTAATATAGAGATACATTCCTGCTGATAATCCTTACCCAAGTAAGGAGGATAAACCTATTTAGATGAGGCATTCATCTATATCATTTACTAATAATTCATGTCAAGAGCCTCTAAGGCTACTTTCTCTTAGATCTAGTTGGTGCGAGTTTGTTTAGAGTAAATACTAAGAGCCTAAGTTTTCCTTTATCTTGTGGCTTACAATTATAAGTAAGATCAATACTTAGATAGACTGAAAGGTATTCCTATCTTTAAACTAGTATCTAACCTCTATTTGCAAACTTAAGAGTATATATACCATTTATTCTTCAGCTACTCATACTTAAAGGAACTTTGGTTAAGTATTAAAAAATTATATGGTCACTTTTGAAGAGAAACATAGTGGTATAAAGTCATTTTTTAAGCCTATGATCTCTCACTATTATCCAAGGATGATCATTTCGTACTTATAATTGCATTTAGTTATACAATTTATTCAATCTAAAAGGAGAGGAATGATAGACTCTTTGGGAAGTCTTAGATGGAGATACAAAACCTAGTATACAGGAACAATGCTTAGATTAAGGGTAAAAATCTTAAACTTTCTTCCCATCTCACTTGTTACTTCAATCTTTAAAAGTTTCTGTATGTGAAAGAGCATAGCAGTAGAAAATAGGAATCTAAAGCCTTATTATACAAGGTACAATTTAGAGAATTAAATAGCTTTATATACTATTTATGAGAAGTAAGTTTTTTAACTAGCTGCTCATCATCTAGCCATTACTTAAGCTTTATGTAAACATTATATTCGTTCTTTACTTTATAGAACTTGTACTCTTTTAAGAATTTGCACTTTTTTTCTTTTTTTAGAAATTTAATATACTTTAATTTCCAAAAACAACTAGTGGTCATAAAGACATCATATACAAGGATCAAGATGAAAAAAAAGAATTATCGGATTAGTGAGCCACTAAATGAGAATCAATATTAATGTGATTGGTCAACATATACAATACTAATAAAAATAAGTTTAAAATTTTAAATTTTATTAACTTTTGAAAGTATTGAGTATTTAACTTTGGGTAAATTATGAAAAAATATCAGACTTTACTTAATTTTGTAATATAAGTTTGAACTTTAAAAAGTGGCATTAAATGATCCTACTTTCTAATTTTTTTAAAAAAAATTTCACTGTTAATTCCTAACTAATGGTGCTGATGTGATTGGACATGTAGCTAACACATGTCTTACTTATGTCACATCAGATAAAAAATTTGTGTGGACAAAACAAGATAGTAAACAATAGAAACAAAAGAACAACATACAGATTTTACGTGGAAACCCCAACTCGGGGAGAAAACCACGGATAGAGGAGGAGAGCTTCACTATGAAACAGATGAATACAAAAGCAGAGAGCTTAGGATGGCTCACAAAATATATTACTTACTCACCCTAGCATAAAACAAGATATATAAAGTAAACCCTAATTTCAAGTGGGCCCTATGTGGGCTATAATTAATTTTTCCAAAACTATCACACTTTGAACTTTTTGAGCTAGACTAAAATAGAATTTGGGTCGCAAACTTTAATAATCTTTACCTTGACATGAATTCTATTGTAAGAAGTCTTCAACCTTCAAAGTGAAAAACTATCCACCTCTTCCACCAAAAGCCCTTAAGGGCTAATCTCAATAAGGAATACCAACTGCTTAAACTTGGTTATAGGAAGTGCCTTAGTTATCATATCAGCTGGATTATCATAGGTACTAACCTTCTTCACAACAATGTCACTATGAGCAATGACCTGACGTACAAAATGATAATGAACATTAATATGCTTTGTTCTCTCATGAAACATTTGATCTTTAAAGATAACACTTTAACTATCACAAAAAATCGTAGTAACTTGCATATCATAACAAAGTTCAGCAAATAAACCTTTAAACCAAATAGCTTATTTAAAGGCCTCTGTAACCACCATATACTTAGCCTCAGTGGAAGACAAGGCCACAGTAGTCTATAAAGAAGCTTTCCAACTGATAGTACAACCACTAACAGTAAACATATAACTTGTAAGCAATCTTCTCTTATCAAGTTCACTTTCAAAATCAGAATTAACATATCCAAAAATCCAATCTCTAATTCTTCCAAATTACAAAAAAACATCAGTAGAACCAAGCTAAACTACTTTCCAATGCTCTTTACCTGGATTCACCATGTAGCTACTAACTACACTAATAGCATACGATAAATCTGGATGTGTGCACACCATAACATACATGAGAGATCTAACTGCACTCGAATATGGGACTCGTGACATATAATCAATATCTTCATCTGATTTAGGAGATAAAGCAGAGGAAAGTCTAAAATGTGCAGCTAATGGAGTCGTAACAGGTTTTGCATTTTACATATTGAATCTATGCAAAACTTTCTCAATATAACCGTTTTGGGTTAAATACAATTTACCTGCTTTTCTGTCTCTCAAAATATCTGTGCCAAGTATCTTCTTTGTTGCACCCAAATCTTTCTTTTCAAACTCTCTAATAAGTTGAGCTTTCACCTTTACTATTTCTGATTTATCTTTGGTTGCTATCAACATATCATCAACTTATAATAGTAAATAAATAAATGACCCATCAATGACCTTTTTATAATTGAAACAGTTATTGTAATTGCATGTAGCACCCCACTCTCACATGACACGTACCTCACATCCTGAGTGATGTTCGAGAACATACCCTGCGAGGGTGGTATGCCAGAATAGTCAATCACTCAAATTCAATACAGAAATTTCTTTTCTTTTAAAATAATGCACGCATATTGCGAAAATCAATAAATAAATCGGGTCCACTTTTATTCATAAACATTTTCAAACACAATGTCACAACCATTACAATTCAAAATCATTTACATTCACATTGCAAAATACTTGTGAATACATATTTTGATACAAAAATAAGGAAATACTCATGCAGACGTGAACTAATCCCGACCTCTTTCTCTTACTTGAATGCAGTGGCTATACTCCAATTTGTCTAACTAGAGTGACTCTTCTGAGTTTGAAAAATATTGCAAATTTTGGGTGAGTTTTGCAAACTCGATGAGTGACCATTCTCGGTGGTTCACTCAATCACATAACATATACAATTCATATAATCACATAATTCACATCATTTCATTAAAAAATCATTTATCACCGCATATCACTTGGTTATTCATTTCACATTTCACATTCAACCGATTTCATAATCAAAATACATTTCAGTCAGTCAAACACACGTATTATGTATATGCAGTGCTTATGAGACTCACTTTCTTTTATTATTATTATGACTGAGTGCCTTTTATTGGCCCATATCCCTTGTGGATATCGAGCTATATCAGATAATGTCCCATATCCCTTAGTGGATATCGGGTACATTCACAACTGAGCTTGAGGCTCTGATCACAGTCTGAGATTTAAGCTTTTTTTTCATATTATGAGCTTTAAGCTCTTTTTTGGTGACTACTCCGGTCACAACATCCTTTATATTTCATGCATTCATGTAATGAAATGCATCACATATATTCAGTCAATTAAAAGTGCTCAAAATCTCATAATCATATTCGCCTTCACATGTTATCGGACCTTAGTCCAGCATTCAACATTTATGTTGAGAATACACATATTTCATTCATATACACATTCACTTTTTTCTTCGAAACTTGGTCCGACATTCAACATTTAAGTTGAGCAAACACATATTTCATCAAATGCACATACAAGGAGCACTTCTAATGTTCTTACATTTATCAAACTCCTCAGACTATTAATGTCCGGAATTATCTCAATCACATTTACATCAGTAATAATTCAATGCAGAAATTAAAAATAGAACAAACAATGAAATGAGACCATCTAGGTTGACTCACAGTACGCTCCATATTAGCATTTGCTTCTAAGATCAGGAAACGTCTGGATGTGGACATTTTATCCTACACATCAATATTATAAAATACACACGTTGCACACACATTAATAATTGCACAATCTTAAGTATTCATTTATGCACAAAGGTGTATATGGACTATGTACAATGTATGCTCAATGACAATCTCGGGTATATTATCAAATTTCACATTTTATCCAAATTCTCATTTATAACTCAATTACTTGTCATTTCATTTTTAGCATAATTGCTCTTCACAGTATCCAACTCTCATTCACTTCTATTTAATACCCATTACTCATTTCCTTTGAACCATAACCACAATCACATGAACCTCTACATTTCCATTAGACAAGTGTCTTTGGTGCTTTAATACCAATAATTTATTCACTAATGTTATTCTAACATTATATAATCATACAATATCCAAACTCTCATTCTTATTCTCCAAAATTCCAGACCTTTAGGTCTATTTTTCTTGTTCATTCTAACAAAGAAAATGAAGTAATTTGGCAACACTTTCTTCTAGAAAATTGTTCTGATATCTATTAAGTTTTTAATGACACCAAAATCATTTAATTTGGTTCAGTATTCGAAAAGTTATACTCCAAATAATTTGGACTATTCTTAAACTGAGACGTATTATGTGCTCATCTTCAAGTCAGATTTTGGAATTCTAGAGACAGAATTAAAATTCAATTTCTTCAGAAAAATTGTATCCCTATGTCTCTAGTTTATTCCAAATTAAAAATCACTCCATTCAGATAAATATAGAAAATGTTATGATCAAAATACCGGATTATGTTTAAGTTGTGCAGGAAAGTTGGCCGTGGCGAAGCCAGGAGTTGGTCGCAGTGAACTTTTCCCGAGAGGAATCCTTGAAAAGTTCTGCAAGTTAGCCCTAGTAAACCAAAGAGTTGATCGTGATGAACTTTCATAGAAAGCAGTAAACAAAACTCATTTAATAGCTTTTTCAACTCTGTTTTTCAGGTCAGTTTTGTATGACCATTACAACCTAGAAAATGAAGTTTTTTGGTAATACCATCTTCTAAACAAATGTCCACATATGTCTTAATTTTCTAATGAACTAAATTTCATACAATTTGTCCCATTAAACTGCAAGATATACACAATTTACTATATGCTGTTCAGAAACAAAGACATAATCCAAAACTCAAATTCAAGACAAATTTTAAAACTCTTAGAGATAGAATACAAACTCAATTTCTCATAAAATTGTAGTCATTCGTCTCTAGTTTAATATAAATCAACAATCATCCTATTTGGATATTTGTAGATCAAGATATGTCTAAATTTCATATGCATGTTCAGTAGAAACACTACATCTAACATATTTGCAGCACTCCTCATCATCAATTTCATCCTAATTCATCTCTTTTGCTTAGTCTATCATTTCTAACTTATATCCACATCATTTCCTCTTCGTTTATACCCCAATTACAGTTCAATATCATCTATACACAATTCAAAATCCATGTTTAATCATATACACCAAAAACAAAACATATCATATACACATTCATCATAATGACCTTTCTATCTCAAAAATTATCTCAACAACGACAACTTATCAATTATTAACAAATCGTCACTCTTCCAACCCCATTTTTATGATCATGCTAGCTCTAACCCGTCATCAATACAAAACAAGGCAAAAACTCATTCATTCATTTATCACATGTTCATACACTTTCATACACCATTTACACTAACCCATGATGTTTAAAGCATAACTTACTTAGTTTAGCTTCAAAAATTTCACTTAGTCCTAACTCTCCATACAGACAACGTCCATCATCCTTCAAGGTTATAGGGTTGGGTTTTTGTGAGAAGTGAAAGAGAGAGGAAGATGAGAGTAACAAATAGAGAGAGAGAGAGCAAGGTGTACGTTGATGATGGTTGGGTGAGTAAAAACTTATGAAGAAAGATAGAAGAGAAGAGATGGAGAAGAAGAGTCACGAAAATGAGAAGAAGAGCAAGAATGAAAAAAATAAAATGGTTTTGCCAGATTAAAACCATCATGGGGTAGGGCATTGTTTGGCAAGTGACACATGTCACTTGCCACATGTCCTATCTCTATTGGTTTGGATTAAACTCTTTCATTAATTAGTCTAATCAATGCTAATTCCTATTCCAATTGTCTCCGAATTTTCATTGACGCTTATCAATAAATCCAAAAGTCATTTATCAAAATTTTCATTGTCATTGGACAGTAAATTCTACTACCATTTATCAATTGTCTTACCACTTGGCATTTTTCTTAGTCCAAAATTACCCAAATTTTTAGAAATTTTCCAAATTTCATAAAAAATTCTAAATCAGTACATATACTCTCCAAATCAATTTTTAATACATAAAAACTATAATTCTCAATATAATCACATTTATAACTCAATTATACCCAAAAAATGTCAATAAATGCATGTACAATTATTTTAGTGTGCAAAAGTCAATATTCACATATGTGTATGTTAACATAATGCATGAGCATGGAATGCATTTTTTTTCCTAATCTCTCAGTACTATTTCTCAATTATAGAAATATACGGTTCTAACCCTTAGTATGAAAACGGGATGTTACATTGCATCTTCTGAAATCTTGAGTCATTATGAATGAGTCAAACCTCTTATACCATTATCTAAGTGACTGCTTTATACTATATAGGGACTTTTTTAGTAGACACACACGGTCTTCCTTCCTTGTAACTACGAACCCCTCTAGTTGTTGCATATAGATGTTCTCCTTAACTTCTCCATGTAAGAATGCTGTCTTGACATCCAATTGCTCAAGCTAAAAATCATACATAGTCACAACAAATAGTAAAGCTCAAATTGAGCTATGTTTTACAATTGGAGAAAAAATATCTGTGAAGTCTACACTCAAAATTTGACTATAATCCTTAGCAACTAGCCTGGCCTTATACCTGGCTTCTTCAACTCCTAGCGCACCTTCCTTTCTCTTAAATATCCATTTGTAATGAATAACTTTCTTACCTTCAAGTAATCTTAATAAATCCCAAGTATCATTCTTATTAAGGGATTCCATCTCTTCTTGCATAGTTATCATCCATTTGCCAGAGCCATCATAATTAACTGCCTCTAAATAGGTAGAAGGTTCTTCACTGAACTCAATACCCTCTGCCACATTCAAAGCATAAGCAACCAAATTAGCCTTAGCATATCTTTGTGGAGGTTTAATTTCTCTTTTAGGTCTGTCTCTAGCTATACAACGTTGTGATGATTGAGTGTATGTTTCGACATCATCTTTTATCTTTGGACTAGACTGGGAGGCAGTTTCTGGTGTATTCTCTATCCCTATATCCAACTCCACTTGCATGTTTAACCTCTGTTGATCTTTATCTCCCAAAACAATAGAAAAACATCGTTAAGCATAACAGTTTCACCAAAAATAACATTTCTATTGACAATGACTTCACTAGTCTCAGGATCCCATAACTTATATCCCTTAACACCTAACTTGTAGCTAAGAAAGATACACTTCTTAGATTTGTATAACTTTCCATTGTCAACATGAACATACACAGGACTACCAAAATTCTCAAATCATAATATTTTGTAGGAGAACCAAACCATACCTCTTCTGGAGTCTTTTTCTCAATGGCAGTCAAAGGAGAGTGATTAACAAGGAAGCATATAGTAACTGCTGCTTCAGCCTAAAGCAACTTAAGTAAACCAACCTTCTCCATCAAAGTCTTATTCATTCTCTCTGCTATACCATTCTGCTATGGGGTACCAAAAATTGTTAAGTGCCTCAAAATTCCTTTTGTACTATAGAAAGCATTAAACTCATCAGAACAAAACTCTAAATCATTATTAGTACGTAGACACTTAACTGTCGCCCTGTTTGCTTTCCAGTCATGGTCTTCCACTATTTGAAAGTTGCAAATACATCACTCTTTTTCTTCAAAAAGAACACCCAAACGTTTATGGAAAAGTCATCAATAATTGTCAACATATATTTAGCGCCTCCTTTAGAAGTCACCCTGGCTGGACCCTGGAGGTTAGAATATATATAATCAAGTGTTCCCTTTCTGCTGTAAATGCCTTTCCCAAAGCTAACTCTCTTCTGCTTCCCAAAAATACAATGCTCGCAAAACTCCAGTTTGTCAATACATTGTCTGTCAAGTAGTCCTCGTTTACTAAGCTCAGCCACACCATTTTGGCTCATATTTCCAAGCCACATATGCCATAATTTTGTAAAATCTTCAGCAGTTATAGATTGGGTAGTAACATCTACATCACTAATAACTCTAAAATCCTGCAAGCATATAAACTAGCAGACTGTTTCTGCCTTTCATCACAACCATAACACCTTTGCCGACCTTTAGAACTCCACCTTCACTAGTGTACCTATACGCATTGGTATCAAGAGTACTCAAAGAAATTAAATTTCGCTTCACATCTGCAAGTGTTTTGACAACATCATCAAATATCCAGATTCTGGCTGTTCCCATGTTAGCTATCTTACAAGAAGTGTTATTTCATGTCACAATAATACCCTTAGATATTGTTTCATATGTTAAAAACTAGTCCCGATTGGGACACATATGAAATATGAAAGTTGTATCAATAATCCATTCTTCATCAAAATTAGACCTGCCCTCAAAAATTGCTAGGAGTTCACCATCACTAAATGCATCCTGTACAACATTAGCTTCATTGGAATTTTCATGCTGCTTTTCCTTTGGATTCTCTTCTTCTTTCTTTTGTAAATTCCAACATTCAACTTTAATGTGACCTTTCTTTTTGCAATAGTTGCAAATTTTGTTTCTATGCTTAGATTTTGACCTACCCCTTCTGTCCCCACTAGGATTTCTCTCTTACAATCTCCCTCGAACAACAAAACCCTCAATAGGAGCCTTAAATCTATAAATAAGTTATTTCATCTTCTCTTTAGAAAGGAACGCATCATATACCTCTTTTAAGGTTAGCATATCATGACTATAGGAAAATAATATCTTTAAAAGTAGAATATGATGTAGGCAGTGAGCATAACAATATTAAAGCCAAATCTTCATCCTCATACTTTACCTCCATAGTCTCTAAATCAGAAACAATCTCTTTAAACACATTTACGTGATCATCAATGGATGTACCTTCTGTCAGATTGTGAGAATACAACGTTTGCTTCAAGTGCAATTTACTGGTTAGGCTTTTTGTCATACATAACAGCTCCAGTTTCAACCATAACAAAGTGACAGACTTCTCTTTCAAAACATCCTGTAGAATTTGATTCGAGAGGTGAAGATGTATCTGTGATAGAGCCTTGTGATCCTTACATTGTTTCTCCTACTTGTCCAAGATGACGACATCTTATTTAACCCTAATAACGCGTCATCCAAATCCATCTGTGCTGGTACAACACGTATCTTAACTTGCCACAACGTGAACTTGGTGTTGCGATCTAGTAGCGAAATATCATACTTTATGGTTTTTATCGATGCAATCAATAAACCAGCTCTGATACCAATTTGTATAGACAGACTGATAGCAAACAATAGAAATAAAAGAATAACACACAGATATTACGTGGAAACCCCAAATCAGGGAGAAAACCATGAGTAGAAGAGGAGAGCTTCACTATGAAAAGGATGAATACAAAGGCAGAGAGCTTAGGGTGGCTCACAAAATATATTACTTACTCACCTTAGCATAAAATAAGATATATAAAGTAAACCTTAATTTCAATTGGGCTTTACGTGGGCTGTAATTTAATTTTTCCATAACCATCACACTGCAAACTTTTCGAGCCAGACTAAAAATGAATTTGGGTGACGAAATTAAAAATTTAAACTCTAAAAAAGACTGTCTCTTTCGTCTTCTTCTTCCTCCTTCAAAAGAGACCATAGTGTCTCCTCCTTTAATAAGTTAGTGTGTCCTAAAGCATGAGCTCTACTGTGACACCTTAAAGATGATCAAAATGGATTCATTAGGCTTTCCATCCATATATCCTTTGTAATCTTGAAATGACCCTACCACCAATTGTTGATGGATTGTAAAACCTATCTACTTGTTTACGCTCAAAAATCGCAAGTGAACGGATCGTGACTTATAGTTAGAAAGAACAGATATCGCTCCCACAGGGATTAATGCCCAGACACCACTTAATTTAGAAAAGACTTTTTTTAAGAAATAAAATTTTTTAATGCAATTAATCTAGAAAATTAAATTAAAATTAAAAGACTAATGTAAACAGTGGACAATACCGTAATTACAGAAAATCTGAATTCAAGGATCTAAATACTAAAGATTACTTTTTCCTTATTCTGTCTCCCCCATATTTTATTGATTGAATTGTGTCTCACCCTGGATTTCTAAATGCATTAATTACCCTATCTCAAGGGGTAATTATTTGTCCCTAATTTAATTAATGGGAATCAATTGGACGATCTCTCAACCTACCTATTGACTCTATCGATTCAACTAGTTATTACACTATCCTATAGATAATCAATTGACTAATTGAGATCTGTCTTCTAATTATTAAATTGACATAATAATTGCTAGTCTATAGGTCGCCAACCCTCGTTTTACAATCCTACACGAATTTCATCTCACTCACTCTCTCGATTTGTTGCAAGATGACAATTGAAAACAACTATTATCAAAGACACTTCATTCAATTCAATAAAACATGAGTTTTGACAAAATAATGAAAAAGCAATCCCTAATATGAAATTAGCCTAACATAGTCTCCATAACACTATCAACATTCAAATAATCCATCTTTACAAAGAAAGGAAGAGATTAAAATGATAGAAAGTGAATAACAAAACTCCTTCTCTTCTTTGCCAAAATCTAGAATTCTAGTGTTGATGTGCTATTTTGCCTAATCTTGATGATGATCCTTGTTTTCAATCCTTCCTTGATGCTCCAAACTGGTTTTCTTCACCCAAGGATGGTATTTCTCCAGGTAAGTGTCATCCCCTCTGAAGATGGAGGCTTAATTCTCTTTATATAGTCCAAAAAAATAGGTTTAATGAAGCCTCATAGATTGCCTCAGATTTTAGTACCCAAGCCTATGGGAATCTGCATGATTCCCACGAATTTAGGAATTACAAGTTGAAACTTTCTGTCTTGATTTCCTACGTCCGTGGGAATTTGCCTAATTCCACATTATTCCCACGTACGTGGGAATTGGTTGCAGATGTAATCCTCTTGTCTTCTCTTTTATGCTCTCTTATTTATCCTCCAACTTGCTTCCTCTCCTTTCCTCCACAAAAATAAGCAAAATTTACCCTCAATTAGCATCCAACACACAAGAACATTATGGAAATCAAACTTAATAAAAACATACAAAATGAATCCTAAACTAGAACAATAAAGAACAATTATGCTAGAAAATACATGCCAATTACCTATAAAAACATATCCTAATGTACACCTATCACCAACCTTGCTCCTACTATTGACAAAAATAAAAAATAATCATAACCTGAAATAAGGATTGGAATTATTATTCTCTTAAAAAACTTACATTAGGATAAAGGTAGAGGCAATATTGCTATTTACTTCATCAACAACAAATAGTTCACCATCCATAGAGACTCAAATTTGGGTAGTAACCACTCCAATCACATTTCCTTCAACAATAGTTTCAACTAAGTATCCATCCTCAAACTAAAGGACATTCTCATATGCTCAAAATGGAAACAATTCAAAAAGGTCCATAAAGTTTAATGAATGTTGACCAACATTGAAAAATAAGGACAAAATAAACATTAGACCTAGATTAAAGAGACAAAAATACATTAAAAATACCTTATCAAAGAGTCATTGACAATGACCTAGCAGTCTATTTAAGAAGTGAAGACAATTTCTTAATTAATGGGCTTGTATTCATAAAAAAATTAAAGAAATTATGACCGAAAGATTCATACCCATCAACAAACAAGTTCTTAACAAGTCCTCTTGAAGAAAAAGTAATAAAAAGAAAAAAAAGAACTTAGCTTCGTTTAGAAAATGCAAGAAGTGTGAACAAATCAAAGAAGATAAACATACCCATAAATAAAAAAGTACAAAAAAGAAGCTAATTTGTAAAATAGAAACCCAAGTAAAGCGAGAAAAACCTATAGGAGCAGTATAACCTTGATATTGTAAAAGATAGCAAGGAAAAGAACAGAGAATACTACAACATAAAGGAACTAAATCTTTTACCTTTTTAGGTTTTAGTATTTTTAATTTTTAATTTTTATCTAATGTGGCATGAGTAGATCACATATCAATCACGTGTCTAATGAATTTGCTAATGTAACTTACCACGTCAGCACCATTAACTAGTAGTCTATCAACATGATATTTTTGTAAAAATTTGAAAATTATAGCATTATGATGCTTCTTTTTAAGGTTTAAGACAGTATTACAAATTTGAGTAAATTTTGAGATTTTTTATAATATATTCTTTAACTTTTATTTTTTTTACAAAAATAACCTCTCATTAGCTCCACAACTAATGGTGTTGATATGGCAAGCCATATTAACAGACCAGTAGATATGTAGTTGCTACGTGATCTATCAATATCGTGTCAATTAAATATTAAAAATTAAATATACGAAATACACCATCTCATACTTTATAACACTATGCATGAATTTGGAAGATGCAGTCATTGCCTTTATAAAGTGGCTTTTCACTTGCCATTACTTAGAGACCAAGAAGCAAAAAAATTTGGCCACCTATATTCTTGGCAAGAATTTTTAAGGCCTCTAATTTGTCCTTTCAATTGCCCAAGAAATTTATGAAACCAATTTCAAAATCATGCTAGAAATTATATACACCAAATAATACATACTCTTTGAGTGTACTTTATGAGCCACATTTATGAGTTCCTTGAGACTTATGATTTTAAGTGTATTTAGGTTTTAGGTTTAAGTGATATTTTTCCTTGTAATGTTTGCATTTTCTCTTGAGTGAAATTTTAGGCTTAAAGCTAAACCACGTAAAATATTATGTTTAAGTTTTTTCCCTATTTAACTTATTATTTTAATCAACTAGATTTACAACAAATTGGTATTAGATCTAAGATTTTAATGGCTAGCTTATAATGGCAACCAAATTTGTGATTAAAAAATTTGATCATAATTTTAGCTTTACTTTATAGTAAATCAAAATGTATGATATCCTAGTCCAACATGGGTATCGTAAAGCTTTATTGGGGAAGGAAAGCATATTGACATCTATGATTATGAAGCAAAAAGACCATTTGGATGAGAAGGTCATGACATCTATTTGATTATATTTATGCAATCATGTCTTGAAGGAGATAATCAAAGAGAAGAATGTTATCGAAACTAGAGTTACTATATATGGCGAAATTCCTCACCATTAAGCTTCATATAAAGGTTCAGTTTTATAACTTGTAAATGGAGGAAGGTACATCCATTAGTTCTCATATTGACACCTTTATGTCTATTATTTTAGATTTGGAAAATGTGAACATCAAAATTGATGATGAAGATCAAGCCCTTAAGTTATTGTGTTCCATGCTACCCTTATACTCACACTTTAGAGAAACATTACTCTATAGTGAGATGAATGTAACTTTGAAAGTTGTTAAATGTTCTTGTTTAAAGATCTTATTGACAATGATTTATCTAACAACAAAAAAAGTGATAATTGAATAAGAGGATTAATTATGAGAAGAAAGGAAAAGGAGAAGAGTTCAATTAACTTAAAGTAAGGTCCAAGTTAAAGTCTAAATATAAGAATTTGAATTGTAATTATTGTAACAAAAAGTGGCACAATAAGGTCGAGTACTTCAAGTTGAAGAAAAGACAGTCAAAAGATGAAAAGAAAGGGAAATCTATTAATACTAGTGTTGCAATAGATCGATCTTTTTTAATTAATGTTGATGCCAAATGTAGAACAAAAGATGAATGGATCATATACTCTAATCATTCCTTTCATATGCTTCCTAATAGTGATTGGTTTGCGACATATGAATATTGTGTAGGTGGAACTATTCTAATGGGCAATAATGTAACTTGTAAATTTATGGATAGATGATCAATCTAGATTAAGATGCATTATGACATTTTGAGAATATTGACTAATTTTCATCATATTTAAGACTTAAAGAAGAATCTTACCTCTTTAGGCACCCTTAATATCAACAAATGTAAGTATTCAACTAAAGGTAGAGTTATAGAGGTCATCATAGGTGCTTGAGTTGTTATAAAAGCCATTATTTGTATGAAGGATTTACAGTTGCAGGTGATGTTACTACAAGTTCTTCATCCTATTCTAATAATGATGCCACTAAAATGTGGCATATAAGCTTAGGTCATATGAGTAAAAATTTCATGATCTTGTTGAGTAAAAGAGGTCTGTTGTGTAGACAAAGCATTGGAAAAATAGAGTTTATGAGCATGGTGTCTTTAGGAAGCAAAATCGAGTCAGTTTTATCACAGCCACTTGCAAGACCAAAAGTACATTGGATTATAATCATTTATACCTTTGGGTTCCTTTCAGTGTTCCTTCAAAAGATAACAGTACATACATGCTAGTTTTCATTAATAAATTTTCAAGAAAATTTTGGATTTATTTTTTGAAGCATAAAAATTAAGTTTTCACTACTTTCATGTAGTGGAAATTTTTTTAATTAAAAAGAAAATAAGGAGTGGAGTAGATTAAACAACTCAGGATAAACAACGATTTAGAATTTTGTAGCAAATAGTTCAATGAGTTCTGTAAGAGTGAGGGGATGGTTTGATATCAAACAGTTAGAAAGATGCCTTCACATAAACAAAACTGTCATTAAGAAAGCATGATATTTGCTCTCTAATGTTGGTTTGCCAAAAGGAGTTCTAGGTAGAGGCTGCATCCACGACCTGCTATCTAGTAAATCAATCTCCATCAATTTCATTTGGTTCTAAAATTCTTGAGGACGTATGTTCTGGTAATCCTACTGATTACTCTAATTTAAAGATTTTTGGTTATGCAACATACATGAATATTAATAATGGAAAGATGGAGCTACGTGCTAAGAAATGCATTTTTCTAAGGTATCTGTCTAGAGTGAAGGATTAGAAGTTATGGTGCCCATACCCTATTTCACTAAAAGTTATAATTAGTATAGATGTGACTTTTGATGAGCGATCAATGCTGAATTCAAAGTTGGAGTCTTTTGTTCTTTCTAAGATAAAAAAATTAGAGAACAATTTTAAGAAGCTAAAAGTGAAGTAACTGGCTCCTTAATTTAGATAGACGTTGTTTTAAAATTCTCTTTGTTGGATCCATCATCTAATTTTGGTGGAGTTGAGCAAACTTTATAAGAAGTCCCTTACAGTATAACTAAAAGCAAAGGTAGAAGAGAAATTAGGCTACCATTAAGATATGCAGACTATGTAGAATTAGTCTCTTACATTTTATCATTAGTAAATAAGAATAACAGAGATGGTGAACCATCCACATTTCAAATTTTATTTTTAATATTGACTAAACAAAGATAATTGTAATGTAAGATGAAATGGAATCCTTACATAAAAAATGACACTTAGGAATTAGTCAAAACACCAGAAGGGGAAAAGATAGTTGCAAATGGGTCTTAAAAGGAAGGATCCCTCTTTAGGAGACAAAGGAAACAAGTAGAAGGCTTGCCTATTTGTAACATGATACAGTCAAGTACTAGGTGTAGATTTTATTGATGTTCTCTAACCTGTAGTGAAACATTGTTCCATTCAAAGGTTTTACTTGCACTGGTAGCCATATTTGACTTAGAGTTGGCATGGTTGGATGTTAAAACTACTTTTCTATATGGCGACCTAGAAAAGTATATTTTAATGCAGTAACCTGAGGGATTTATTATTGAAGATAAGAAATACCATGCTTACACATTGAAGAAATCCCCTTATGGTTTAAAACAGTCTCTTAGACATTAGTAGAAGTGATTTGACTTATTTATGACCACTTATAACTCTTTGAGGAGCATATATGATCGTTGTATTTTTTTAGAAAATCAAGATATAATTCTTTCATTTATTTGCTCATATATGTAGATGATATGCTTATTACAATAAGAAATATATTTGATATTAACCAATTGAAAAATATGGTTAAATGATAAATTTGAGATGAAAGATATGCAAGCAACAAAAAAATTATTAGTATAGAGATCTATAGAGACAAGAAAGCAAGGAAACTATTTCTAACTTAGAAAATCATTACGAGAGAGTCCTATATCATTTCAGGATGAAAAATGCTACTTATTTCAAACTCCTAGCTGCTTTATCTCCTTAGGCAGATTATGATATTGGTGATAGGGAACATTTCTTTGAATAAGTTTAGTTAGTAGTATATTGTATGTCATGATGTATATAATTCCAAACATTTCATATGTCATTAGTATAGTTAGTAGATATATGCTAACCCTAGTAACGTGCATTGTAGGAAGTGAAATTGATTTTAATATACTTGTGGGATTCAGTTGATAATTGTTTTTAATTTAGAAAAAGTAAGGAAGATTAGTTGGTTACATTAACTCAGACTATACTGGTGATCTTTACGAAAGGATATCACTTACTTGTTTTGTATTCTATTTAAGAAATTTTGTTATTAGTTAAAAGTCAACCTTATAATCCATAGATGCTTTGTCTATATTAGAGGCATAGTTTATATCAATGACTGAGGCAGTTAAAGAGGCCATTTGATTATGAGGCTTATATGGTGAGCTTAACTTGGAATCAGAGGTTAAAACTGTATTTTGTGATAATTAAAGTGTTGTATATTTGATTAAAGATCAAATGTTTCATAGAAAAACAAATCACATTAACATTAAGTACCACTTTTTTTTAATGTCATTTCTTAAGAAAAAATTATAGTGGAAATTGATAACGAAGATAATTTAGCAAACTTATTGTAAAAGTATCTTGCAATAACCAAGCTCATTTATTACTTAGACTTAATGTTTATTTATAACAATTGATGCCCTTAATTGGACTATAAGTGGAAGGTGGAGTAAAGCAACTTCTAATAGCAATTCAAGCTAAGGTGGGGATTTGTGAAATGGTTTTTCACCGGTCACTACCTGGAGACTAAGAGGCATAAATTTTTGCCAGTCATATTCTTGGCCATCAAAAATATTTAAAGACACTAATTTATCTTTTAAACTACCCAAGACATTCAGGATATAAAAGGCATATAAAACCAATTTCAAAATCATCCCAAGAATTGTATACACTAATTAATGCATAATATTTAAGCGTATATTATAAGCCACATTTGTAAGTATCTTGAGAGTTATGAATGAGAGTGATATTTCCCTATGTAATTATTATCTTTTCTCTCTAATGAAATTTTGCTCTTCCTCTTTCGCCTATAGATTTAGGGTTAAAGTCCAACTATATAAAATCTTGGGTTCAAGTTTTTTTTCCTGTTTGCCTTCTTATTTTAATCATCTTAAATCAACAATCTTTTTGTTTAAATATATGATTGTCCTTATTTTACTTCTCATCTTTGAAGGTCTTGTCTGATTTAAATAAAATTACTTATTAAGTTTTTAATGGATCAACTTTTAGAGTGTGTTTCGTACAGATGCTGAGTTATTAGTAGAAGATCTTGACAAAATTATGGTGATTATTGCAAATCCTCGCCAATTCAAGATTCCAAACTAGTTCCTTAATAAGAAGAAGGATTACAAAGAGGCAAATATTTCCAAATTGTGTCTAATGTTTTTGGACATGAATTGAGAGATGACCATGAGCACCTTAAAAAGATCAGGTTCTAATTTTGTTAGACAATTTAAAGATAGGGATTGATTTGTTTAGAAGATGCCTCCATTTTATGATACGTTGTTTTTTGTGTGTCTTTTGACATTTGTAGGAACCATTATGGTCTTTGTCACTAAAACTATTGGGTGTATGGGAAAGACCGTTAGTGTCTCCAAAAGGCGATAAGCTTGTGGTGTTTCCCTGTACCATCTCTAATGCTTTTAATGTTAACATCATTTATTTTCTTTTCAGTAAAATTCATATCTCTAGTATGAGTGTAGCTTGTCATTTTGTATTTTGGATGTTATTCCCTTCGATTACATAGTTGTGGGCAACTAAGTACTTTTTATATCATTTTGAAGTTTGGATGCTTAGCATTTGTGAGATTTCTATTTCATATTTTTTCTTTTTTATTTAATTTGACGTAATATTAATAAGACATATGTTAGCCACGTATTCGATGGTCTACTTATATGATGTATCATGTCAATATTATTAATTATATGGCTAATAGCAAGTTATTTATATGAAAAATGAAACTTTTAGTGTTTTTATTATATTTTTCAAAATTTGTGTCCCATATAAAATTAAATAAAGTTACAAATTTATAATTTATTCTAAAATAATCAATAAATTGCATGAGTAGTTAAATGAGATTTTTTATGAAGGATGAAGTTTATTAATGTTCTAATTTGATATGTAAAAACATTGAATAAAGATGTTAATCTATATGAGGCTTAACAATTATATGCTGCTTTAACGGCGAATCTTAAATAGCTGTAACACCTCCAAAATAAAATAATAATAGATTCATTTTAATGAACAAATCATAAGATATTCAATTGAAAATAAATTTTATTTATTTTGATTTTACTTTTTAAAAATCTTGAAGTAGGATACATCATTCTTGTCAAAAAGAATTACTTATAATAAAAAGGACAATTTGACAATTTAGAGATTGATGTTGAATTGCTAATTTTAATTAATGGTTAGGTTTATCTAAAAATTAAGTATATTTACATGAAAAATGAACGTAAAAGCAGTAGATATAATAATAGGGTAATAATATTAAAAACACGAAATTATGTAATTCATTATTCACAATAATGAATAATTATATTTTAAATTTGAAATATTTTCCAATATTAGTTTAAAATATAAATATATAAAAATTAGTGAGTTTGGCTTTTTTAAATTTCTCTTTGGATCGTCTCATCTCATTGATGACAAGAAGCATTTCCTAACACTTTTCGCGAAGTTACCTCGACTCCCTCTCTTTTAAAACAGAATTTTGAAATCCATTATAGTCGGCTCTCTATTGTTATTATTTCTCCTTTCACCTCACCTCAACCATACTTTTGGTTTTTCCTCCAAGCCAAATCAATGATGCTATCAAATGCATCCACATCTTCAACAAGTTAGATCCTTCTCTGGAATTTTCTCATCAAGAAGTTTTAAATCTAAGGTTTTTATTCAACTTATCGCTTTTCTCTTCCTTGTAATATCTCTATTCTTTTGTGTATGAATACGATTTTTTGTGTTCCTGTTGTATCTGATTTATGAGCATCTGCATTTTGTTTCTTTTACTTAAATCATTAGACATTTATATCAAGAATAAATTATTTTTACAACAAATTAAATTTTAAGTATTTATTTTATGTTTTTATAATTCTTGATTTACTTTTATAATAGAAGTATATTAGATTATAATTATTTACTGGATTTAGTGCCTGTTTGGTTGAGTTTTTGGAGAATGAATAATCACTTTTTTCTACCACAAAAGCTGTTTTTAAGAAAAATGAGTTTTTAACTGTAAAATGAAAAGGCACTTTTTTAGTAGATATAGCTTTTTTGACAGCTAAAATATAGTTTTTTAATAAACTCAAATTTAGAGCTTCTAAAAAAAGTACTTTTTCAGATAGATTTTTCAAATCAATTCACGAGCCTATTTTTTAGTCCCTTTTATCCATATATTTTACACATAATTCCCACTATACCCACAAATACATCTTCACGTTTATTTTAAGATTTATATAATATTATTCGACTTTTTATATGTTTTAATATTTATTTTTGATATTAGTTTTACTTATGTTATAATTCATAAAAAAGATTTGGTTAGATATATTTTCATTTATGTTTCATATGATTTAAAATTATATAATAGTTAATATCTTGTGCTTTGCATATTGTTTAATATATTTTAAATAATTTTTATATGCATAAATAATTTTTATTACAAAATAAAATATAATTAAAATTAAAAGTATTTTTTGATTTTTATATTGTCAAACAGTCTATTATTTGAAGCTCTTTCAAAAAAAACTCTTTTCTAAATGATAGCTAAACAGTCAACTAACTTCTTAAAAAAGTTCTTCTCAGAAAAGTTCTAATAACAAAAATTCTATTAGCAAAAACTCTAATAATATACGCTCATCTAAACAGACACTTAATTTAATTAATGTCTATGACCAGGAATAAAAATGTCCCATTTCATTACAAAGTACAAACAAAAGGTACATTCGACCATAAACATTTATAATGCGTCTCTTGCAATCATGTTATGGGGGAGATGGATAGTTTCAAGCTTGACGTAGACTAGTGAAAAGTAATACACATATAATATTCTTCAAGTGATACATAATATCTAGTGATGTTCCCTTTCGTCAAATCGGACTATCTTATGTGATGAAAAAGAAATTCCCTTGTAGATTAGGCTTAGCAATTCTAACCCATCCCAATCTAGTTTAATTTAGAAATTAAGTCAAATATAAAATAATTGATTTTTTAATTAATTTTCAAAATTTTAAAACAACTATAAAAATATCATTTTAAAAATAAAATAAAATACGGGCAGATACAGCCCATTATTATTCTACAACTTTGTTTTTGGATTAACTGCTTGTTTTTGGATTAATCTAAACGTGTTACAGATGCTACATCACAGGATCACCATGACTACAGTACCAGAGTTTAATGCCAAAGGGCACTCTTTACCATGTTTATGAAAAATTTTCAGCTAAACTTTCACAAGGGGCATAGCAGTAAAGAACACTTGTTTGATTGAAAAAGGTGGAAAGAAACGTTGCAAGAAAACTACAGGGGATGATATTTGAACAACTCTCAACCAACAAAGACTAAGAGAACTTACAAATTACAATCGCTCTGTAAATTCACAACAAAGAACTAAAGATAGGTCAGCTTATACCCCCACATTGCGTTTCATACATTTTGATTCAAAATCACCTGTACTCCTTTATGAGTAGCCCACCTTTCCTTACCTTCTTTACTAGAGTACCATGAAGAAACCACACCGGTCGTGGATTTGCTTACCTTCTTCACTGGAGTACCGTGAAGAACCACACCGGTCGTACCAAAGCCATAAGCCACCAAGAAAACACATCTAATCCCATCTGGAAATGTCAATCAGGTTTTGTGGATCTTGAAGCCAAAAACTCTAGGGACGTAACTTTGAGCTGCCTTTTGTGGCCTTAGATTCCCATAAGTCATCAGAAAAAGGTGAGGAAATGTTGTTCCAAAATAAGCTCCGTCAATATCTGTTTTTGTTAATGTATGGAAACAGTAGGTAGACCGTTATAGATGTGTCATCAAATTCTAATTGAAACATGACCCCACTTCTGTGTCACTCGCATCATGAGCATAATGGTAGCTCAACTTCTGTGTCACTCGCATCATGAGCATAAAGGTAGCTCAACTATCAGATTTGAATTTGATTTGGATATTGATGAAGTAAATATAGAAACATGAACAAAAGGCATATTCAAAAAAAGATTGCACAATTCCAGCAGATGTAACCACGTGCAAACTTATTTTGGAAGAGGAAAGATCAAATGACTAAATCATTGATGGAATGGAAGGATACTGCCCTGATACTTGGATCGTGGATAATATATGTCCTCACATTTGGGACAGTAGATTTTAACAGTACTTGAACGAGGAATATCTGATTGACCAACCGGAAGGCAAGGTTGTCCACAGCAGTAAACTCGTGGACATCTCCCAAAATCATAATTTTTATACTTCTCTAACTGTAGGAATTTCCAAGAAAACATGGAATCAATCATCGAAGGCATAAAATAAACAAATTCCAGAAAACAATTTATTACATATATTTACCATTGCAGACATCCCCTTGCTAGTCAGTACATATCGCACGTGTATGAGACCATACAGCATCTCGGCTGCAGATTCTACCAACTCATTTTGTTCTTCGGTGAACATATCACCTAGCAATGAGCAAAACCAAAGAAGCTCTCGTGGCAAGATTCGTTGTAGATATGCTCTCAGCATAACAAATCAACTTTACAAATAAAACCTCAGGTACCCTAAAAATGCTTACCGTGAGAAGATTCAACGTCCAGAATTAGATCCAGTGCATAATCATAATATGGAACTTGACTGCTCAATCCACAGAGATTGAAATCGTCCTGGATGTATTCATCATCAACTTCACAGAAAAACTCATTTCCTCGCAAATTGCAGAACCATGAAATCCATGATGTGTCATCTCACTAACATCTGATTCTTCACTGTCAGTTTCAGATTCTTCTGTAGCTTGTTCAATTATGCCAGAATCAGTAGGTAACATATACGCACTAATGAACTTGTCAATTGCATTTCAAAGAAGCTGAAACCAAAAAACAACTCATAGGTTGAGGACAATGCTTTGAATGCTCCGAGTAAGGTAAATTTTATAACCAAAATTATAAACTGCAAAGGTATACAGAGTTGATAGCTCGAGATTCCTGTTCCCATTCCTAAACCAACAGAAGAAACCAATTTATATAAATGTAGAATGAAAAACAAAAACAAAACCAAAACCAAAACAACAGTTCAAAAAGCCAAAATCATGTGATAAAAAACATAACCCGTTCAAGAGCTAGTTGATACCAGAAAAGCAGAACAGATCTTGCGTAAATTACACAATTCCTAAAGCAAGATTTTCACAGTCATCAGCCAACATTCTTACTTAATAAAAACAGAAAGATGAAAAAAATAGACAAAAAAGGAGCAGGGTATTCATCGAACAAAGCAAAAACTAAGATCCCAAAACACCCAAAACGAAGAAAAGCCAGAGGTCCACCAATCACTCACAATAGACCTCCAAAGAAGCAAATGCAGAGTGAGGAAAATATCGAAAAAATGAGAATAACTAACCATCAGAACATTTATTCTTCGAGAGAGAAGCCGAACGCGAATCGCGATGATCAAGCTGCGATTTTCCCGTAGAAGTGGTCGGTACAGACAACCTATCTTTGTCCTTACTATTCAGAGCCCTGGAAGTTGAAGGAGACGACTTCTCCAGGTGCTTGTCGAGCGCATCGTTTATTCGTTTCCGATCGAGAGGTCCTCCAACGATCTCCGACCTCGAACCACCGCGATTATACATAATTCCACTCTCTCTCTCCCTCCCAACCTCCAAGCCCCAAGCCTCACAAAGATTCAAGCTTTAGGACACAACATTCCGACAAAAGAAATAAACAAATCCAGAAAATCAAAACCCTAGATTCGTGGGAAATTAGGGTTTTTGGCGGGACTTGAAAGAATGGATAATTTTTCAGTTTCCAATGGATGAAACAGCAGATTCACAACAAGAAAATTGAATTAGAGATTAAACAGACAACTATGGTTTGCGATTTGAGAGATATATTGAGATTGAGAGGAGCTCCACTCTGTTCTCTCTGTCTCTCTTTGTTTTCTTGTTCTTCCCTTTGTCTCCCATTTTTTAATTTTCTAGCTCTCAATGATTCTTTCCTTTTTTACTATTTTCCTTTTCTTGTTGGGCTTCACAGTGCTCTTCGATTAAGCTTTTCATGGGTCAGAAACTGAGCCCAATAAGCTCCTACGCGAGGCCGCTCTCAAAATCTACCCTTTGCATGGGTTCGCCGTGCACTTGTATGGTCTGGAGAGGCTTATTTATCTTATAATTTAGGTGCTTTATCCATTTTTGGTTTCATTGCTTGTTGCTTTGTCTGGTTCAATAATACCGCTTATCCTAGTGAGTTTTATGGTCCCACCGGA
>JANZXP010000005.1:11674203-11693840 GCA_027576715.1 Erythroxylum flavicans
CACAAAGCACATTTTCTATAATACACAATTATTCACATTTAAACCGGGAAAATGTCATGAATGCATGTACAAACATTTACATGTGCAAAAATTCACTATTGGCTATTCATGTGCATATATGAATGCATGAATATGTCAAAACACTTTAAATAATCCTAACCTATTCCAAAATGACCAAAATACCCTTCCCATAAGTGAGGGGATGTTACACATACACTTCATATTCACTTAATTCATCTTTCACATTCATAAATCATGCAAATTATTTATTTCAATCATTTGAATCATACATATCAACTATATATATGCAATGCTCATAAGACTCACTTCTAATTGTTATTGTTATGACCAAGTGCCTGTAACTGTCCCGTATCTATTGTGGATACCGGGCTCATTAATAACTGTCCATTATCCGTTGGGGATACAGGGCTAATTTTACATAGTGAGCCAGGGGCTCTTACCACATTTTGAGCTTTAAGCTCTTTTTCAATGGCTACTTAGGTTACAATAGCCTTTATCTTTTCAAGCATTCATGTAATGAAATGCATCACATTCATATATATTCAATCAATCGTTTGATTCCAATTTCACATTCACATTTATCATCAGACCTGGGTCTAGCATTCAACAATAATGTTGAGAATCTCACATTCATATTTATATTTTTCATCGGATCGATGTATGACATTCAACAATAATGTTAAGTATCAATTATTCAGTCAAATTCACATTCAAGGAACACTTTCAATGATTTTTATATGCATCAAACATCTCGAACATTTATTGTCCAGAATCAATACATTCACATCACATATTTCAATACATAATTTTAAAGTAGAACAAACAATGAAAGTGAGAGTATCTAGGTTGACTCATAGTACGCTCTAGATTAGCATTAGCTTCTATGATCCGAAAACGTCTGGATGCTGACGTTCTGTCCTGTATATCAACATTATGCAATACACAAATTGCACACATGTTATTAATTTCACAATCACATAAACATTCAATTATACACATATCTATATGTGTAATGTATAATGCATGCTCATATTGACAATACCGAGTATATTTCCTTTATTCACATCTCATAATCATTTAATAACATCTTTCAATCATTCTTTAACACTTAATATACATTACTCACCTCATTTATCATCAGCTAGGATCACCATAGATCTCATTCAAGCCTAATTACCTCATATGGAAGCACCCTAGCATTGGTTGGTTCAAACTTCACTCAAAAGACAACTCTTTTACTTTATAGATCTGGCCACGATCGTGGTGTCTCTGCCACAATCGTGATAGAAACATTTTCTGTTAGGTCACGATCATAGGGTAAGGGCCACGATCGTGCCCTGTAATTTTCCTCCTCATACTATGTCTTATTCGTAGTGCATCAAACAATTCATTCATTATGTTATGTCCTCATTTAACACTCTAAACATTTTACATTTAGATGCATTGCCATCAAATATCCTTTTTCTTAAAGTATAACATCAAGATCAATCAAAACTTATCACAAATTTAACCAACTTTTCCAACATTAAAATTATATTCCTTTTAAGCCCCAATTAATTCCAAAAACATCATAATTATATATCTCATCCTTAATTGGTTCAACCATTGCATAATCAACACATTATCATGAAAAATAACAGAAACAATTCTCCCACTTGTCTTACAGTTTTCCAGTTTTTCTCTGGATAGATTTTTAGGTTAGTTTTGATGACCATTATGACCGAGAAAATTAGGTTTTTAAGGAACATCTTCTTTTAATCAAATGTTCTTCTATGTCTTAGGTTTCTAATGACATCAAATTCATGATTTTGGTTTAGTATTATGCAAGTTATATCCAAAATACTACAGACTGTTCACATACCACGACAACACCTAGTTCTCAACTTCAAGCCAAATTTTTGGACCCTTAAAGGTAGAATTAAAATTCAATTGCTTAATAAAAAGTGTATCCATATGTCTTTAGTTTAATATAAATTAAAAAACATCCCATTTGGATATCTACAGGTTAATATATGGCCAAAATACAGAAGCATGTTCAATAAAAATACTCCATCTATATATTCTAGCACGTATTTAACTTGATTTTCATCCTAGTTCATCTCTTTTGCTTAGTCTATCATTTCTAACTCATGTACTCATTATTTCCTCTTCATAATTTCAACTTAATATCATTCACAAATAACCCATATTATATGGTTGATCATTCACAGCAAAACAGAACATATACATATACATATTCGTCACCACTTTCTGCACATGTTCCAACTTCATTAACACCTTGATTACTCTTCTAATTTGTCCTTTTAATTCCCCTCATTTCAAGACATCACATTGCTCCCTTTATTTAGCTCTAAACTCATTTTTATTTCATTTCTTAAAATCGCCAAATAGATACACGTTATATATATTGTAAATAAAACATGAAACATTCATTTACTAAAATTTTTTTGCACATTTTCTACACAATTTTAATGTTCTTTCAATTCCAACCTCATCTCTACAACTTATGAAATATCACTCACAATATACACAAAAACAAGACATTTATACATCCATTTTTCTCATCCATGTTTCAGCATATACACATCCTCATTTTATGATCATTTAACTCTTAACTATCATCAAAACATATTCTATTCAACAAATAAAGAAGAGTAATGCTTTATACTCGTTTACTTCAGGATCTTCAAATTCTCACTTAACCCTAGCTTTCCTTGAACGACACGATCATCACCATTTTAGGGAGGAATGAGCTAGGTTTTTGGTAACAAAGAGGAAGAAGACAACAAGAAGCTTGAAGAAACAAAGGGAAGGAATTGAGCAAAACTCAATATGATGAATGTGAGAGTGGGTATCACAGATGATGGAGAAAAAGAATGAAGAAAATGAAGAACAATGTAGAGAGAAGAAGAAAATGTGTTTTAACCAAATGAAAGACAAAAGTTAGTCTTTCAAATGTAAGAAAATATCGTGGATGGGTGTGTGGTATGGCAAGTAACACTTGTCATTTACCACATGTCACCACCTTATGGTCCCATTTGGTCCATTTTAATAACTAGTCTATTTTGTCTCCAATTTCTAATCCAATTGTCTCCTAATTTTCAATGACATGTGTCATTAAATCCCAATGTCATTCATAAAAATTTCTACTGCCATCTGATAGTTATTTTTGCTACTATTCATTAATTATCTCATTACTTGACATTTTTCCTAGTTTAAAAATACCCCTAATTCTAGAAAATTCTCAAATTTTACCAAAAATTCTAAATCACCAAGTATACACACCAACTAAATTTTCAAGACACATAATCCATAATTCACATTATAATCACATTAAAACAATCATTTATACCCAGAAATGTCAAATGAGTGCCTGAACAAATTATTGTAATGTGTGCAATAATCAAATTCACATGTATGTATGCTATATTATGCATGAGCATAAAGTGCATTTCTCATTTACAGTATTCCCGGGCTCTAACCCATAATATAGGAACGGGATATTACATCATTAGCATTGTCAAAGTTGAGCACTCTAAATTGATTTCAGCTATCAATAGGGAATGGTGACAAATTAACTACTCATCATAATAAAGGTAAGCTCAAGCATTTCTCTAACATGCTGAAGGATGACGTTCTTACTCCTCCTAGGGAACTATTCCAAGCGGGTGCCAATATCTAGTCTTCATCTTTGATGGGCTATTTCTGACACAAACGGCCGCTTTCTTAGTTGTGAAAGCTTGGACTGAAGCACAGTGGAGCAAAAAGGTCTAGAGAAGACCATACTCATGGACGATGGAAATATTCTGTTTAAATTTAGTTCAGAGCAATATTTACTGGAAATTATCGAGAATGGTCCTTGGCATATGGGAGGTTAGAGTCTGTTCTTTAAAAATGGAAGCTTGGTATTGAATGTGATAGGGGCATCATTGATGTCTTACCAATTTGGGTAGAATTTTATCGAATTTCCCTGAAATTTTAGACCATTGATAGTCGTAGTTACCTAGCTAGCTCACTAGGTCAACCCATCTGCATGGACTCCCAAATTTCTTACATGCAGTGAATTTGTTATGCAAAGATATGCATTAAGGTGGATAGACACTCTCCACTGTCGGATACCCTTCCTATCATTAAGTTGGATGACTCAAGTGACCTTAAACATATTGAAATTCCAATCTCTTATCATTGGCACCCTACTCTTACCAATAAACAATGGAAAGCTATTGGGAAACTTTTTAAATCTGGATGGCATAATGAACTACTTGCATTAGCTACTGTTGACTCTGCTCAAGGCTTCCAACTACCATTGTAATATCCTGCATACGAAAGCCTGGTAGTTTTAAACTCTAGAGACCAACCTATTGTTGTAGATCTTCCTTCTTTTGATAAGGCAACTTATAATTCAGATAAGCTAGCAACCTGTAGCCTTGATTCAAATAAGGCTCATAACCAACAGCCTTCCTATCCCTTCAATGGAGACCACAGAGATTTCTACGCTACATTCTCCTAAACCTCTTTGTATGGATGCCAATCTCACTTCCTCTGAGCAGCCTACTACCTTGGATGCCAATCTCACTTCGTTTGAGCAGCCTGCTACCTCTCTAACTACTTATCTCTCTAAAGCAGGCTTATTGCTGCAGATACTGATTCCCCTAGTGTAGTTACTCACACCTTAGATCCTTAAGCTAAATGTAGCTCTAAGTTTGCTATCTCTCCTGATTGAATGTTCCTTTTTACCAAATCATTGGCGACCAATGGGTTGAGGGATCTTCCCCATTCTCTTTACACTGTTGTAGCTCCTTCATCCGTTGAATTGTATGATAACTCTCAAGTCAATATGAACTGCTTCGAAACTTCAACCAATGTGTCTTATAGTTCTGACCTCCCTAATCTAGAAGTGGCCACTTCCTAGCCATGGGCACAGTTAGTTAGTCATGATACCCAGGGTTGTTCCTCTTTACTAGCTTTCAATTCTACCAATCATTCCTGAAGGTGATCAACTCAAAAGAAACATAGCCTTTAAGGGGATCCCCCTTATTGATGATACTTATATGGAATGTCCAAGGGTTTAATGACCTCAAAAATAGGCTATAATCAAAGACATAGTCTTAGATACTAAGCCTTGTATAGTAGGTCTCTTAGAAATACAAATCAAAACCTCTAACCTCTCAACAGTAGTTAAGATTTTGGGGGTAAAGTGATCCCTTATTACCAACTTATCTTCTCACTACAAGGTCACATGTTTTACTATTATGATACGACACAAATTTCTACCCAGGGGTTTGAAGAAAGTTTTTAATATTTGCATCTCTCTTGTGCACTCTATAACACCAATTTTTGATTTGTTGTCTCTATCATTTATGCATCCAATTTTCAATTTCGACGAGACTTGCTCTGGTCTTCACTCCAATTACTGGAAAGCAACATCTCCAAGCCTTGGTTAGTGGCTGGAGATTTCAACTACATTAGAAATTCTTTTAAATCTGATAGTGGCTGGGGCTTACACTAGTTATCTTATAGAGAGCTGGATAGTTTTCTCTAACATGTTCAATTGACTCATCTTTGCTTTACTGGTTGACTGCTCACCTAATCCAAAAACCAAACAGGATCCCATTTACTTCAAAGGAAATTAGATACGGTTATGGTTAATTCCTTGTGGTTGAATGCTTTCCCCTGCTCCTATGCTTACTTTAGAGATAACCTATTATTTGACCACTCCAGTATCATAATCCACAACTTGTTCCACTCTGCTTTCAAAGGTTCATCCTTTCTATTTTTAAATGACCTTACCAAGCAAGAAGGCTTTTTGGATCTTGTTAGAAGCTGTTGGTGCAGCCATGATGAAGGCTGCAAATCTTTTCAACTCATACAGAAGCTACATCAGGTCATTGTTTCTCTCAAAACCTTCATTACACTCCATCTTAAACAAATTCTAGAATGCAAAATCTGCCTGCAACTTGCATAAGCTGATTTTTTATCTATACCCATGTAACTCTCAACTACTAACTCAAGAACTCCAGTGACTTAATAAGTTCCAGCAAGTCCTCTCGTTGCACCAATCTAACTAACATCAAAAAGCCAGAGTGGCTTAGTTGAAGGATGGGGATTAGAACAAAAATTTTTACATGCATCTTTATTTCCACAACGAAATGGGAACTGCATTGTCCAACTGTCTGATGATCATGGCATCTCCTATACTAATCAAACAACCCTTATGACTATCACTTGTAACTACTTCACTACTTTACTGGAGCGGCCTCACTAGGTCTATCATCTTTCGAATATGTGCTGTTTTTTCGACAATCCTCTCAGCTAGCAACAGAAGGATTTCCTACTTTCTCCATCTTTTACACATGAGATAAAAGAAATCCTCTTTTCCCTGCATCTAGTGAAATCCTTGGTCCAAATGGCTTTACAACATTTTTTTTCTAACAAACTTGGCAGATTACGGGTGACCTTTTTACCCAAGCTATTTTGGAAACCTTAGCTACATACAAGATGTTGAGCAAGATTAATCACACATACGTCTACTTTATGCCAAAAAAATTAAATCCTAGCTCTCTTTCAGACTATCATCCCATATCATATTGCAACACTATTTATAAAGTCCTCGCCAAGTTTTTGGCTCAAAGATTGAAACACGTCTTGCTTGACATTGTTAGCCCAACTCAAAATGCCTTGATCAAGGGTAGATCTATTAGTGACAATATTATACTCATGCAAGAACTCCTTAAGGATTATCACACTGGAAAGAAACTTAACAATTGCATTTGGAAAATAGATTTTTATAAAGCCTTCGACACAATTACCTGGTCTTTTATACAAGCTTGTCTTGATGCTTTGGAGTTTCCTACTCTCTTCACAACTTGGATCATACTCTATCCCAAAACCTCATCAGTAAGTATACTCATTAATGGTATTCCAACAACACCTTTGTAGTGTGCTCGAGGCATACAACAGGGCGACCCGCTCTCCCCATACATTTTCGTTCTGGTTATGGAAAGTTTGTCTCGTCTACTTGCGAAGATGACAACCCATAATGGTTATTTTCGTTATCATTATAAATGCAATCGCCTACAACTCACTCACCTGCTATTCTCTGATGATTTAATGTTTCTATCCGAGGCTGACTCATTCTCCATTAATATTCTTAAGGACATTATGACTAGATTCTTTAGTTTGTTTGGTAAGCAAATCAACCTCCAGAAAAGTAGTTTCTATTGCTCTTCGGATGTCCATAACTCACTTGAGCCAGCCAATTTTCTCAGTATGGAGTTACACATGTTACCCTTCAAATACTTGGGCGTCCCTATCTCTTATATTAAACTTAATTACTCTAACTACCTCCCTCTCTTAAAATGATATAAATCTAAAATTACAGCTTGGCAAAACCGTTTTCTTTCTAAGGCAGCGAGAGTTACCTTTCTATCTCTATATTTAGTAGTTTACACCTCCATTAGGTCAATCATCTAATTTTGCAAAAGAAGGTGATTAAGGAGTTAGACAAAATTATTAAAGCCTTCCTCTAATAGGGTTCTTTGAATAATACTACGAAGACCAAAGTGAAATGGAATGAGGCGACACTTCCTAAGCATCAAGGAGGCTTAGGACTGTGCTTTATAAACATTATGCAGCGGGTTCTTATATATAAGAAAATCTAAAGATTACTGACGAAAAGAACTTCCATCTAGATTAGGTGGATTCACAAAATCTATCTCTCTTCTCAGAATTGTTGGTAACTACTAGTCATCAACAGCTGCTCTTGGGTGTTCCTTCAAATGCTCAAAACTAGAGACATTTTATACCCATATGTCCATCATCGATTGGGAAATGGTAACACTATTTAGTTATGGTATGATAATTGGACTGATTCCAATCCATTAATTTGACAAACCGACCTTACTTCTTTCCATCGTCGTATCCCCTTAAATGCCAAAGTTTCCACACTTCTTTCAGATGGACAGTGGGTGGGACATTTCAGAGGCTTCAATACTCTACACCAATTATTTTCAAGTCTTCCTCACATTGGTCTGTTGAAGAAGATGACTCCACTGGGTCTTTGGACCTAACTTTACAATCCACAGACTTCTCCAACAGTTTATCTAAAACAAGTTATGAAGACCAAACAAAGTCCAGCCCAGCTAAACCTTCTGAAAACTCTTGTAGTGTACCTGCACACAGAAATGCAGATCAGCTACAACAGAAAATACAGTTGTTAGATTCCAGCTGTAGTAACAAACAAAATCTGTTAGAATTCTCAACCATTTGATCATAAAAAAATAAAATCAATGGTGTAATGTACGTATACTGCAGTATATAAATTCATAGCTGATATCAGTAATAAAATTATCAAGTTTCCTTAGTTTTTATGGTATCAGAGCTGTAATTGACTAAATGTTGCTATGGCATCCTCCTCCTCTGACATTAGCCCACCAACTCTACCTTCACCGACCCCACCTCCTTCTACCACACTTGATTTCACTGCCCTTACCAAAACTCTTAATTTCAACCTACCATTGAAACTTGATTAACACAACTTTCTCAACTGGAGACCTCAAATCCTCGCTGCTATACGCGCGTTAGATTTGGAAGCTTACATTCTCCGTGATCAACTTCCACCGTCTCCCTATCTCCCTTCTTCCAGTAGTGATACTGCTATTCCACCTATTAAGAATCCTACCTACAAGAGCTGGATCCGTACTGATCAACTCTTGCTTTGCTAGTTATTAACCACTATCGGGGATCAAGTGATTGGGCAGGTCAATCATGCCTCTTCCTCTAAGGAACTATAGCAAATCCTCGTTAATCTCTTTGCGCAAACTTCACTCGTTAAGGTCTTGCAACTGAAGCAACAACTATCCACCCTCCAGAAAAGAGCTCTTTCCATTTCTGATTATATTCAGAAAATCAAAATTATTACAGACTCATTAAAAGTTGTTGGTCATCCTCTCAGCAATAGCGAGATTATTCTCAGCACATTAAGTGGCTTAGGGCGAGAATATGATTCTGTAGTTTGTGTTCTCACTCACTCTCTCGCTACGTTTACTCTACAGGAGATTCAATATTTCCTAATGATGCATGAGACTCGTTTGGAGAACAGTATGCTTTCGCTCAACTCTCTGTTACTCCTCTTGCTTCCGCATATGTTGCAAACTTCAACAAAGATTCACGCTCACAATCTGGTGGTCGTCAACCATATCGAGGAAGCAGAGGTGGTCATGGTCAAGGGGGTAGAAATAACCGCCTCTACTGTCAAGTTTGTTACAAGCAAGGACATGATGCTTTGAAGTGTAACAAGCGTTTTGATCTTTCCTGGCAAGGAAATCGCTCCAACAACTCTCAATACTCTTCCTCTTCTCACTCAAACCAGTCTCAACAAGCCAACTTAGCTCATCAACTTCCCACCAACCCATCACCTGAATCCACTCCTGATTCCACCTGGTTTATCGACAGTGGAGCAACAAATCACATTACTGCTGACCTCAACAATCTTTCTATGAATACTGAATACAATGGCAGGGACACTCTCACAGTTGGTAATGGTAAACATCTCTTAATCACTCATACTGGCTCCTCTTCTATACCTTTACCTAACACCAAATCTCTTTCTCTGCAAAATGTTTTACGTGTTCCACAAATCACAAAGAACTTACTTAGCATATCTTAGATTACAAAGGATAATGATGTTATTGTTGAGTTTACTGACTCTTGTTGTGTGTTTAAGGACAAAACTACAAGGAAGACTCTGCTCAGGGGACAACTTAAGGACGGTCTATACAGTCTGAATGCTTTTACCAAACTTACATCATCCTCATCTCAGTCTATGGCTTTTATTTCTCAAAATCAAAATGCCAATGTCTGGTATGCCAGACTTGGCCATCCTCATTCAAATGTACTTAAACAAATTATGAAATCAATGAAATATGATTTCAAATCCACTGCTCTTCGGTTCTGTGACGCATGCAAAATAGGTAAACATCATCAAATGCCTTTTCAAACACATGTCATTACAGCAACCAACCCTTTACAGATTATTTATACCGATCTATGGGGCCCTAGTCCTTTCCCATCTACAAAAGGACATCATTATCATGTCATTTTCATTGATGCATTCTCACGTTTCACTTGGATATATCCCCTAAAATATAAGTCTGAGACATTAGCCACTTTCATCAAATTCAAAACACTCATCGAAAATCAATTGGACTGTAAAATACAAGCCCTTCACAGTGATATGGGAGGCGAGTTCACTACCCTACTACCATTTCTTGCAACTCACGGCATACAGCCCCGTTTTAGCTGCCCTCACACTCACCAGCAGAATGGTATTTCCGAAAGAAAGCATAGACACATCACTGAGACTGGGCTCACCCTCCTCTCTCATGGCAAATTCCCTCTTAAATACTGGCTCGAGGCCTTCACAACTGCAACTTATCTCATAAACACTCTACCCAAACCTATCCTAAACAATAAAAGCTCATTCCAGCTACTATACCACAAACAACCTCAATATACCCACCTCATAACATTTGGCTGCTCCTATTTCCCATACCTCAGATATTACAATCAAAACAAATTATTTTTTCACACCACCAAATGTATATTTCTCGGTTACAGTACCTACCATAAAGGCTACTAGTGTCTCTATCCTAATGGTACCACTTATATCTCTCGACATGAGATTTTCAATGAGGATGAATTTCCCTATTCCCAACTCTTCATTCCTACACAACATCATGACAACCAGTACGGCAGTCTTCCTATTTCTACCCTCACAGACACTCTTCACTATCATCAGACTGTATCTACCTCTCCTCAACAGTCCCCTGCAGCTGCTTCTTCAATGTCACAGAGTCCTTCTCACTCTCTAGGTCAGGTAAATTCCTCTCACTCTCCCATTTCTATTCTTGTACTTGTACCATCACCTGTCATTCCCATACTAAACACTCACAATATGCAAACCCGATCCAAGAGTGGTATCTTCAAACCCAAGTTATACACCACCACTCTAACTTCATCCAACAACACTATACCCAGCTCTGTTACCGCTGCTCTAAAGGACCCTAAATGGCACAAAGCCATGACTGAGGAACTCACTGCTTTTCATCACAACAACACCTGGCACCTTGTCCCTTATCGTCCTTCAATGAACCTATTAGGCACTAAATGGGTGTTTCGACTCAAACAAAACTGTGATGGCTTTATTTTTAAATACAAAGCACGCTTTATAGCCAAAGGATTCAACCAAACTCCTGGACTTGACTTCACTGAAACCTACAACCCAGTCATTATATCCTTCACCATACGAGTTATTCTCTCCTTGGCAGTATCACAGGGATGGGATGTTCAGCAAGTGGACATCAATAATGCCTTTCTTAATGGCACACTCACTGAAACGGTCTACATTAGTCAACCACAGGGGTTTGAGGATTCTCAATTTCCTAATCACGTTTGCAAACTTGACAAAGCCCTATATGGACTCAAACAAGCTCCACGGGCTTGGTATTCTACACTCAGGTCTGCTCTCCTTAAATGGGGATTTACTAACTCTCGCTCTGATTCTTCCTTGTTCTACAGACATGATCAGGGTTCCATTATTATTCTACTAGTCTACGTTGATGACATTCTAGTAACAGGAAACTTGGCAACAACCATTCACAGCATAATTCAGCAACTTCACAAGCAATTTGCTCTAAAAAATTTGGGTAGCATTCATCAATTTTTGGGGTTTGAAGCTTACCGAGATCAGGATGGTTTGTATCTCTCTCAACACCAGTACACACTGGATCTTCTAGCTCGAGCAAACATGTCAAACTGCAAACCTTGCGCCACTCCTTTAGCTATTGGCACCAAGTTGTCTGCTTATACTGGTAAACCTTTTGCTAATCCAACCTTGTACAGGAGCATCATTGGCACCTTTCAATACCTATGCAATACGAGACCAGACATCAGCTTTGTCGTTAATCGCCTTAGTCAATTTCTCTCCAATCCTCTCGATTCCCACTGGGTTGCTTGCAAAAGAGTGTTACGATATTTAAAAGGGACAGCCCCACTTGCCTTGTTGTTTCGACCGTCATCACAGCCTCTTTCTCTTCTTGCGTACAGCGACTCTGATTGGGCTAGTTCTCCAGATGACAGGAAGTCTACCACCGGTGGGTGTGTCCTCCTAGGGGGTAATTTGGTATTCTGGAGCTCCAAGAAGCAGACCACAGTCGCTCGATCTTCAACTGAAGCAGAATATCGTGCTCTCGCTCACATGTCGACTGAGTTGATGTGGCTTCACTCTCTTCTCAAAGAACTCAAGTTCTCTCTTCCCCACATACCAATTTTATGGTGTGACAACAATGGGGCTCAATCGCTTGCCCACAATCCAATCTTTCATGCCTGCACAAAACACATCGAAATAGATGTACATTTCATACGAGATAAAGTCGAAACTGGACAACTAGATGTTCGGTACATTAGCACTGATGACCAGCTAGCTGATTTGCTCACCAAGCCTCTCACTGCAACTCGATCAAAGCATCTTCTTGCCAAGCTCAACTTGCGTCAGCTTCCCCAGTATCGCTTGAGAGGGAATGTTGAAGAAGATGACTCCACTGGGTCTTTGGACCTAACTTTACAATCCACAGACTTCTCCAACAATTTATCTAAAACAAGTTATGAAGACCAAACAAAGTCCAGCCCAACTAAACCTTCTGGAAACTCTTGTAGTGTACCTGCACGCAGAAAAGCAGATCAGCTACAACAGAAAATACAGCTATTAGATTCCAGCTGTAGTAACAAACAAAATCTGTTAGAAATCTCAACCATTTGATCATAACAAAATAAAATCAATGGTGTAATGTATGTATACTGCTGTATATAAATTCATAACTGATATCAGTAATAAAATTATCAAGTTTCCTTAGTTTTCATGGTCAACCAGCTACGATCGTTTGGAAGCTCCATCCTTCAAGTCTTTTTACTAATAATTCATGTTACCAGATTCTTCAACCTCCTCCCCCCTTTACTCCTTAGTACTCTCTTCTTTGGAAGCAATGTATCACCCCAAAGCCTCTTTGTTTACAAGGTTAGCCATCAAAAACAGGTTGCGCACTAAGGATCGATGGCACAAGAATTTTAACTCCTTGTGTGAGCTTTGTCATTTGCTTTTTGAGGGTCGTAACCACTTATTTTCATATGCGTATACTTTACCATTGTAGTTAGTTGTCCATAAACCTGCTCCTTCGAACAATTTCTATGATTAGAATCTCACACTCAACTGGATAATCCATGCCTCCAAAATACAAGAAAGATCACTAGATTTTTTAAGCAGCTTTTATTGTCGCGATTTATAATATGTGGAGGGAGTGGAATCAAAGAATTTATAGGAAGGTGCACACTTATCAACTTGCAAACTCCATCTTCAATGAGATACGTAGCCTCGTTCTGGCCAAGTATGCAACTATCAGCTTATCTGACAACATGAAAGCTTGTTGGCGGTTGTAATTTAATTGCAATTTTTGTCCCACCACCGCACCAGCATTTTGTCCTTGTAATTAGGTTCTTTTGGACTTCTGTTTCGTAGCTCTCATTGTAATGTTGTATATAATTTTACTATAATTAATACAATTTTTTTAACTTCCAAAAAAAAGGTTTTGCTAACATATGCGTAATTAAAGATAATTAAAAAAAACTCGCTCGATACAATTTAGTTTAAAGTTAATAGACAAATTTTAATTTAAGTTTCAAATTGAGTTTAGAATTTAAATTCAAAAGTCTAATTCGACCCAAAACTAATATTCAGGACCCAAAGCGTGAATGCCCTCCAAAATTTAAAAAGCTAACGAATCCTCCGTAAATAGAACACATCAATTAATATAAGTAACAGCTAAAATAGTTAATTCAATAAATTTGAAAATTCCCGTTGAATTGATAACATTTTATTCAAAACTTGAAACTCGTGAATAATGATTCTAAGTTCAGCTGAAAAGTTCCCTTCAAAATTATAATCATAAGAAACATATGTTTCATCTGATTACAAAGGAATAACCTTAATACTTATTCCAAGGCTCGCCATGACTTTCCTCCTCCTGACCCCCACGTAAAGCGAATAACTGTACTAAAGTTTGCCCTTTACTATATGTTTCATTTGAAGATTCTTCAAAAAAATTTTATATCTACCATCCTATCATCATTTTCAGTATCTTCTTCGTCTGATTTCCATGACTCTGGCAATCAAAAGGATATGGCCGTAAGTCCATTAAAATTTGTACGACATCAGTATCTCTAAAAATCAAAACTGCAAAATAACTAAAAATCTAAATCCCACCAGTTATCATGTTCAAATATAATCCGACAGATCAAATCTTGCAGTACAGATATCCATTTCTTGTTCCATACTCAAAAATGGCAAATTCGTTCGCCACATAACGAGAAAACCATCTGTAATTGTAATATCCTGACGTTAACCAACTATATCCGCCGTCTAGAGACCAGATTCAATGAACCTGATAAATAAAGGAGAGAGCAATTATTATTTTTTACTTGGTCTGACAGTAGCTACACATATCCAAACGAATATCAAACCTGTATCATTTTTGTTAGCCATGGCCAAAACAAGAATGATTCCTGCCACTAACAACTCTGCCCTGATTCATGACTTTCTCATCTCTCATTCAAATGATTGGCAGCTGATGCACAAGTGAAGATTTCAACCACAGAAGTTAAGTCGTTTCATAACTTTGGCATAGGCTACAGGGACAGTAGAAGGTTGTCTAAGTCTGCGTTTTGATTTCTTTGACTGCCAAACAAATAAAAAAATAAAAAAGAAAATTACAGTTAAAAAGCAAAATAAGCAATTCTCGCTAACAATTCCATTTAAACAATGAGTTGATTAAAAGCTCTGGATTTTATTAAGAGAATCGTAGTCTAATAAATAAAGGCAAGATTATACCCAAAGAAGTACATCTATATTGAAAAGCAATGCTTATTAATGCTTTTAATAATTAGGACGAAAGATATCATCAATGAGCATTCATAATCTAGGGATGGAAGCGTCTCCTATATGCTATAGATAATGAATTTTTCATAGGCATGTTTAGGAAATTAATAGCACAATGCATGATTCCATAACTGTTACAAAATGATGAGCAATATAAGATGACAATAAAGAACCAAGGAAACAGAACTCAGGTTCCTTTTCCTCCTCAAGTTTGCCAATAATACTTCAGGGTGCATTCTACATGAAACTCATGGTTCTTCCTGCAAGATAAAAACTAACTGGCAGTACTTCTAAGAGAAAACTACCTTACTGTTGCATTATTGATGCTACTTTTTTCATTGATTTTTTTCAATTACATGATAGTTTTGTGCAAAACAAATGTTCATCATATCAATTTGAGATGCAGTGACTTTCTTGAGTTCATTAAATGGCTTCAAATGAACAGGAAAACATAAGCTGATGAACCGGAACCGTGTTTGACAGTATTGAATTGTCTTATTTCATGTCATTTCACTAGATGCTGGTTCTTTAACTTTGAATCGCAAAATGACAGGGCCTCACTTCATATTATTCGTGCCAAGACACGACCTGGCCTCTTTACATTTGCTATAAATACATTGCAAGCTCTATTTTCCAAGTCCAACTGACTTTGAAGTTATGTGAATCATGTTCTCATCACACCCAAAAACTAAAGATTTCTTTTCCAGAAAAACTCTGGACATCAACTTTTTCAGCCAGAGACAGCAATACCTTCTCATGTGCATTATGATTTTTGCCCTCCCTCCAACGACGAATTGACCCATCATTCATACTCCGAAATCTCAACTTGTATGAACTGATGACATGCATGAAAAAAAAATTATTCCACAAACCTAAACATATGTTAACAGTAAGAAAAGAAAATGACTTTAGTAGCATAAACCTACGAATAAGATTTTATCTTGATTTTCTTCACTTTGGATGTAGCTGGAGTCAATGGTTTTCTATTCTTTCGCCGCTCCCTGGATGAAACATGGCGCACATGCACCAACTATTTCACATGAAAATATACAATCAGGTGAAAAGTTAATACAAGCCTAAGAAAAGAGAAAACCTATCAAGAGTCATTCTTAATTCTGTCAAAAGACCATTCAATCCAAAAGGTTAAGCTGTTTGTTGGGAAATGGTTCAAATATTATTTTAGCAGAGTTACTAACACAAATCACCACAAATAACATATTCAAAAGAGTAAATCTATCAAGAGTCATCTTTAATTATGCCAAGAAACCATTCAATCCAAAAGCTTAAGCTATTAGCTTAGGTCAATTTGATTAAAATTATAACAAAATGGAATTCTCAAGCATAAATCTTCTCTAGAATCTAATCTCCTATGCAATTACCACCAGTTAAAACTGTTGAGATATTGAATTTCTCAATGATGAACAGTCAAAGTGCTAGATCCCGTTCATCAAGCAACATTACCAAGCACACATTACTTATCCGAAAGAATCAAAGTTGATTTGAATTTTGTTCATATAATGCCGAAACAAATTCAAAGTTCAGAGGTTGTGTCAATAAGAGATTTCCTCAGCAGCCAAACAGAAACTTTGATCTTGGAATTCAACCGCCAGAGAACACGTTATATAACACAAGAAATCATAGTTAACCATGTTAGTTAGAAAAGAACCCATTTTAGCAGAAACTTATGTGTCGCATTACTTCACAAAACCGTGCAGGCAATAAGCAAAACACAGAAGAAATCACAGCCAACACCAAATGAAAAAAAAAAAACCAGAAATCTTACAGAGAGAGAGAATGATGAAGAGGGAAAATTAAGTGAATGAGGCAACGACGCAGAAGTTGCGTTGAAAAGTGAGTTGCTAGGGCTCCAGTTTACGCTGGAAGCGACGGGATTGACAAACTGGTGGTGAAGGAGCCGCGAGAAAGACCGATTAATGTAATGGGAAGAGTTGGAAAATTGGGTCGATTGCGTGATCAAAGAACGCAGCTTAGTGGATAGCCTCTGCATTGTTGAAATTGTCGTAGCTCTTTGGCTATGGAGGCGGTCTTGGTCCGGTACGTTTTCTTCTAATTTACTTTTACCTGGATAGGAGTGTGTTTGGCAGTGAAGTTTCGCCGGCGACAAGTATTTGTCCCGGTGGACTTGGGATTGTCTTGTCTAGATGGTGGGGGCGTTTTGCATCGATTAGACACGAGTACTTGAAAATTGAATCATTCTGTTTCTTCCTCTATATTTTACGTATTCAAGCTTGTAGTGTCCATAGGCCCATTAGTCTGACCTAATTCTTTGATCTGACTTCCTCATATATGAGTCTGACCTCTTCATGGCTCACGGTCTGATACTCAGGTCCGACTTTTGATGGACCATCGTATGATTTTTATGAGCCTAGGATTGTAAGACTCACGTGCCATGACTTAATTTCTTCATAGGCTGTGATCTTACTTCTCATGGTTTGTTTCGATTTTTTTTTTTTATACACAGATTGCTCGAAATTCTGAAGCCCAATTGAGTTTCAAACAAGCCCAAAAATATTACCAATACTGCAAGGTAAGCACAATCAATTCAATACTATCAGACAAAGTATGAAAAGCTCAAAAAGTTTGTTGTAGTTTCATTTATTGATAATATGTTGGACACTAGACGGTACCCTAAGCTTGAATACAAGAAGGAAAGTACATTAAAAATTTGTAAAAAGAGATGAAGAGCAAGTATAGATAAGAAATGAAAAATATCAAATCACCACGTAAAACATAACAAATGTCACCATCAATATTTCTTTTTCTTGCAAATATGTTGATCCATATACTACATGAGGTAACCTACACATGAAAACATGCAATATAAGAGTCAAAATCAAGAAATATCATGGAGTGATTGTATTATCTCAAACATCAACTATTATTAATGTAAGTTTTATTTGGTTAATGTATATGGTACTATTGCTTATAGTAAAATGTATGTAGAAGAAAAGTTGACTTGAACTTACATATTTTGTTGAAGGATATAGCACCGGCTACGATTATCTGTTAATCTTCATTATACTCAAAATTATCAACATTTTGCACCACTTTCTCTATATTTTAAAAAATATATCATCTACTTCAAACTCAATTATACAAAAAATTAATTAAATAAATACATGATTATTGACAAATAGATATATCTTTATCATTGGACATTTAGAATGATGAGTAATCTTTTCTATATTCACATTTTGTATGCATGTTACAATATAAAAAAATATAAGATCATAAGATAGATAGTTATTAAAATTATAAAAGTAAGAAATTAATACACCATAAGGTATAAAGTTTTCCTTGATTATTTTTAATATATAAACAACTTCTAACACAAAGTTATTGGATAAAGTCATATTTACTATTTAACCACTAATATTAGAAGAGGACTCAAAATTAACCGTAGATATTGGGATAATAAATAAATTTGGTGCAGTTGTTTGCATAATTAGATTTTGAGTTCTACTTAACTTTCACCACATTAATATATAAAATGTTCATAAGTTATTTAATAAATATTAGCTTCCAAATAATTGTCTAACTTCATCCTAACCCTTTTTTCCTTTATAAATTCTTGTAAATTGAAACCAAACCAATAACTTTCTTGCTTGATGATGAAGTTGAAACTTATATTGGACAATTGTGTTACCACAACTATCCAATGGTATCGACATATATTGAAGTTTGATCACTATACAACTTCCAAAAATAATATTCGATTGTAACTTGTACCTTGGATTTAAAACAATAGTAACTGTCATTGTGTTACCAATTACATTCTAGTAACAGTTAAAATTTCTCATCATCTTGTTTGTCATTGTTTAAATCGCTTCAAAAAAAGAAATTTCCCACTTAGATAATGTAACTTGATCTTACACATATAAGCTAAACAAAGGCGAGAAGTTGGATATTTTGCGCCAAAAAATAAATTAATAATAATGTTAAAACACTTCCCACTTCTTACGAAAGTTTTTTTTTATTAACTCTTATTGCTCATTTGTTGGCAAACAAGTGCATTGAGAATCTCATTATCTTAACCTAATAAATACAAATATATTGATGTGTTTATTATACAAATCAATAAAAATGACTTTTATCAAAAGTGAAAAAGGAGAATTACTATAAATAATAAAAAGGTACAATATTATTATGAGAAAGTACGGAGAACAAGCATAAGAAACCATGAAGGAAAAAGAGTAAAGGTAAGAACGAATGCACGAAGAATGTCTTACCTTACGTTTAGTTGCTGTCTTTAAGGGTGAGGACAGTGGACAAGGACATAAAAATTCTGTCCTTCGATCTGTTTGCTTGCTGTCCTCACCCATTTTTGTTCCGTCTGCAGAGGACAAGGACAGAAATTTTTGTCCCTTCCAAAACTGTGGTACAGAAATTCTTGCCCTTCAGACAAGAAAAGAAAATGTTAAAAATAGCCTTGTTAAATTAATGAATAATAATATTTTAGTCAAATATAATGTAATGCAATTAAGTAATAATAATAATTTAATTAATTATATTGTAATTAATTAATTAATTATAATATTTTAATTAATTAAGTGATAATAATAATTTAATTAGTTAATTATAATATTTTAATTAATGAATAGTTATATTT
>JANZXP010000005.1:11700828-11717636 GCA_027576715.1 Erythroxylum flavicans
ACAATTATTCCATGGACTTTATCATATACATCTAAACATGTACAAGATAAATAATGCCTTTAAATAATTTGTCACTATACTACAACCAAAGTGATTGGCTGTAGGGCATAAACCAACAAGACGGACTCTGGTTGTAGGCAATCGATGAGTCTCTGTCGGTGTGATTCTCCTCCTTTTTTTGCATTAAGAAACTCACCACAAAGGTAATAACTCATTTTCAACTAATGTGATTCTTGCGTTTCGGGCTAAATAGATTGTTTCCCTAACTCCTCAAACATTCATTCTTTTGGAAATCAGGCTATTCAGAGAGGAGGATCTTCATTCATCGGCTACTTGATTTGGGAAGGTGAGGTGAAAACTCTGTCTTTAGACAGGCGCTGGGTCTCAATCGGTATATTCTCCTGTTTTCTTTACATCAAGAAACTCTCAACACAGGTAACAAACTCATCTTCAACTCTTGCAATTTACGTGATTAGGGCTTTAATAAATTGTTTCCAGAACTCTTCAATCGCTTTCTTATTTTGGAGGTCTGGTGATTTGGCTCTTCGGTGGCGAGTTAAAGGGGAAGACGAGCTTCTCATCTCGGATTACTTCCATCCTTTTTCAAATTTGATTCTCTCATAATAACTGTATTCCCCGAATAACAGATCTGTGGTGACAACAGTATTCCTTCATGAAGCGACCAAGGAAGAAGGAAACTAAGAACAAACTTCTTTTCCAACAGGTGAGTATCAAGCCCATCATATTTCAGTATAGAACCGTAAGTAGTTGGGAGTCAGATCATCTATGCCAGTAACGCTGGTTCTACTCTGTGCCAGAATTAAACCGTTGACATTTTAACTCATTTTTTATAGCTTATTTCGCTTGAGCTGAGCCGAAGGTCTTGTGATTATTTTGCTTCCCGCCTCAAGTCTTTCCTTATCCTTATTATTATTATTAATTTTTACCTATTATTATATTTATTAATTATTGTTATTCAATTTCTTATTATTATTAATTTATTATTCTTATTAATTTTATTATTCTTATTATTAATTTTTTATTTGAGTATATATACTTATTATTATTAATGTTATTATTTTTATTAATTACATTTATTATTATTAAATTTCTTCTTATTATTATTAATTTTATTATTCTTATTATTAATTATTTTTTCTACTTACTATTAAAATTATTATTATTATTATTATTATTTAATTTTTATAGTTTTAAATTTTATTATATATATATATACACTTGGGCGTGAGATTTCAAAAGTCACGTCCGTAGCTTTTTCCACGGTGGAAAGTGTATATATATATATATTAAAAGTGTATAATAATAATAATAATAATAATATTATTATTATTATTATTATTATTATTATTATTATATTTATTATTATTAAATTTATTAATTAAATTTATTATTATTATTAATTTGATTAATTTTATTATTAATAATAATTTTTGTATTGATCTAGGTAGAATTTGACAAAATGGTTCTTATGAAAGTTGTAGATCTTTCTCTTAACTTTCCAACGACATAAAGTTTATAATTTTTTAATTTCGGGATTGAAAGTTATGACAATTTGAATTTGATATATGCATCATACAATCGCGACAATCTAAATTTTTCAGGAAAGTCGCGATCGTTTTCATGCACGATCACGACGAACCTCATTTTCTGCGACTGTTATCAAAAGTCGCGACCGTGCAGAAGAACAATCATGACACCCTCCTCTCACGGGCATGAGAAATTAAAAGTAACGCCCGTAACTTTTTTACTTCTTCTTTTTATTCTATTAATTCATTTGTTTGTTTATTTGTTGAATTCCCGATCTGATTTATTTTCATATATATTTTATATTATACTATTTTATTGTATTTGCTTATGTATTTGTTTTTACTCTTACCAAGAAATTAATTTTTTTATCTTAATGTAAAATATTATATATATACTATTTAATAATAATAAATAAAATTAATAAAATTAAAAACTATAAAGAATTAAATAATAATAATTAATATAATTTATAAAAATATAATAATAATAATAATAATAAAGAAAGAGTTGAGATGGGAAGCAAAATAATCACAAGACCTTTGGCTCAACTCAAGCCAAATAAGCTATAAAAAACGAGTTAAGACGTTGATATTTTAGTTCTGGCATAGGTAAGACCAGTATTAATGACACGGATGATCTGGCTCCGAGTAGTTGATGTAGTCTCTGGGGATTTATATGCAAGAGAACTTTCTGTGCTGTACTGATCAGGTCGTTAGTTACTGTTACTAACAGGCGACTTATTTTTTTAACTACCAAGTATGAGGCATGAAACGCATCGTTTTTGGCTGTGCAACTTTGTAGGTAAATATCGCAATCAGCACATTTAAGACATGGAAGATCATTGTTAAAAGGGTTAATTATTGAAAAAAAAACTTCAATTTATTTAATCTTAAATAATTCGTTATTAGTTAAGGTAAAAAAATAAACATCTTTTCTGTAATTTAAGAATTTAAAAAATATCATAATTTTTAATTTTCTATTTTATAAAAAATTTCTGTTAAATTTTGGTTAAAAAATAACAAAAAATACACCCAGTATGCAAATTAGACGTGAACTAATTATAAGTCGGTAATATAATAACCTAACTCACTCCTTAAATTAAATTTGACTTAAATTAATAGTTTAAGATAATTATAGTAAATTATTAGTTTGAATTATATTTAATTAATTTAGATCAAATCTAAAAATTAGATTTAATTATCATGTAACTAATATTTAATTAATCCACGTTTGGTATTAATAATGCATGTGTTTCTTCGTTTACTTTTTATTTTTGAACAAAGTTTATGAGAGAAGCGATTTTTTTGAAAAAACTAAAACTTTATTCATATTTTTATTTATCACACAATTAGCACATGTCATATTATTATCACGTGATAAATAAATATTAAAATATTAAAACCTTTAAATCCCCAATTCCCAAAATACTTTTAATCTTCTAACTTGATGATGAACAACGAAGGCAACTTTTTACTGAAAACAAGTTGATATCTAATGCCTGAATATCTTTATGTATTTTTTGATCCTCCCTATCCATATTCTTGACTTTTCTCTCAATTCTTTGTTCATTATCATTCTCTATTGCATTTTTTAGCCTATCTTGTTCCTAAAGCTGAAACGCTGACAAGGCAAAAGCGTGCATTGCACCAATTACTTCCTCCCTCAGATATTCTTTACAGAGTTTGTGCTCATTGATTACAAATAACAAATAACGGAGCAACACCTAACCAACCAGGTGAAAAGGGAACTATACCATTCATTATTACTTCTGAGTTCTTACTCGTATAGTACACATTTAACAAGCCAATTAGTCAAGACTCTTGTGTAACCCCCCAGAACACCTACATAAGAAGCAAAGTTTGAGGTCCAGTGGAGAAGTTCATGGTCAAGCTGCGATGTGAACTGATCTTCTATCTTTCCTGACCCAATGAGAACTAATCTTCTTTCTTTCGCGCTTATTTGGTATTGATTATGATAGTAATTGAGCTTTTCCTTGAGGCATTTTAAAATTTTTAAATTTTATTAATAAATACATTAATAATCAATTTATTTATCATACAACATTTATTATCATAATAAATTAATTAATCATTCATTAAACAATAAATTATCATAGCGTCCTACCACATCATACTGTCCATGTTCTTTCTCAAGATCATACGCTAAATACAAACACACAATTCACCAATCGCCTACGATACAACTAAGAATGACTTTAGTGTTCCCCTCACATGTAATGGCCTCTGATCCACTGATAGTTGCCCGCCCCCCTTCTACTGCGTGCGCAATCTGCTGCCTTCTGCAGCTCTCACTTTCGAGAAATAAGGATGTAACTGAGTTCAGAATAGAGCAGTTAGAAAATTTGTACTTGCAAGTGCTAGTGACAAAGGCAGAAGCAATTTATGCAAGCCCACTTGAAAACCACACAAAAAAACCTTGTCTGGGATCTGAAAACTTCAAATGGAAAAGGAAAAAAAAAAAAAAAACCCAAACCATAGGCTAGTAACACTGGAAAATAGAATTTACCATTGCTTCTCTTGCAGTTAGCCTGTCGTGATGATCATATCGAAGAAGCTTGTCAAGAAAGTCGATGGCCTACAAAGCACAAGATACCTTGAAAGAATCAAAACCAATTTCAGGCCATTTTATGTAGAGCTAGAATCGGCTAAATGAATTAACATGAGATGAGAAACCTCTGGAGAAACAAGATGCTGATTATCTGGATTCATAAATTTAGACCATGGCTTCCTACTATGCCTGCAGCAGAGGAAAACAACAAACAAAATCAGAGTAGATAGGGACGATACAACCTAGTTATCTGTTTTCCTTTTTGGCACACATGTAATGTACAGTGCAATGCTTCAGATGAAATGAAATACAGTATATCTTGCCAGAGGTTACAAGGAATGCCACTTCGACATCAACACTGCTTTAGCTCCAGGATTGAGAAAATGATTTCATGCTATTGAACAAGATTAAATAAAAAACAGTCGACAAACCTCCCAACAAGTGCTTCAAGTTGAGGATCAAGCTCTAAGTGATACTTGTTTAGATATGCATTCAACTCATCAGTTCCAAGCACCTGGATTCAAGTAAGAAAATGACCACTAGGAAAATTGTTGATAGTTCAAATCGACATTTTGCATAAATTTCTCATTGCTCGACTGGCATACCATGCCTCATCATTTCAGTTAGATCCACCAAATACAGAAGACACTATTACCTTTGCAATTTTGACAAGCTGATCTTGATTGTCATGACCATAAAAGAAAGGTTCCTTCCTAAATATCTGTATCAATTTATAAGTGCCATCCGTAAGTTGTATATGATTTATTCTATGAGGTACACTGGAAAGGGCGCATGAGGGCTTTACATATGGTTCTCACCATTCCAGCAAACATACATCCAAGGCTCCACATGTCCAGAGAATAGTCATAGTCCTGTAAGTCAACTAGAAGTTCAGGCCCTTTAAAGTATCTGAAAAACAAGAAGCAACTTTAGTATTTCAGCACGGTTATATCACAATAAAACTGTTAACATAATAAGGAAAATCGACACTTCTTTTGACTTATCCTCCAAAAAACCTCTATTAATTTTAAAGCTTCATGAATCATGTTATTAATCCAAATAAAGTAAGCTCTTCAAGATCCATTAAACAGAAAAAGAAAAGCTAGTCATAAAACTATAAATCTAAGCAGACAACAAGGAATCGGAAATTAGTTCCATCAAATTCTTTTCATAGTGACAACTGACATGATATAAAGAATTAATTATTTTCATTTCAACTTGGTAGATTACTGAGTAGCAGACCTCAATTTTCATATATACTGCCAATACAGGTGATATCTTTTGATAGCACCTTACAGCAAGAGGCTAAATACATGATCTCTTAATAACAATCCTGAAACACACAACATGACCAATGCACAAAGAAAATGATACTGCTTCAATATTGTTCCCTGTGCAGGCCCTAAGCAGAATACTCTATATAACCATGGGTATGTGGAAAATTTATAAATCATAAATTAAGAAGGATTTGGAAAAGAGATAATTGCCGAAGATGTCACCAATATATATATATATATATATTACCTAGATGCCACTCGAACATTATATTCTTTGCCAGGGTGGTAAAACTCAGCAAGACCCCAATCTATCAAACGAAGCTTTCTCAGTTGATGGTCTATCATAACATTGTGAGGCTTAACATCTCTATGCATTATTCCTTGTGAATGGCAGTGATCTAATGCCTGCATTACCAAGGAAAAAGTTCATTTACTCAAAAAATTCTGCATTTTGTAGATCATTTGTCTTCACATGATAGTTCGGTCCTCATTCTAACGTTCACATATCCAGAGGTCACCTCAGCCAAAAAGATGAAATGAAAGCTAAATTTACATAAATCTCGTAGTTTATGGAGTGACAATAAAAGATATTCATATGCAATATATATATATATATATAAACAAAGGGGATATGACATTCTAACTTAGAAAAATTGCGTGAGATCAAGTGATAACACAAAACTGTAACTCTTTGCCTATGTGCATCTGTGCGAGAATGAGAAACGATGTTCGTAAATTACCTTGAGAAGCTCATATATGTAGTAGCGGATGTCATAATCATTCAAAGTGGGATACAAGACTTTGAAATCTGTGCTGTTCACAAATTCAAATATCAAACTTGGAGTTTTCGAATGCTGATCTCTGACCACATCCAGAAGCTTGACAATATTCGGGCCACCACAGAGGTTCTGCAGGATTTTTATTTCTCTCTTTATCTGCAAAAATATCAATAAGCAATCTGTTAGAAATGCCTAACTCACCCCCAAAAGCTAGCTCAAGAGGGGGAGGATTGCACACTATTATAAATTGTTGAATATTCTTGTAGTCGTCCGATGTGAGATTCCTGACAGAATTCTCCGACGTCAATAAGCCTCAAGTTGTCACTGGTTCCTATTGTTACTGGATTCAACTTCTTTTAACTTATAATAACTCGATCCTGGATAAAGGCGGGAAAGACACGTGCTTAGGATTCACTTTCATGAAAAACAATATAAAGTATAATATTGGCTCTCACAAAGAACAAAATAAGGCAAAATAGTCACTTTAGACTATCATAAAAAATAAAATGAGATAAAATAAGGTATAGCTCACTTTTGACACTCTTAAAAGAGCAAAACAAAATGAAAAAATACTCAGTTTTCTTTACAATTTTTTATTTGATTTTTTTATTTGTTCTCTTAATCTTAATGTTCTTAATGTTAAGAACTAAAGTAACCTATTAAATTCTTCACTTGTGTCAGAATGAGGGGCTTAAAGTAGCCCCTTTAATAATAAAAATATACTTCTAAAATTTACATATTTATATGTTGGTGATTTTTTGGGAACCTTTGTTTTTGGCTTTGCTCAGGTCTATAAAATGTTAAGAAAGACCAACACCACTACTAGTCATCTGACGCTGATTAGGTAGCTTGGGCAGTGTGGCAAACTAGGATTCAAGAAACCAGAGCTGAACTTTTCCAAATTTCTAAGTGCTAGATCTAATCATATAACAAGGTTTCCATAGTTAAACAAATCTAATTTGCTTATAAAGAATTAGGGTTCGCGGCTTATGATTGAAGGGACATTAATCTAAACTTTTCATATTCTAAGAAAACTCCCCCACATCTAACTCTAATTTTAACATTAGACTTAATAATCAATTCCATAATCATTAATCAATAATAATCAAGTTATAGAATAAAGATGTTCTTCCCCATTGTCGTGTAATTGAGCGGAGATTTGATTTCATAAATATAATAAGAAAATTAAAGTTTTTTATTTCATTTTAGGAACATAAAGCATGAAATTATAAATTCATATCTTATTATGAAATTTGATTCTTTCTCTACATCTTTGTTAGAAACAAGTTCATTTTCATCATCTTAGCCTCATAATCAACAAAGTTGCAAAAATATATACACGAACTCTTTGATTTCCTAATTAAATAATTTATATTCATAGATTAAGATTATTGTCTAACTATTTGCCATAACCACTCAAATATTTAAAATACCAATGTAATTTTGAGTAACCTTTTTGTAAATGATATTTTTATATAGTTCAATATTTTCATCATACATTATTTCAATTACACATATAGTATATAATTAATATATAATATATTTGAGTCCAATCACAATAGTTATCTACCATTAATAGTTGATTTTATGAATTTTATTTGAGAATTATTTTCAAATGTCATTCTACCTTATTAAAGAATTTTCTGAATCAATACCAATTGAGAATAATGAAATTCCTAGTCACTTTAGGATGATGGATCCTATATTAATCATCTAACTACCTCCATATAATTTACACTATATCTACTAACAATGAAATGAGCTATCCTTGACTAGGATACATCTAAGTAGTATCAAAATATAATAATCTCTACATAAGATAGTTTAGAAATATCAAGTCAAATAATCACTTATTCAATCATTCAAATTTTTGTAAACATGTAAATAATGTTCCAAATAGAATCCTCATATTGGGCTAGTTCAGTGAACTTTTTCTCTAACAAATACCTACATATTTGTGTAAGTATTTATATGATTTAATCTATGAGATCAACTACTTCCTCTATAAGGAAAAAACATAATATTTGTTAATCTTTCTACTTTATTAATGTCTAGTCTCAATAGAACAATAACTAGAAACAATTTAGGGATAATACATAAATATAATATAAATATCATAATTATAATTTCATCATAATTTTATTTGTAATATACATTTATTTATGAACTTTATCTTATATATCAGTTAATTAAACAAATATACACAATATAAAAAATGTATTTAAATAATTATGTCATAAAAATTACAACTAATCACTTAGTTGTAGAGCATAAGCTAATAGAATATGGAGAGCATTTTTATAAGTTCAATTGTAGTCTTGAGAAGTATTTATGTAAGGATTTTCTCATCACACTTAAAGATTCTATATTTGATTGAAATATTAAAAAGGAATTTAAGAAGAGGATATAAGTCAATAAACAATAATACCAAAGCACTATAATATAGAAAATATAATATTTCTTCCTTTCTATCATTATTATAAATTGTATTTAATTTATTTAACTATGTTCTTATTTATTTCTCTTATTTTATTTATGATTAAATGAAATAATTGCAAATTTACTCTAAGATAGAATGGTATATAGGATGATGCAACTTAGAATCATACAAGAGCTTAAGTAAGGGTATATAAGTTGGCCACAACAAATAGTCCCAAGAGAGGAGCTATAATACCTATAGCAAATTGGTGATTTATAAAAAACCACAATTATAAGTTGACCCTTTTAAAAAAATGATCAACCTCTAATGTTTTTAAAACACTTTTTTAAATGTTTAAGGGTTAACAATTAATATTATACAAGTTTTTAGAGATGACAAAAAGATTCAAATCAAGTATAATTTAAAGTTAATGAATAAAACAATTGAGCTTAAGGGGTTGGAGTATAATGGTGCTCGTCTTAAAGCCTAGCCTAAAATATTCTTATATATATAATTAATTACAATTATCTTATGTTCATGTTTTTAATGAACAATATTTAAATAGAAAACGTCCAAATTTAATTTAAGAAAAAGGTTTAAAATTTTCAAATATGTTCGATAAGCAAAGAACCCCATATCTATAAACGTATGGTTTTTTTTATGTCAATCGATTTTGGTGTTCTATGTTAAGCAACAGATATTATATGATAATTCCTTCCAAATATTACATAATATGTTATATTTTATTAGATCATACTTTTTTTCTTTTTTACTTTTACTTTAAAACTTTTAAAACATGTAACCTTTACCTTATTATACAAAAAATTAAAATACATGAATTTTGAATGGCCTTTTGTAAATGAAATGGAATATCATCGACCATTTAGACAAGGGATAAAAAGTAATCAATGATGTATGTTAAGAACATTATTTTATTAATGTTTCAAACAATAATGAAGAATTAATCAAGTATTATAATTATACTAACGTTATGCAAGGCTTCCTAATTAGAAATGTGTAAAGTGAATAAAATGCTAAACTAGACAATTTTACTATTTTTTACTTAAGATTTAAGATATTAAATTATATACCTTCTTAATATATAAATAACTTATTATTTTAATATATAGATCACTTACTATTTATATCTTTTTTATTAGAGAAATTCACTTAAGAATTCTCAACATAATGGTCCATTTTATGAACATGTAAGATTTGCTAAATTTAGATAATCCATATAATCAAAGTCATGATTGAGAAGCTCTTTCTTCTCTCTTCCTTTCTAAGCTCCTTCTAACATATTCATCATATTTTTCTTCCTATATTCCTTGAACTCTTTCTGTTCCCTACCATTAATCATGTGTTACAATCCTTTCCTTAGTGTACTCCTTGTTATTCCTTTTATGTTATTGTTGTTGTTCAACTGTGTCTTTTCTCCTTCATCCATTTTTTATTCTTTCTATCATTTTGTCACTTTCTATAATAGCTTGTATTATGTGTTCCTTTTACATTCAAGCTTTAGTATTCCTCTTTGATTTGGTTTGAGTGTTTCTCTCCTCCCACCTTCCTCCTACTACTCTTAATGGAGGGACTTTTTAGTATCTTCACAATTGTGGTTGTTTCCTAAGTCAAGCTTTACCGATTAAGGTAACTAATTTTTGAATATTTCTCTACGAAAAGTTATTTTCAACTAGCTTAGGGATGTCTTCCTAAAAAAATGTCCTAGTCAATAGTTCCCCCTTTTACTTTTTCCTATGGTTGTCTTACCTCAAACTTCAAACATTCCTCTTCCCAATTCTTCGAAAAGGCCTTCAACTTCTACTAATAACTCATAGAGGAGTTGGAAGCAAGTTCTAATTGATCATACTGAGGTGCTTAAGGTTGGTGCAACTACCTAGGAATCATCCCTAGTAGGTTTCTTTTTAGGGACCTGTGATCCTTTCCCAACTATATATAATTGGGCTCATAAGTTATAGAGGAATAAAGGTCATGTAGAGGTACTCCTCTCTAAGTGGAATTTTATCCTTTTCTCATTCTCTAGTCAAAAAAAGCCTTGAAAGTGGTGGAGGAAGAGTTATGGGACCTCAGATAGCTCCTTTTTTTCCTATAAACATAGTAATCATGTATAAAATTAGAGATGATCAAATATGAAAGTATCCTAATATGGGTGAATATGCATAATGTTTCATTAAAATATTTGACCACAAAAGGATTGAGTTTGCTTTCTAGCTTCATTAGGAAACCCTTGTGCATGGTTGAGAATACGACTAGAGAAAGAAGGATCAGATTTGTAAGAGTTTGCATTAGTGTGGAGATATCTAAATAGGTCCCTAATTTGATCCCTATAATGAAGTTAAGGAAAAACAACTCTCTTTATAAAGAGTCTATATGGTTACATATAATTGGAAGCCTTCCCACAAGATATAAGGAAAACAATGGAAACCTACAGGGAAAACTTTCAAGAGAAGGGATTATTTTGAGTAAATAGGGATGGAGGCAATTGATGAGGGTTTGGAGCATACAATGGAGCAAGTACAATGTAGAGACAAAGAAGAGGACTAGCTCAATGCTGACTTGAGCCAATTAGAGGAGCAAGAGTTTCTTAGTGGCAATGAAAGTAATCAACTAAAGGTGGGGCCTCATAAATCTTCTAAAGAAATGCATGATAAGGAGGATAATGAGAATAATCAAGTGGGTTAAGGGGAATTACTATCAATATCATGGTTAACAAGCTTCTTAACACACCTCAAGGTAAACTAGGTATGAAGTTGATTGATAGATCCTTTATAGACGTAAAGGAATATGAATTTTATAGTGTAGAAAGAAGGAAATCTGAAAGAGGAACTAAGAGAAAGAGCTCAAAAGGTAAATCCATCTCAAAATTACTTTTATGATATGGAATGTTTGTGATATAAATTGCCCTAAGAAACTTCCAGCATGGAATGTTTGTGATATAAATTGCCCTAAGAAGCTTCCAGCTTTAAGGGATCTTGTCTATATGGCACATCCTTAGTTCTTGGGTCTTTTGGAAACCAATATTAGACTTGATAATATAAATAAATTGAAGATTTTAGAAGCCAATTAAAATTTTCTTTCAAATACCAACACTATTATTTGGGATAATTGTATTGACATATAACTATATTTTTATGAAAGTGGATGAATTATAGTCTTATAATCAAGCAACGCATGTATTAGTACATTTTTTGTATGAGAATTGTAAGTTATATACTTCCATTTTATATGGATCTAATCTTATCTTCCAGAGGAAGATTCTTTAGGATGGGTTGAACTAAATTCAGGTTAACAACCTTATCCTTGGCTAGTTTTTGGAGATTTTAATGCTACTCTTTATCTATCTATAGTTGAAGGTCATTCTAGCCTAAAGAAATATCCTAATTATTTCAAGGAGTGTGTGAAAGGCTTAGGACTTAAAAAATGAGGAGCACAGAAAGATGCTTTATTAGAAAAGTTAGATAGAGCCTTGTTAATCCTTACTTGGCTCACCATTTTTCCTAAATACAAAGCAAGATTTATAGAGCCTCTATTTTTGGATCATTCACCTATTTAGATTGGAAACTTGTTCCAAAAGGTATATGAGAGGTTCCCCTGTAGATTTAACAAATTTCTTACTTTTAATGATGGATTTCAGGCTGCAATATCTAGAGAGATATCAACCTTTGTGTGTGACTCCAAGCAATTTAAATATGTTCAAAAATTAAAATGCATCAAGAATGAATTGAAGATATTGAACACTGAAAGGGATCTTAGCACTATACAAGCAACTTTAGATGCAAAGGATAAGCTTGTAATGATCTAACAAAGGCTCTTGAATAATCCAGATTGCAAGCAGTTGCTATTAGAAGAGGAAAATGCTCTAAAAAGTTACTTAAGCAAAGTTGAGGATTATGTTTCTCTACTTAAGCAAAGATTTAGGAATAATTGGTAAAGGGTGGGGTTAGATGTATTAAATTCTTCGTCACCTCAATACTAGCTAGAGAAAATCTAATTACACTTACTTTATTATCTCCCAAAGTAGAGCTTTAATCACTATCCAAGAGGAGTTGTTAAAGGACACAAATTCATTTTTCAAAAATTTTATTGGTTCTTGCTCTTCCAGCTCCTCTTTAGTGGAGATACTCAAAAGACTTTATTAACATTAGGATTAGGTAAAAAGAAATTCTCTTACTCGTTAAACAAGTTGACGATTATAAAATATAACATGTTATATTTCAAATGAATGGACAAAAAGCTACGGGGCTAAATAACCCAAATGGTTAATTCATGCTTGCCCCTGCAAATAACATGTCTTAAGAATGCCACCTCTTCTTGGGCAAAAGAGTAGTTCTCCCTCTTCACTTAAAGTTCATTGTCCCTCAATGTTTGGAAAACTTATCATAGGTGCCCCACATGTTTCTCCAAGGTCTCGCCGTAAATGACTATATCATGAAGGTATATAACAATAAATTGATCAAGGAATGGAGCAAATACCTTGTTCATGAGGGTGCAAAATGTAGCCAGCACGTTGGTGAGTCTAAAAGGCATGACCAAGAACTCGTATGACCTGTACCTTGTAACACAAGTCATTTTTGGTTCATCTCCTTTGGCTATACAGACTTGGTAGTATCCTGACCTCAAATTTAACTTGGAAAAATGTGTCTCCAAGTTGGTTAAATAAATCTGCAATGAGGTAAATCGGGTATTTGTTCTTAATTATGATCTTATTAAGCGCTCGATAGTCAATGCACAACCGAAGTGATCCATCATGTTTCCTTTGAAACAACATCGGCACTCCATAAGGTGCTTTAGAGGGAAGAATGTATCTAGCATCTAGTAATTCCTTCAATTAGCGCCTCAATTCTTTAAGCTCCGGAGGTGCCGTTCGAGGTTTAATTCCAGGTTCCAATTCGATAGCATGATCTACCTCCCTTTTTGGTGGGAGCTTCTTTGGAAGTTCTGCAGGCATTACATCCTTGAACTCTTCAAGGACCTCTTGAATAGGTGTGGGTGCTCCAACTCTCCCATCCAATTAACCTTCCTCCAATTTGAGAGTGGCCAAATAAGTAGGCTCTTGCCATTTTAGGCCTCTAGATAATTGGAGAGTAGATACCATTCTTTTCTCTCCAATTTCCCTTTGGACGACATAACACATGGTTGGTTGTTCTCCATGATGCACATGGTGTTAGCATAAGGAACCAAGAATGCTTTCACCATGTCTAAAAAGTCGATCCCTAAATAAAATTTATGGCTATCAATGGGAGCAATAGTGATATTGAGCTTACCTTGCCATTGACCAATGCGAATTGGCGTCCTATGATCCCCACCTTCTATAGGGAGCTTTTTGGCATTAACTCCCTTGACATAGCTCTTCTCCTTTTGGTACGGTAGGCCTATTTCCCTTGCTATCTCCTTGGTTATGTATATCGTATCAGCCCAAGTGTCCATCATGGCTTTCGAAGTCTTACCTCCAATTTGAGTCTCCACGTACATGCGACCTCAGGATCGCTCCTCCACCTTGGCTTGAATTTCATTGAGGAGTTTTATTGAAGCAATCCTCTTCTCCTCCTCTTCTTTTTTGTTAGTAAAAGAGACAATAGCAGCAAGCTTCCCACATTTTGGGCACTCGAAGGCTTAATGAGGCCCATTACGTAAGAAACATGCTACCTTTGGTTTGGAACTATCTTCCCTCCCCTTGCCATTGTGGGCTTTTCCTTTCTTAGGAGACTTCTCCTTGTCTCCCCCATATTTTCTAGAATTGATGGGCTTCTTGCCTTGCCCCTTTGTCGCATCTTTACGCTTGAATTTGATGAGAGACTTGGCTACGACCATGGTAGTGGCTAGGTCTTGTACTCCTCGCTTTTGTACTTCAAGCTTGGCCCAACCGAATAAGCCATCAAGGAAGCAAAATAGTGCATCATTTTCTCCCATATCGGGGATTTCCAACATCAACTCGGAGAACTCTTTAACATATTCACAAATATGGCCCTCTTTATATTGGAGGCAACGAAGCTTACCCTTAGCTTCGTATTTGGCATTCTTGGGATAGAATTGCCTTTTAAGTTATCTTTTAAAATCATGAAAAGTATCAATGGTGCAAGTGGCCCACTTGATATCCTCACAACGGCACCTCCATCATACAATAGCCATATCTTGTAAATAAAGAAAGGCATTGCGTACCTTTATGGCTTCGTCTTTGACACCCACTACTTTGAAGTACCTCTCCATGTTGAAGATGAAGTTGTCAATCTTCTTTGCGCTTCTTACTCCACCATAGGCTACTTCACCCTTAGCCTTTCTGAGGATCCCCTCCTCACTAAGGCTGTTTTGCATAACTCAAGCTCCACCTTGAGCTTCTCGACCTTCTCCTTATAAGCAAGCATCATAGCTTCTGAGGAGTAGTTCCTCTTCGACATCGCCTCAACCACCATATTCAAGGCACCTTGCATTTCTCCCCGCAGCTCCTTGTCTTCACCTTTGGATTCGAACATTGAAACGCGTCGGTCCATATCATCGATTTGCCCTTAAGTCGGATATTATGGCATTCGTCCTTGCCAACCTCTCCTTCATGGCAGACATGATGTCCCTTGACTTCTCCTTTCTGGAGACTTCGGATGGTTATTTGGTCGCCATCGTGTGCAAGATTTTCTGTCAAGAAAGCTTCCTTACAAAACCTTAGCTATGATGCCAACTGTCACAGGATTTCTTTCACTTGAACTCCACGTGTGGCACTAGTACACTTTTTCTCCCAAACTTGTGTTTAGCTAGTAAGTCTTCCCCAAAGATGCCTATTTGAACTATGAAGAACTAAGCAAGCAAAGAAAACACAAATAAGAGATCTTAAGTAAGCTTGGATACTTCTATTGCTTTAAACTCTTGGATTCTTCGATTGTTACAAATGAGGAAGTCATCCCTTTTATATAGCCCTCCACCTCCTCAATGGACAGTGAGGATTGATTTGATGCAACGGTGGAGATTAGTCCCTACAAAATATCTCCTGTGTACAAATTACAATAATGTCCCTATCTAGAATCTTCCATACTACTCTAGGTACTTTATGTACTAGATACATATTTACATCATTCTACAACCTTCTATAATGTTTCAAAGTGTTCCACATTGTTCTATGAGCTTCCAGGGTCTTCTATAAAATTCTACCAAGCTCTAGAAGATTCTTTTGAGCAAAACCTCAGCTTTTAGCCTCTGAAACATGCAAAACGTGACAATTAGTAGAGGAAGAAGCAGCCCTAAGAGAGGAGGGACTTTTTTGGGCAAGTTTGTGAACCTCAATTTCAAGACTCACTTGACTTTCTTGAACTGGATTAATCAATGTTTTGTTAATTGAAATTCTGCATCTTTTCCTGTAAATTAAAGATTTTTATACTAGTTACAGTCATAGAACTTCTCATTCTCATTACGTTCAATGTCTCAAATGGAACATTGTTCTTTTTGAAGAAAGAATTGGTTGTCAGTAATATCGACAAACTGTCAATATCAAATGTCTGTCTCAAATCCATAAGGTAAGCTAATTTTCCTTTGGAAGAGCTGTATATCTAAAGTAACTTATCTTTCTCTTAGTATTAAGTATTCTGAATTAACTTCATTTCATTTTTCTGTGTATTCAAATCACCAAAAAATTAATTGTCAGATCTATAGATGGTTCCTAGACATTAATGCTTCTCTTTCTATATATCTACAAAAATGTAAGTCCAGTGGAAGATTTGGGCTCAAATTACACCAACCATCATGATAGATATAACATCTGTAACATCTCCTCACTTATGGGAAGGGTATTTTGGTCATTTTGGATTGGGTTAGGATTATTGAAATTGTTTTTGACATATTCATGCATTCATATATGCACATGAATAATAAATAGTGAACTTTTGCACATGAAATGATTGTACATGCATTCATGACATCTTCCCAGTTTTTAATTATGAATAATTGAGTTATATAGAAAAAGTATCTTAAGTGATTGATAATTGGAATTGGAGAGGTTCATTAGGGTTCTCCTAATTTTAGATAATTATAGGAATTTTTTGGAATTTTTCTGAAATTATTTCCGGACCCGAAAAATTGTCAAGTGACAGTTAGGGGTCATCCGGTAGTGAAATTTGTTGTCCAATGGCAATGGAAACTTAGACATATGAAATTGGGAATTTTTGGAAGTGAGCCATTGGAAATTGGAGAGAAATTGAAGTGAATTGAGAAGAAATT
>JANZXP010000005.1:11717736-11731549 GCA_027576715.1 Erythroxylum flavicans
GCTGCTTTAGTGGTGCTCCGGAGACGTAGGCATATTTGGCCGAACTCCGTTATCAAATTTTCGGGTGTGTTCTTTCCTTATCTCTTTTATTTATTCCACATTTATAGTATTCAATATTATTTGTCGGATACATTTGTAGTGTTGTGTTCAATTTATTTGGGTGTATTTATTATTCGTGTATGTACACGAGTTAGGTTGTGATAAATACATGGTGCACGTAATTTCTGTCTAGGAGATCGGGTTTTAAGTGGGACCGTTTGTGATCCCTCCAACCTTTCCTGGGATTTTACGTGGAATGATAATACTGTCTAGGAGGTCATTGTGATCTTTCCTGGGCATTATCGAATCGGTTCACTTCACTAGTTGTTTACCTTAGAGGGAAAAATTACCCGATTTTTCCAACATATATGATATATAAAAATATAGGTGGCCTTAGCCCTTTGTTTTCTTTGTTAACGCAACATTTGTTCGTTTTTTTTGCTTTCTAGGGAATTAAAAAAATTATACTATTTATATGGGAAGAGAAATGGCACTCATCCAATTGAATGTCACTAGATTTTACTTCTAGTAATTCATATTACTTGGGATTGACCTATTTAGGAAAGAACAACTAGATTATAGTATTGAAATACTAGGTAGGTACCTAAAAAAGTCAAGTAGAGGTGTAAGAAGCTAAGGAAGTTCCTATTGCCTATACATGAGTTATTAAGGGTATTAAGACTAGATTAAAGATGACAAGGAGAGACACAAAGCATTGTTCTATCTATACTAGGTTTAACCGAGGATCCTTTCGAGCCCCTTCATATTTACAGTAGTTATGGATAAATTTACCAAGATTATCCAACGAGATGTGCCTTAATGTATATTGTTTAGTAGATAAAATAAAAGAGGGTGTTAATGACAAGCTAAAACTTTAGAGAGATACACTAGACTTTAAGGGCTTTTAAATGAGCATGACTAGTTGGGTAAATATGGTGCAATTTTTTGGGCTGTAAGGTTGCATCTGATGTGCAAATCGAGATTGGTTCTGTAGTTATCCTAGAGAAAGATTATTTTCAATACCTTTGATCTATCATCTAAAGCAATGGTTAGATATATGATGATAAAATTCATCGTATCAATTTAGAGTGGCTAAAATAAAGGAGCGCCTTAAGAATTTTATGTAACAAAAAGATATCACTCAAGATAAAAGGTAAATTCTACTATTTAACAATTAGGTTGACCATGCTCTATGAGACAGAATGTTGGCCTATCAAACATGTGCATAGTCATAAATTATTGATAGCGGAGATAAGGATGCTCCGTTTGAAGTGTAACCTTACAAGAAGAGATAAGGTCAAGCATAAAGAAGTAAGAGATAAGCTAGGAGTGGCTAACATTGATAGTATAATGAGAGAGACAAGGCTTAGGTGATTCGAACATGTTAAGAAGAGACATCCTGATACTTCAATGAGAAGATGTAAGAAGATTGTATTTAAGGACTACAAGAGAAGAAAAGAAAGACCCAAGAAGAATTAAGAGAAGGTGATTAGGAAAGACATGATCTTACTAGAAATTACTGAAGAATTAACCCTTAATAGAAAACTTTAATGAAATAGGATACGAGTAGAGGACCCTGCATAAAGAGGTCATTCTCTTTCCCTAAGCCTTTTGAACATTTTTTTCCGAATCTTGTGTCTTTTAATTAGCCTAAGCACTTTTGTTTGTTGTAATTGCTCCTTCAGTTATTTTATTTATTTAATATTCAATATTTCTCTTTTCCAATTGCTTGTTTGTTTTATTTACTTATTCATTTTCTTTTTATTTACTTATTTTTTATCCTTATTTTTTTGTTTTTGATTTTATGCAGTTATTTATTTATGTATTTGTTTATTGGTTTCTTCTAATTATTTTTAAAAACATTTTTTCTTACAAATTTATTGGAAACTACCTCTCTATTAATTAGGGATAAAGCTGTGTATTTTTAGACCTTTGCAAATCTTGCATCTTAATGGAATTCTTACTAGGACATTGTTGTTGTTGGTAACTAACATTTACATCAAATTAACATTAGCTCCACTAACTGTAAAAGGTTGTCTACTAAAATTTTAAGAATGTGATTAAGACAAAATTTTCGTTATTGTTGGATCTTTATTAGGCCTATTCAATTATCCAATATTGACATATTATCAATTAATAGTTATTGATAAGCACATAAATTACGAATTTATATTAAATAACAAACCTCAGCTCCACCTTAGCCGGAGGGAAGTAGAGTAGATTTGCAGATTCTCTTAGTATGATCACTTTTGCCATACAATTAGAATTACTCCTTCAGTAATAGCTTACGAGGATTCTTCACTTTCTTTAGTTCATTTTTATCTTTTCGCCTATTCTTTTTAGGCCTACCAAGCATCTCTTTCCAAAGGTAGATATACTTATTAGAATTTTTGTCCTTTAATTGGTTGCAAGGGAAAAACTTTCATGAACCTCCCTAAATGATAACACTCATCTACATACGCTTCTAGTTAAAAAATGACACTAATTGCATGACTACATAGATCCTTACGGAGTTCTTATGCCCTACTGCAAATCTACCCCTTCCTTAATGGACAGCACACTTTCATAATGTTTTCCTTTTTCCCTTTCGTTTTCACATTAAGCTGTGGTATAGAAAAGAACACTACATATGAATTAAATTGACCATCAAAAGCTCTTCGCGTTACACGTTCATTCACGCTTTATGCCATAACAAATACATATGGCAGCTTCAGCTCTCGACAGTCTGCACCCATTTCAGCCGCGGTTAGATTTACCGCCCAAATGGAGAGACTCGCAGAAAATTCAAAGCCCAAGTTCCCTCACTGGTACTCACCTGAAACAGGGATCTGTAGCAGCTTACACAGCTCCAGGACTTTACCCGACGATCCTTTTCTTGATGCTGTTTCATTCATTTTTTCGCATAAACACGACGGTCTCACTGCATTCGTTGATTCCTCATCTGGATCTTCGATTTCTTACTTAAAACTCGTACCTTTGGTTAAATCCGTTGCCTCTGGTCTCCACAACGAGGGCATCAGGCAAGGTGATGTTGTTTTGCTTTTGTTGCCCAATTCCATTTATTTTCCTCTTGTTTTCTTGGGTGTTCTGCACCTAGGTGCAGTTGTTTCTACCATGTACCCACTATGTAGTGCACAAGAAATCAAGAAACGGATTGTCGATTGCAAAGCACGTATTGCTTTTACCGTGTCCGATAATTTTGCTAAATTACAGTCTTTGGGGATACCTTTCATTGGTGTACCGGAAAATGGGAATTTGAATGTGAAAACCGATGGTTTTGAAACTTTTAATAGGCTACTTAACGATTTCACCGACTTGGCTTTGAGGCCTGTCATTAGGCAGCAAGATACGGCTGCAATAATGTATTCATCAGGGACAACTGGTGGTACCAAAGGGGTTGTTATTACGCACGGGAATTTTATATCTATGGTTGAGCTGTTTGTAAGGTTTGAAGCTTCACAATATCAGTACCCGAGTGCCAAGAATGTTTATTTAGCTGTTCTGCCGATGTTTCATATCTATGGCCTGTCACTTTTCGTGATGGGGTTGCCGTCGCTTGGATCAAGTATTGTTGTCATGAGAAAATTTGACATTGAGGAGACGGTAAAGGTAATTGATGAGTATAAAATAACTCACTTTCCAGTTGTTCCACCAATTCTGACTGCCTTAACAAGGAGAGCAAAGGATGTTTGTGGAAATAGCTTGAAGACTTTAAAGCAGGTGTCCTGTGGGGCAGCTCCTTTGTCTGGAAAAGCCATAGAGCATTTTTTGGAGTCTTTCCCTGATGTCGATTTGATTCAGGTATACATTCAATATTGACATTGACCTTTAAGTTGGCAGCTTCTATGGCAATACTATGCAGTCTCAAATTTTTTTTTTCAAAATCTTTTTAACTTTTTTTTTAGGATGGGAATTAAAGTTTCCACTCAGAATGTGGGAATCAAGCTTCCATGGGCACGCTTCCATGTGTACAGGATTCAGGATATAACAATGAAAGTTTTTGAAGTTGGAATCATATACAGAAATGTTAAGTTTCTGTTAGTAGTTGGTTTAATTTTAAATAATAGTGGCATTTGTGCCATTGTAAAGACTGGAATGTTCTGACTGGCCTATCTGGCTGGATCTGGAGGGTCCTTTCAGTTTTGGAATATCATGCCATGGATTTATCTTTTCCATAGGGCTATGGAATGACTGAATCGACTGCAGTTGGAACTCGTGGCTTCAATACCAAAACTTTTCGGAAGCATTCCTCCCTAGGACTTCTGGCTCCAAATACAGAAGCCAAAATTATGGATTGTGTTACTGGTTCATTTCTCCCTCCTGGAAGAATTGGCGAGCTATATATACGAGGATCTTGTGTCATGAAAGGTAATGAATTGCATAGCCTTGTTGAGTGCAGTAATAAATTTCCAACATTCTTTCCACTTCAATGGGTAATATGATGTTGTGTTGGGGCAAAGTCAAAGGTACTTCTTTTGCATAAGCATCTGTATTACTTGCAATTGACAAGGTAAAAGTTTTGTACTTAAACTTTTCGGTCAGATGTAGCTCATGTTGTTCCTTCACTCGTCCATTCCACAGCAATGTCAACCTGGTGCTTCATATTGAAGCAATTGGTTAAGTATGGGAATTCTATCTCCTCTGCATATAGATGGGTGTACAGAAGGCACTCAAGAAGTTGGCATGGCCAACACATCCAAATTAAATCATGGAAGTCCTGAAACTAAGTCCATAGTCGATATTTGTAATTGCTCCACGAAATATATGAACTGCTAATAACTTGTTGAATGGAATTGTTGGGTTAGAGCTTCTGACCATAAAATGGTTGCTACTGCTGGAGCATGAGATAAGAAATAAATAATTTAAGTGGTGTTTATCAATTTGATTGATTTGATTTGTGATTGAAACTTCACAAAGATTTACACTTATAACCATGGGAATCATGGTAAAAGATGAATTTCACCTAAGATAGCTCACGCTAAAGTCACTCCTTATTACAGAAAGCCCTTTATTTTAATCTTGTTCGATGTCAACTTTTCCTTGTCCAGGCTATTTTAATGATATTAAGGCAACTGCATTAGCGATTGACAGAGAAGGTTGGCTACATACTGGGGACATCTGTTATATAGATAATGATGGCTATTTCTATATAGTAGATCGGTTGAAGGAGATAATCAAGTGTAAGGGATTTCAGGTAATGATTTCACCTTCAGCATTATAATTTTGAAACACTTTCATTCTGTTTCAATATGGAAGGTAATCAAAATGAGTTCAAGTGATTGGAATTTTACTAATTGTATCAAATATATTTCCTAAGAATGCCAGATCTATTGGTTTGTGATTAATAATGTGATGTTCTTACAGATTGCTCCTGCTGATTTAGAGGCAGTTCTGAGTTCCCATCCTGAGATATTTGATGTTGCAATAACAGCGTAAGTGTGAACCTTGTTATATTTCCATGTTGATTGGACAGTAGTTGAATGTGGTTGCACTGGATTAGATTATCATTCTCCATAAATTTTCAAAGGACAATACCATGTAGAAATACAATGGGATTGCTATGTTATAATCCCACCGGACACTGAAGATGTTATCTTCATACTTTTGCTCATGGATTTGAAGATAAATTTTTGGTTTGCATACATCTAAAAGGTGACTTTGCAGATACTATTATTCTTGTTTGTGTCAAATATATTGAATTACATCCCCTAATTTTCAAGTGTCCTCTAATGGCTACATATGACTTTCACAAAATAATTGACGTAATATTAGTATATTGTAGTGCTGCTGATGAAGAATATGATGAGATACCAGTGGCATTTGTTGTTAAGAGGCACGGGAGTATGCTGACAGAGGAAGGAGTCATTGACTATGTAACTAAGCAGGTGGCTATTCCGAACTCAGACTGATATTTTCGTGCACATAGAATCAGACATGGCCAGCTGCAGCTGCATGACTCAGCCCTCTTAGCTTTATACCATCTTTTAGGATTTTGTGTATGCTTATGGTGAACAAACATAGTTTTCTTATGACTCCTTTCCTTTTGTCAGGTTGCACCTTACAAGAAGGTAAGAAAGGTGGTGTTTACAACATCAATACCAAGGTCTGCGGCCGGAAAGATTCTCCGTAGGGAACTCAGGAACTCCTTGACTTCTAGACTATAATGTTGATTCTAAAGCAGGGCCTAAGATTTGTGTGCATTATGCGTAATAACATAGAAGGCTTGCTAGGTTTAAGCTTTAGATGTGATCTTTGTTTTCTTTTTCACTTTTATCATTATCCTGTGTTGACCAAGCTTCGATCTCATGGTGATAGAGGCCACCACAAGAAAGTTAAGAGTTAGGCTTAATAGATGAATGGTATTCTCCTTATAATAGTTAGCAGGTGATGATTCATCAGAATACTAATTATTATAATCAGATGGCTGCAAATTCCAGTAATAGGGAAGGTTATTTGCTTCCAACGCCGTGCTTGTTTGCTAACGTTCTTTGTAGCATCGGGTGGGGGTAACGAACATAAATTTTGGGTTTGAAGAAAAGAAATAGTTATTATACGATATTTGATCATCTATGTAGCATGTACTAATGATTTTGTACCTGCTGGCCTGCAAGAGTAACGTCTTGAGAAACCTCCCAACTTGTTACGGAGGCTATATTTATACAAGTCCGAGCAGGTAGCTTGTATGAAATCAAGCTTTCCTTAGCAGCTAACAGTTCATGTAACATAAGAACCTAGTTCTATTATATTCAGAGCATAAGAGCAGGCAAGAGTTGTAAGCTAAACTTGTTTCAAGCTATTAGACGTCTTCTTTTAGTCTTTTATTATTTCTCTCTTGTAGCAAATTCCAACACTTTGAGCAGAACCAGAGCACTTGTCACCCCTGCACATATTGTCACTACCGCTTATGTTAAGTGTAAAATTGGTATTATTTATTTATTCATAAAATAAATTTATAGGGTATATATAAAATAACTCATTTTTTATATCTTGATTTTTACTAGTTATAATGAAAGTATTCCAATTTTCAGTTTTTAACACTAAATAACGTTATTTTTTAGATAAACCTCCACTTCAAAATTGACATTATTATTAATTTTCTTTAAAAAAATTATTTTACCTGACTTTTCTATTAAAAATTTTAATAATTTATATTTGAAACGACCTATGTACCTCTAAAGTCCATGTTTCTGTGCTCTAGCTTTTTTTCTATTTCTTGGTAAATTTCTATCATCAATGTCTCAATGATGTAAACAGTCAAAACATCATGTGGGAGTGGGAGGGAAGAACTTTAGTTTTGGCAAGCGTTAATGATTGCATTCTTTTTTTTTTTTAATTGAAATCCTCAATAGGTATTGTATTAATTTAGGAGAGCTTTAAGAAAGGGTCGTTGCTTTTAACCCTTAAATGATGGCGATATCACGGGAGATGGGTATAAGGTGGAAGGTAAATTTTGTTCAATTCGATCGATCAATCTAACGTGGCTTTAAGCGTATCTAATATGACATGACATTTCAGTAAGAATTAGCAATAGCCATCAATTTTAAGATAAACGTGTCTGGATTTTAAAAGGTAGTGTTATTCAGCGTTAAAAATGAAGGATTGTTGTAGAATCTAAGGTTCACAAACAGGTTCACAAATAAATAAAGCATTGAAGCCTAACAAAGAGGTAAACGCAAACAGTCCAAAGAAAATTTTCGCGGCAACAAATTACAAATTCATTATTCCAGCTTGTAAATTCACACGCCGTTCTTGCTTCTTCTCCTTTTTTACATTTGTTAGTAATTTGTTAAAAAGTTTGTTAAGTATACCTTTTTCATTGTAAATTTTGTATATAAACTCCATAGCACAAATGATAATACACGAGAGTCTTTATACAAATTCTCTGTCTTTATTTTCTACATGATATCAGAGTATCAGGCTCTTGATACACAAAGACTAACGAACGCGAGGGAAATTTGAGCACCACCCAAACACAACTCGATATAAACAACGACGAGAGTAAATCGTATGAGATCTCTACTTCAGAGAACCCAGGGGTTATCCTGGTAACGACGTTACTAGACGAGACGAACTATCTCTCATGGAGTAGAGCGATAATTATTGCTCTAAAAGTGAAAAACAAAATCAACTTCGTAAACGGCTGCTGCAAGGAGCCAGAGAACAACCCAACCTAACTGAAGAAGTGGAGAACAGTTGATAATATGGTAATCTAGTGGCTTTTAAACTCTGTGGTTAAGGATTTAGTGAAATTGTTTCTTATAATTACCACGGCTAGGGATCTATGGGAAGAGTTGAGGTCTAAGTATGGTGAGAGCAATTGACCTCAAATCTATCAATTAATGCATGAGATCAGTAATCTAAAACAGGGGGATGAATCTGTGACAAGTTATTTCACAAAACTAAAGCGACTTTGAGATGATTTAAGATGTGCTATGTCATTTAGGAGTTGTCCGTGTGAGGTTGGTAAACTTAACAGTGCTGTGGAAGATAACACTAAGTTACTTAGTTCAATTTTTGATGGGGTTTAGAGAGGAATATGGGAGTGTAGTGGGTCAAGTAATGTTGAATGATCCTTTGCCAGTTGTGAATAAAGCATATTCTATGATTCTTACTGTTGAGAAACAGAGAAATGTTGCTAGGTTGTCTACAAATGAGATAGGGCAGATGAATGTAGCTCTTGTAGTGAAGCCTATTGGAAATAGAAAGACAGAGACTAGAGAAGGGTTTTCGATGAACAGAAAGAGGAGTTATGTGAGGAAAAAGGACAAATATTGTACTCACTGCCATGAGAGGGGCACACAGTGGATACATGTTTCAAAATCTATGGAGAGCCTGAATGGTTTAAGGAACTGAAGCAGAAACGCACAAGAGAAAAAAATAGCTATGATGGAGCAGTAGCTGAGAGCCCCATTGAAACTAGACAGAGGAGCTCAATTGGTGAAAGTATCGAACAAGAGTTAGAATTCAGTGTTTTAAGCAGACAGGTTCAGGAGCTGATGCATCTAGTCAAGGAAAAGGTATTAACGAAGTTAATCACGTAGCTTTTAACAGCTGCACAGGTATGCATTCTAACCATAATGATAATGTTAGCTCTAAGTATGAATATGTTTAATGGATAGTGGATTAAGGTGCATCAACCCACATGACTCACAACCAAACTTATTAAAAAACACTGACCTTACACCTGATGTTTGTCATGTGATGTTACCCGATGGTTCATCTAGATCCGTTATCTAAATAGGAAGCGTAGCATTAACTGATTCAATTTAATTAGAAGATGTTTTGTACATTCGTACTTTCCACCACAACCTTTTGTCAGTTTGTAAATTTACAAAGAAAAATGACTTGGCTGTTATATTTATATCAAACAAGGTTGTGTTGCAAGACCCGCGGACTAATTCCATTGTGGCAAGTTGCGAAGAAATTGAGGGCATTTACAGACTTGAACCTCATCACATTCTGCCACCAAATTCGAAGAAAGGTCCATCTTTGCAATTCTATTTCAACGAACATTTTGTTTGTAATGCTATTGATACTTTTAGTTTATGGCATTTTCGCTCTGTCACATATCCACTAAGGTGTTAGAACATTTGCATTTTTGTCACCTTAAGTCGTCAAATGACTTCTTTTGTGAAAATTGTCCCTTGGCGAAACAAACACGAAAACCTTTCGAAAAATATGTTATAATAGCAACCAGGCCCTTTGATTAATTCATATGGACCTTTGGGGCCCATACAGAGCAAAAGCCCTTGATGGATCCATATATTTTTTGACCATTGTGGATGAATTTAGTAGAGCTACTTGGACATTCCTTTTAAGTAGCTAAGCCCAAGTCCACTATACAATCAACCTTTTTATTTCAATGATTGAAACTCAATTTAGCCAAAAAATCACAAAAATACGAACGGATAATGGAACTGAGTTTGTTAATACTTCCAACCGACAATTATTTGAGTCAAAGGGAATTATCCATTAAAAAACATGGGTTTATACACCCCAACAAAGCAGTGTCGTAGAACGTAAGCATAAATGTCTACTTCAAATAACTCGAGCCCTTATGTTTAAAGCCAACTTACCAAAAGAGTTTTGGGGGGATGCTATTTTAACCGCAACTCATATCATAAATTACCTACCCACCTGAATTTTATCTTGGGAAACACCATATGAAAAATTATATCTTAACCCACCCAATTATGATCATTTTAGGACTTTTGGATGTTTATGATATGCAACAAACATAAAACCCTACAAAGAAAAATTAGACTCTAGGTCTATGAAATGTTTACCACTTGGATACGCGATTAATTGAAAAGCTTATAAGTTATTCGTAATTGATACACAACAAATAATGTTTAGTCGAGATGTTATTTTTCATGAACATTTACTCCCTTACAAAAAACCAGAAATACCATAAAAAGACAGGCCCATTTTTGAACTTCAAAGTCCACACATTTCTTTTAACCTAAAAACATCACAAGGTCCAGATATACCACACTTAGACCCACCCGACTCCATCATACCGGATGCAACAATAATACCCGTAATTCTAAATCAAGAATCCTCTTCATCTTCCCCTTCACCGTCGTCGTTGACCCACCCTCAACTACCACTTCTTCCCACTAGATTCAGTACCAGACAAAGAAAGAAACCTTCTTACCTAGACAATTATGTCACCAACCTGTCAAATACTTCTTTTACCGCTGCCACAATGGACCAGTTCGAAGATACGACTACAATAAAATTCTCTAATAACAACACAATTCTTTTAGCCAATCTATCCACTGACCATGAACTGTTTTCATATGAAACTACCACACATGACCCATTATGGATTGAGCCAATGCAGGTAGAGATTGAAACTCTGGAAAATAATGAGACTTGGGTTTTAGCTATTCTGCCAGCAGGTAAGAAACCTTTGACAACGAAGTGGGTATACAAAATAAAATGTAAACAGGATGGTTCGGTTGTTCGACGAAAAGTACGACTTGTGGTGAAAGGTTTCAACCAAACCATAGGGGTTTATTACTGCGATGTATTCTCGTCGATTGCCAAAATTACAACCATTCGAACCTTACTTACAGTAGCAGCAGCAAACACATGGCCTATTCATCACTGCGACATAAACAATGCGTATTTACACGGCACATCGAAGAAGACATCTATATCGTTCCACCATAAGGGTATAATAAAACTCAACCAGGGGAGGCTCTACGGTTACAGAAATCACTTTATGGCCTCAAACAAGTAGGGAGGCAGTGGAACAAGGAGATCACTTCGATCTAATGAATTTTTGGTTTCACTCAGAAGGAATCAAACCACTGTCTTTTCATGTAAGGTACCAATGATAACTTCGTGGCTTTGGTTATTTACATTGATTATGTGTTAATTACAAGTTCTTCTGAAGAATTGATTTGTGATGTAAAGAGATTAGTGCGGTTACGATTAAGGATATGGGTAATGCTAAGTATTTTGTTAGAGTAGAGATTGCTAGGTCACAGAACGGGATATTATTATCTCAACAAAAGTATATACGTGACATTCTAGCTAATATAGAATTGACATAATTAAAACCTGCCGATATTCCCATGGCTCAGGGTGCCAAACTAAACATTGCTGATGGCCCTTTGTCGACTGATCCTGAGAAATATAGACTGATTGGTGGTCAACTCTTATATCTGAATTTCACTAGTCCTGATATTGCCTTCGCTACTCCACAGCTTAGTTAATTCACTGCTACACCCCGTGACTCTCATTAGAAAGCCCTATTACATGTTTTACAATACTTATCAGGGACTATACCAAAAGCCTTGGTCTATTTAGTCATGGCTACTCCTTCACTTCATGCTTTCTCAGACGCTGACTGGGCAGGCTGCAAATTCACAAGAAAGTCTCTAATTGGATTCTGCATATTTTTTGGTTCATCCTTGATCTCGTAGAATACCAAGAAACAGCCAACAGAAACAGCCAATGGTAAGCAAATCATCGACGGAAGCTAAATATAGAAGCATGGCCAGTACCTTCTGTGAAATCAAATGGCTTAGCTTCATTTTCCGGGACCTACAGATCATTTTTCCACTTCTTATTTCCTCTCTAGTGTGATAATATGGTTACTGTGCACATTTTCACCAATCTCGTATTTTACGAACGCACTAAGCTTCTCGACATTAACTGCCATTTAGTTTGCAATGTTGTTCGTGATGGATTCATTCAAACAACACACCTATCTTCTAGGTATCAATTAGCAGATGCTTTCACCAAAGCTCTCCCAAAGCACACACTCTCTGCTATTTTTGTCAAGTTGGGATTACTCACCTTCTAACTTGAGGAGGAGCTGTAGAATCTAAGGTTTAACAACAGGTTCACAAATAAATAAAGCATTGAAGGCTCAATAAACATGTCAATGCAAACAGTCCAAACAAGATCTAAAGAAAATTTCCGCAGCAAAAAATTACAAATTCATTATTCCAACTTGTAAATTCACACGCCATTCTTGCTTCTTCTCCCTTTTTACGTTTGTCAACAGTTTGTTAGAAAGTTTAGTACGTGTACCTTTTCCATTGTAAATCTTGTATATAAACCCCATAGTACAAATGATATAATACACGAGAGTTTTTCTCCAAATTCTCTGTCTTTTTTTTCTACAAATGTATTTTTTATATAAAATCTTTGGCAGTCACTATACTTAAAATAATTTAATCATAATATACTTTATAAATAAAATTATAATAAAATCATAATTATGAGATTCACTTATTATTCATAATTATTTCTAATTATTATTATATTAAATTTAAAAATGAATAATATGAAAAGATAAATACATGTTATTTTTTATTTAAAAAATAGTCAAATCTCATAGTTGAAAATATGGTAATACTTAAGTAAATACATGAATATTTATAAGAGAACAAGTTGCCTAATGGAAATATTGTATAATAAAAAGATTGAATTGGAAAAAAAATTTTATGCATGAAACAAATATTCAAAATCATTTTAATATTTCTAATTTTAGAATGGTCATAATAAATTGTTATATGTCAATATTTGATTTATAAATGTAAGTTGTTTAATTGGAAATTTTAAAAATAAAATTTAATTTATTTAATCTTAAATTTAATTTAGGATTATAATTTATATTTATTGTAAACATAATTAAAAATTAATAAATCACAGCGTATCAGATAATGTGATTATTCAGACATGTGGTGATCATGTCCCAATTTCCCAAAAGTTAGGTCATTCCTTCTCTAACAAACAATACAAAGCTGTCAAAATGGCTTAGGCTTGTCAAATTGGGCCCGGTCCGCCCGGGTCCGACCCGGGCAGAGGGCGGACAGACTGCGAGCCGGACCGTGGCCAGTGAAATAGTGGACGGGCCGAACCGCGGGCCGGTCCGACCTACCCGGCCAGTAGCCCGTGGCCCGCCCATCACAAAAAAATTAATTATTTATTAAAAATTAATAAATAATTTAAGTAAGTTAAGAATTTGTAATTAATGTAGTTCATAATTTTCAGAATAACTTTTAACGTGTTAACTTATTAACTTTTCATATAAATTTCTAATTAATTGAATTAAATATCCTAATTAATCTTATCATTACATACATCTCAATAACTTTATTATATCATAATTAATTATCTCAATAACTTTATTATATCATAATTAATTCATTATATGTTGTTATAATTTAAAGTTATCCCATAATACATATATTAAAAAGAAAAAAGTGAAAATTTTATTAATTTTATGAAACATGAATATATGATAATATGC
>JANZXP010000005.1:11731649-11746409 GCA_027576715.1 Erythroxylum flavicans
AATGTATATATTATGTAAATATGAAAAATAAAATAAAAAGTTTTAAAAAGCATAAATACATATATGCATAATATATACATGTTGTAAATATGAAAAATAAAATAAAAAGTTTATAATTTATTAATTTTAAAAAATAAAACAACAATATTTTAAATTTATTTTTAAAAATTTTTATTTTAAAATTTCAGGCCAAAACGGCCCGTGGGCGGCCCGGGCCATGGGCCTCTCCACAGGCCGCCCTCGGGGGACAGGGAAACGGCCCACGGGCTGTTTCGGCCCGCATGGGCTGGGCCACGGGCCGGCCCTCTGTGGCCCACCTAGGCCGTGCGCCGAAATAGCCCGAGGCAAATTTTCACCCCGGCCCAGCCCGTTAACATTCCTAAAATGGCTCCGTTGTTGAATTGCTGACGCAGGAGAAGTGTAAGGATTGGAAATACTGTAATGAAGCCACTCGGGGTACCAATCTTGTATAAATCTTTTTTAACAGGAATTCATTTCTGCTTTTCATTATCTACATTATAAAGCATCTCATCACGAGATACAGAGCGTTTCTCATTCTGACGAGTAATTGCCTAACACCCAGTTCAATCATCGAAAGAACAATGGAAAAAAGAATTAAGAGAAAGGAACTATTTAGGCCAATGATTGAAGCAGTTCATATCATTATTAGGCTTTTGTGGCCTCAACTGGGGTTTTGCCCTTGCTGGCAACGATTTGCTCAAAAAGATCTCTTATTTTCAATCCAATGATCGTTTGGAAGAGACCTGTTCCATTGTTACTTCCTGGGAAATCAGCATTCTTCAGCATTTGTTGGGTCACTTCTCCATAGAACTTGGTGGAGATGTTGCTCAAGTGGTTCTCTACATAGATCAGCTCATCTAATCTATCAAACTGTCCATCCATCTCCAAACCAGATACCTGAAATAACAAACAGAGCAAGCAAGCTATTAGTATCAATCAAACTTACCAAAACAGCAGAATTTGAGCCAGCTTTTCGGAGGGGCCAAGAAAAGATAAAAGCATAGAGTGTATTTTAACTTGTTCAACTTTGCTCCAATGGCTTCATGAAATTAGATAAAAGATACCATATGTAAAATATTAACAAGATACCTCATGGCCATAGTAAGTGTCGGGTCCGTAGGAGAACTTGATGCCAGGATAAGAGCAAGTGAGCTTCCTACCACATGGTATCCATGAAATGGTTGACCCTTCATCAAACAGATAAACAGGGCTAAAGAACTGCACTCCTTCTCTCATTATCAACCTAACTCTCAAGATCTTCCCCTCATTGTCATCTGGAATGAGTTGAGTTGGCAGAACTTCAATCACAGCATCAGCATATTGCTTTTGTGGATCTGAAACCAGGACAAATCAAGGCACTCTATATTACACTGTTCTGTTAAACAGGCAGATAAAACTGAAGCATTTTCTACTAGGATTTTGAAGACAATTTGAAATGATGGCCATTTGAAGAGGAAAAACAATAATCTGTATGAAGTTATGAACGTTCGGAAATAACCTCTTTATCTGATAGGGATAAAGTTGTATCCTATTGGACCTCTCCAGACCCTACATTTTAGCGATACTCTTGCTGGATGATGTTGTTTTAAAGTTATGAACGTTTTAAGAATTCGAATAACAAAAACATTGGAAATGTCACAGTAAAAGAGCAGCTTCGCTGTTGAATAAGGAGCTAAATATCAACCTCAACCCATTTCAAGTATGGAGAAGGTTACACACTGTCTATGAAGAATAAGTAATCACACAATACTGTGATTATTTGAAGCATACCAATATAAGCGTCAAAATCTGGCTTGCGAGCTTCAATGCTAGGTTTAATGCTTTCAAGGCTGTGTCCTCGCTCTGCCATGTCTCTCTGTATATATGTTTGACCATGCTTAGTTCACATAAACGGTAATAAATCACAATCCATGACTTGAATATTCTGAAAGAGGTTGGCGTAGAGGGATCACCTGAATCTTCCATGCAAATTTAACTTCATTACTGATGTCCAAGTAAATGCTGAAGTCCAATAGTTTCCTTACACGCTCATCAAACCTACATATTTTGAACAGTGCAAACTAATTGAAATTATCACATATTAACCACAAAACAGAAGTATGGAGTCATGAATATGGTCATCTTTCTTCAATCTATTGGTTTAATAGAAAGAGAGAAAGAGCTAGTTTTGTTATGGACCAAAAGCGTCCGTGGACTGAAGAACTTGCTTTAACCTTGTCTACCATAAGCATTCTGCTTGTCTCCACGTATATACTTCTACGGGGCAGCTGTTCTTATACTTTCTATGGCCTATGTACATAATTGCGTCTCTTATGCATATACGTGTCACGTAAATAGTATGTGAAACCGTCAATTTCCACAAATTATAAAGAGAATTACAAGGTTCCACAAGCATGCATATGGTAGAGACTAAAGAGAAATGACATGCTGCACTTACATTGGGTGCAGACCTTCAATGACAAGAATCTTAGGAGGCTTAATGAGCTCAGGAGGATCCAAAAGACCCGTAACATGATTGTAAATAGGTTTCTCAACAGCAATTCCATCTTTAAGAGCCTTCACTTGCTCATACATGAGATTAAAATCGTTAGCTCTTGGGTCAAGAGCAGTGTCACCCTTTTCCTTCCTTCCAGTCCTATCAAGGGAGTGATAATCATCCAAACATATGACAGTAGTGGTGTCACTTATGAGTGTGTTTGAGTCTGGGTTGCCACCTTTTGGTGGCACTGCTGCTCCACCAAAAACACTGGTCAACCTCCTCATGAAAGCACTCTTACCACAACCAGAGTCTGCTGCAAGACCAATGACCACGGTATCTCCTGAGCAGGTAATGACACTGCTGCCACACCTCCTGTTGGTTTTCTTGCCACTGCTATAGAACACTAGATGGTACTGAGAGAAACCCAAATGGGTCTTCGTTGGTGTGGAGACAGAGCATGTTGAATTCAAGGAATGGGTTGTGTAGACTGTGCAAACAGCAGCCATTGGTATGGTAGACCAAAGAACAAAGCCTCAGCTTCTAGTTCAGCATGGGTAAAGATGGCATTTCGTCTAATATTTTGTTGAATTGAAAATTGGAAAAGAGATGGAATTGTCGATGAGGTGATGCCACTTTGTGACGAAGAGAGGTATGGAGACGCCTGGTTGGTTGTTATTTATTGCAGTTTGTATATTTGGAAGAGACACAATTTGAGGTTTAGTGGAGGACGACGTGGTACGCAGATTTATTTTTGGTGTGTAAAAAAAGAGTTTTCATTTCTTTAAAAAAAAAAAAGGTCTGGTAGTTTGGCAAGCCCAAAGGGCACCTAGTTTTAGCCACCGCACACCAGGTTTGAACTTGGGTGGGGGACTCATACAGTTTACTTCTAGATGACCTTAACAAAATCGGCTGCTCACCGGACGCCTCTTAATATGCTACTATACAAGTATATACCAATGGTTTTAAAACCGGTCAGTTTAATAGAGAAAAGTAAGAAGCAACCTGCTGTCTAGTTGACTTGTGTAGAAATGAAAATACCGTAAGTCATCTTCTTCTTCAGGTCTTTGTCTTGGACTTTTCAGTCTCCATCTCCTACTACTAAACTTCAACCCTTTTTCAATCTTAGTCTCCGGCTCCAGTTAAACTTTCATTTCTTATAATTTTAGTTTTACTGTCTCCTATTTTTTAAAATGTTTTCAACTTCTTTTCTTTTGTCTTTGTTCTATATATTGTCTTCTTTGTGCCGGATCACAAGTTACCCTCCTTGTTTACTATTGTTGGTAATATGAGAGATTTGACACAAGTGTGAAATACCTCTTGTTTACTATTGTTGGTAATATGAGAGATTAACACAAGTGTGAAATACCTTTGCGTTGTTGGTAATATGAGAAGACGGTGCATAGAAAAGCCAAAACCATATAATTACTTTTTGCTAGTTGTTTTTGTTAACAATATGAAGAACAAGGACCTAACAAGACGTATAATTCTTTTTGTTGTGTTCTACTTCTGTGAGTTTTTAATTTACCAAGTGTGAGACGGTGCAAAGCATGGTGAGGCAAGATGGTGAAGTTTGCAGGCAAGACGCCAAGTGGGTGTAAGGAAAGGGACATTGTTGTTATTGACAGCATCTAACAGACTAACACGGTAAAATTAACAATGGTTTTAGGAGATCAACAAACAGAGTAATTAAGTTTTACTTCCCCCACATCCAAAACCAAATCTACAGCTCTAGGTATCTAAGAGAATAGGGGACACATAAAACATTTATGCCTCCCCTACGAAAAGCATATGCTAATATTTTATTCAGTGTCAGCCTAAATAATAAATAAATACAACAATACTCTGGAAAAGACAAATGTCAATTAAATACAACTTACCATAGTTTGTCTTGATTATTAGGATTTCAGTCCATTGATCCCATAAAAAAGAAAATTAAAAGAATTGTTATATCATGTTGTAGATGGTTTTTCCAATTAAATTATTTCTCTGTTTCTTTTTATTTTTCTCAAAATAGTCTAGTTTAATTTAGTTATCAAGTGTTTTAATAAACAAAATCAAGACATCTATTTTTATTTTAAACCATTTATAAAAACAAGGTATATGGTAGATAAAAGCTTTTCATTCACTTGTACGTCTTTTCTTTTTAACTTTCCTATTACCCCATTTTAATACAAATGTTATTAACTATTCTGATTTGTCAAATACAATGTTTTCAGCAGGAAAGTATTTTCAATATATTTTGCTTTCCTGTAATGTAGTTGCGAACAAAACTTACAAATTTTTATTATTTTTCGGTTGAAATTATAATGGAAAATATGTAATTACCAAAAAATTTTGATAAACTTAATATCCTCTACTCGTGATAAGTCTGAACTAATAAGGAATTAATTTTCTTCTTCCTAAAATATCTAATAGAAATATTTAATATGATTGCATGTTTTATGGTAGAATATTTGAAGGAGAAGAAATTTATAGAAAGAAAGAATATTCTTTTGACATTAAGGGTAAAACTGTCTCTTACAAAAGGGCGTCATTTAATGTACATGAAACTGTGAAAGGATTGGAAATTATTGGCAACAAGTAGAAAAAAGGAAAATGAAGAGGTTTATAATATATCTTTTAGATATGATTAAGCACAACAAATATTAGATAAGAGAAAAGAGAAAGTTATTATTGACATAGATCCTTATTTTTCATCCAAGTGCTACTTCTGCTTCTCAATCTAGTTTAAAAGTGTTTTGGTTAATAAGCATGTTATTCTGCAATGTAAATAAGCATGGGCTAGATAATTCTATCATTCATATGTTTCTTTAAATACTTTAGATCCACCTTATTTTCAAAGAGAAATAGATGCTGCAATATCGATAGGTCCAGGATTTAAGGCACCTTCTTATTATGAGATTTATATGCCTTTGGTTCAAGATTTAAAAAAGGAATATCAGTTGATTGAAGATATATATAAATCAAACAATGAGATCCACTATTATGATAGATGGCTGAACTTATCAAAAACAAAAAGACTTTAATTAATTTATTAGTTTATTATAATGTTAGAACAACTTTTATAAAGTCAGTTGATGCTTTTGATACGATTTAAAGTATTCATACTTTATTTGAATTATTTTCTAAAATTATCTGGTGAGTTGGACCAGAAAATATTGTGCACTTTGTTATAGACAATGCAGCTAATTATGTATCAATTCATTACTTACTATAATCAAAGTATCAGCATATTTGTTGATCTACATGTTCTGCTTATTGTATAAATCTCATTTTAAAAGATATTAGTTTTGACCTATTTCCAGTATTACTTCACATGCATCTGAGATCACAATTTTTTTATATAATCATATTACATTTTTGTCTTGGTTAAGAAAGCAAGAAAATAAGGTAGAAATTGTGCATCTTGTTCCTACTAGGTTTGCAACTATGTTTATAACTTTGAAAGTATTTGTCAAAATTTAGTGACAAATAAACATTTTTCAAGTCATAATATATTAAAGAGTGTAAAAGAAAAAGAGGTCTATACTATTATTTTGGACAATAAATTTTGGGATGCCTACTTAATTATTGTGAATATTGTGGCTTTACTTGTAAGGTTGTTGAGGATTGTTGACGAAGAAGATAAGCCATCTTTAGGGTATATATATATGATGCAATGTATAGAATTTGTAAAACAATAATGAATCTTTTTAAAAGAAAGGAAAAATTATACAAGCCTTGCATATATATTCTTGACCAATGATAGGATAAACATCTTACTCAAAGGATCCACTTAACGACTTACTTTTTCAATCCTTATTACTTATATAATGGAGAAATATGTACATATGTCAATAGTATAGGTGGTCTCTTTGATATGATTGAATGCAAAGGAATTTTCTATAATAAAAAACAATTAAATGCAATAAATAAAATTGAATTGTGTCGTAAAGATTTAGGAAATTCTGCTAGATCTGAAAGCACTTATGATAAAAAAAAACACTACGATAAATTTTCATACTTTTAGTTCATCATTTAATTACTAATAATATATTTTTTGTGTTTATAACTATTGGTAAAAGTACTCTAAAATTGAGAAAACTTGTATTAGATTACTTAGTCAAATAGTTTTTGCATAATAATTGAAGTGTTGTTTAACGTATTCATATAAAAAATGAAATTGCCTAGAACATTAGAGATTCATGACTTTGTTTACGGTACTTATAATCTGAGGATGAAAATAAGTATTTTTATTTATTAAATTTTATTTTAAAATAGTTATACTTTTTATTATTGATTTTATAAGTTCTCTGTTATGTATTTAAAGCAAATAGTAAGAAGAGAATATATGATTTAATTCATATTTCATTATATTGACCAAGAACTATTGCTTGATGAAAAAGTGATTTATAAAAAACATTCATTTTTTATGATGAATGAATTAAGAACATATACCGATGGTCAGTTAATATCTTATTTCGAACATATTTAACATTAAGGGTATAATATAGTACAAATTTACAATAGACAACAATTACATGCATAACTAATTTGTAATCTATTCAGATGAAAGTATGATTTATGAATCTTTAAATAATATTGGAGAATTTGAAGCTTTTGATGATGAGGAGAAATAATTTCTTTCATAAACATAATTGATTTTTATTGTTATTACAAGTTTTACGTTAAATTCAATTTTATTAAATTTATTTATATTAATAAACATGAGTATAATGACAGCCTTTTTCGGAGTTTCTTAGGGACATAGATTGAGTGAACACAGAGAGCTTTTTACTGGCAAGTGGTAAGGCGATTCATTAACTTGTTATTTGAGCGAAAGCTTTTTACTGGCAAGTGGTTAGGCGATTCATTAACTTGTTATTTGAGTTATTTAGTATAAATTGGTGAAACGACATAATCAATTAAAATTATTAAACAGGCTTGGAAAGAATTCTAGGAGACCTTATGAGAATTTAAAATTAGGTATTTTAATTGAGAAAGAGATATAGAGTGATATGATTTTAAATGTTTGGTTCATAAGTCTCCTACTCTTGAATTGCCAAAACAAAAACTTCATATGAGATTTTGTGGGAGAAGGAAAGAATCTTCAGTTCAGACTTTTTGATGATGAAAAGAAAAAGGGCATCGATTGTTTGTATGCAGCCGTTTAAAATTTGGGACCAAAATTTTACCTTCTATAAGAAACCTACCCGATTCGAACGAAAATTAATCTGAATTTAAATAGTTTAAAAGTACCTTACCATAATTAAGACCTACTTAGAATACCTCGTGGGAAAAAAATTAAGAAATTTGAAGAAGGTACTCAAATATCATGACTCATGACTGGTCAATATCAGTTATTTTCATATTATATTTATACTTATTTTTATCATTTTTATTTCTACAATTTTAAACTTCTCAGTGTAGCACTATAATATTCGGTCCAATATATGCCCATTCTATCAAATCATGGAAATTTCAGTGGACAACTTGCTTTGATTCTCTGATCTGGAGCTAATTTGTGACATGAAAAGGGTTCTCAGCCTCCTAACTACACTGCAAACAGACAGCTGTTTAATAGAAAGCAGCTTAAATTAAAGTCAAATCAGGAAACGCAGAAGTCTTGAGATTATTTCTTATTTCAGTTTTTCTGTTTCAAATTTTTTTCCAATAATAGTAAACCTATCAATCATTCTCTGTTAATGATATTTGATCTAAGGTTAAGAACATCATCTTATTTCTGATTTCTCCGATAACAAAAGTTGTCGCCAGTGACATCTTGTAACGTGGCAGATTCCTCCCAAGTACCAACCAGCTACCTAGAATCTGCCATCTCGTCGGAGGCACTACTGCAAATGAGGACGTAATACCATTTCCTTGCTTTCCCCGGATAAGGGCGAACACAAATGGAAATCAACTCACCATGTTGAGATCGGAAATGATGTTTACGGATCAATTGAACTACCAAGTAATCTCCATCTTTACCAAAATGGAGGATCAATTATCGAGAAAGAATGAACAGATATCCCATGTTCAAGCCGAGTACATTTCAATCGATGTAACTGACATAATCACCAGAACAAGATAAACAAGCAAGCAGTGTAGGATGATACAAGAAGAATTTACTAAAACCCTGAAGAAGCAGCGAGGCAAAATCGGCTTCAGGCTATCCAACTTAAGGATCTTACTTGTGTCCCCTGAAGTACAGATAAATTTTCTGCACAAGCCAAAGAAACCAAGTCAGCATTACTCTTCATGTAGATGAACTAGAAGATACAAGAATACAAGTGGCTTAGTTTTGATTTACCCTTTTGATACATACAACAAGAACTATATTAAGTGTCTTTGAGCAATTTTGACTAGTCTGTACAAATGTTACGATCCTTAATCTTGCTAAACAATTTTCTCCATTTCTCTTATTATTTTCTTTTCATTCTACTTCTCATTTTGTTCACAGCTGTGACTGCAAAAGCGCATTCAATTTCATAATGCTTTTCATACCGCTATAAACAATATGAACAAGGGCCTAGACCTAGATAATCCAAGTCAAATTTGTGTCTTTAATAAAGGTGTCCCGTAAGGTTAGCATCCTGAGAACTAAAAATGCTAACCTCCTCAGGTCATTGATATACTCAAACACCTAAAACCTAGACCAATATCTAACACCTCCAAACACCATGGCATTAAATGGCAATGGCTGCAATCACAACAATTGAGCAAACAAATTATGACCAATCACCTGGATAACCCACACGCTAAGAAGTGATTCGAGACAAAATAAGCCAAATCCCACGAAGTAAAAGATCTGCATGACAAACAAAGATTTAGTTGGACATGAAAATCAGTAGCGTTAGGAAGAAGAAAATCATGACATAACTACTAATTTCGATAAGTGTCGAAAAGGTGTCAACTTAAGCATCAAAAAGGAATTTCTACCAGGAATAACAATGCAGTTAGATGCCTCAAAGTTCATCAGGAAGTGGAAACTTTTATTTAGAAACATTTAGAATAATATGAAAACTCAACAAACCAGTTATAAAAGCAGTAATCATGATTTGAAATTAACCATAATAGAACACTTTGCTTCTCTATACATTACAAAACGAACTTAGTTAGCACCAGCTGCTAAGCAATACTAGGAAATTTCACCCTAGGTGTGATTAAACAATATAAGGCTACGTAGAAATGACAAGATCAGTGCACAACAGAACTTACCCCAACCAACACGCTATCAGAAATGACATCAATTGCCGCAAGTATGCCCCTGCAATTGAAAATATGGAAAATTGAGAGCTCAAAGTACAACTCATAACATTTTTTCTCAGATGGCATATACATGAATAAGTCAATTTCATGTGATCTCCTCAGGTAATTTGAAATGGATACTCTATGCACTTACGTCAAGGACTTCCCGTGGAAGACAACAGGTGGGGCAATCGCAGCAAATATAGAGAATGCAAGGTGAAGCTGCATTTAAACAATATCAATAGATGTCAGAACAAGTTCAACAGAAGAAAGCAAATGCACCATCTAGTGACAAATGTTGGACAGCTCACCATGTAGAACAAGAAAAACCAGCCGAATTTCAATGCACTGTCCGTCCTGTAAGTTGAAAATAAAAGTAAATTCAATTGATTTAAGTGCTATAAATTGGATTACTGAAGTTAAGCTGAGCACATCTATTTTACTCGCATTACTTTTTATCAAGGTAATAAAGCTTTCAGAAATGTCTTGGGATCACCAACTGCTCGGCAGCATGAAATAGAAAGGTCGTTTTTTATGGTTCAATCAGGAGTCTTAACATACTTGGGAAGCTATACTTCATCAAAAATGAGTTCGGGAATATTTTAAGAGAGTAACTATGCTATGTGTACTATCATATCTGATGCTAACAACTAAGATGTTTTTTGTTCTATTCATCATGGAAGCTTTGCATGTGTTATGTCAGGTAATTATTACATTCTAGCTCATTATGCAGCATTGTTTTCAAAGTCATTGTTTCATCCATGTTAGAGTACGTCTTTTAGTCCTTTGAGTTGAGACATTCTAAGATAAAAGAAAGAGGGTCGTGAAACTTGCCTCATTGCTCGATAGAGAGGCCTATACCATAGAACATATGAGAGAGGACATCCAAGCAGAGCATATATTGTTGACAGGAGAAAAATCTTGACACCTACATGTAATTAGCTTCTTCAGTAATGAAAACATAAATTTTTGTTGTTGAACATAATTTATGACCACTTAGTTAATATAACTGGAAATGAAGCACTCACCTCCACCTTTAATCCAGCAGACCATTACAGCAATAACGTTATATGACAGACAAAGAACTATACCTGCATGTGCCACATGAAAAGATGATCAGTAGTTCACCACCATGGATTAATATTTAAGTGGATAATAACTGTATTTTTGTTAGTCGCATCTATCTGCAGAAAGAACTTGCAACACTATCATCTAGTTGCTTCTAGTCTCCCACAGAGAAGTTGCAACACTAACATGTATTCCAGTTTTACCTATTACATTTTACTTTTGTCTTCTGTTGAGAAAGAATCAGATTACATATCACGCAATATAGACACAAAAATCTCGCTGCCTAAAAAAGCTCAAAAATGAGCAACAAAAACCTTGAGCGCTGCTATTTCCACAATTTCACATCTCAGTATCAACATGCCCAGTCCTTTCAATTGCGAAATATTGAATATCAAACTGAGACTCCATTTGTGTTTACAAGTATCAGGGGGAAGTAACAGTTCTGACAAAACAGTTATATGCATAGAGAGATTATGCATTAAGAAATTTCTAGTTCTATGATAAAAGTACATCAACCATTTCCAACAAAAAAATAAAAGCAGGAATAAATTCATATAATTTTTTATTATAAGAAGAAAAGGAAGAGTTCCAATACCTAGCCAACTTGCAAAAGCCAAATATTGCAGTCTCTGAGCATGAATAGGTATTTCATTTGCTATATCATGATGGATTATTGGAAAGAAAGGGGGCCAGTTTCTATCATCTACAGGGACACCAGCTGATATTTGATATTAAACCCAAGACGGTTAGTTATCCACTTGGCTAAACAGAAGCATAAAACCACATACAAACCCGTAAAAAAGATAATAAGGCAGCATAAAACTCTGTGGGCTGCAATCTTGGTCCTCACCTTTGGAAACAGCATCTTCCCTCCTTTTGATTTCCTATCCAAAGTAAAAGGCAACAATTAAGATTAAGGTCATGTTGCACTATCATTATTTTCCACAAACCAACATCAAACAGTCAAGCATATCACAGTTACGCAAGTACAAAATTTAAAGCAAACAGAAACTTCTTTTAAACATCAGAAACCACAACTGTATTGTCTAAAGAAACCTGCTCTCTCCGTTTAAGCTCCGCTTCCCAATTTGCAAGCTCTCTCTCCTTTTTCTTTGAATCCTGCATGACACATAAGTAAAATTATAGCATACGCGAATAAAAAAAATAGAAATCATGAAATGTAATTACACTCATGGTATCAAGCGGAATGTCCACAGTTGCATCATTGTGTCCGAACCCAACAGGATGGGATCCCAACGTAGGCATGCGTGCCTTCGATCCAGGAGCAGCGGAGCCATTCTGTCAGCGAACAGCAAGTTCATACAGTTAACCGGCTTTGATTGTTCAATTTTGAAAAACAAAAATCTTAAACAATACAGATCCAAATAACTGAACTAACCCTGGGCTTGAACAAGATTACTAACAATTGAAAGTAAATAAAACTCAAGCCGAGAAGCTAAAAATAGGAGCAGATCTGAGGGAGGACAGAAATGGAAGCGAAAGAAAAGAATTTTAAGAAAAAGAAAAAAGTGGCTACCGAGAAAGGATTAACTTCATCTTCATCGAAGGGATTGGGATCGTGGCTGTAGCGACTCATTTTTCTCTTTTCTCCAACAAAATCGCACCAATTCTAATCTAACCAACAATCAACACTAGTAAGCAAGCTGTGTATGAATGTGATTCCTTTTCTTGCCTTTGCTTTCGGGTGACGAGGGATTATCACCTGGAGTTTGATTTTCTTGGCTGCCCCTCTCTTTTTCAATATTTGCGCCTTTTGCCACTTTCGTCATTTTGGGTTGTGGCTGAGGTGGTCGTACGAGGTGGTGCCACCGCATTTCGAAGTTTTGAAATTTGGCCACGGCAGATGAATGTCACGTGACGCCCACGAGGCGTTAGTGCTGCGATAGCAGCCTCGCGCCCGTTGTCGGTTAGAGTCACGAATGGATGTGATGTGATCACGGTACATGGGTTAATGGATGTGATGTATGTTTATTAGTTTATTCACCTTAATAATATATAATTTATTTTTAATCATAAATTATAATTAATGTTGTTTTATTAGGTGAAATTATATAAAAGAATTTAAATTTTAAAAGTTGAATTTAGTTGGAACAAATTTAAATATATTCCTTGACTTCCTCTGCCAGAGCCAAAGGAGTTTCGACCCTGAATCAGAAAGAAGTTTGAAAAGCAAAATGTTCAAAAACAAAAGAAGAATATGGCATCCAGTATTATTAATTATATTAATCGCCGTGATGGGATAGAATACCTTTATTCGTATTATTGTCTTCTGAAAAAAGACTCAGAAAACATAATATTCACCAACTTGACCTCATTCCAAACAACCTATCCATCACCAATGGAAATTCCCGAATAACATAAGTACGTCCATCTCTTTCTGTTGTAATATCTTTTGCGAAATGAACAATTAGCCAACCTCCAAATTTATAAAGATATGTTATCCTAAAAATAGTATTTTTGTTGACTTTCTATTGAAGATGGCAGCAACGATAATGACAATAAAGACGACGACGACGACAACCTCAATGCATAAAGTTTCTCGCTTTGTGAAGGTAAGAGGAGAGACATCAATTATATATAGGCTTCTCTTTTCATCTTACAAAGAAACTATCTTCTGATTTGAACCTTATGATCTTTTGGTGACAAAGAAATAACATTATCAGCTACTCCAAGGCTCGTTCTCAAATTCTATTAATTTCTTCAACGATTAACAGCTAACATTACACTATAAGAAAATCGCGTATTAGCGTCGGAATATTTCCGACGACAAAAAATCCGTCACTAATTCCCGACGGAACGTCACTAATCCGTCGGAGAATAGAATGTTTTACCGACAGACTAAAACTCCGTCGGTAATACTGTAGGAAAAAATTTCACGCAAAATCTTCGACAGAAAATAGCGACGCCAAATGTCTCGGCGACGGGAAAAAATACGGGAATCATTCCCGCAATTTAATTGCTTCACCATTTACCGACGGTATAAAACTCCGTCGGTATTTAGCTTCAAGTTACCGACGAAGGAGCTTTCCGTCGGTAAATGTTCGATTCATATACCGACCGACAATCTTTTCTGTCGGTAAATTGCTAACAAACATCGTCGTGTTAATGAAGTAGGGACGATACACCGACGGAACGCCAATATGTCGTCGGTGAATTTTTTAATCGACAAATATTACCGACGGTAAAAACATACCGTCGATAATATTGGATGCGCATACCAACGAACGTTTATCTTATCGTCGAAAAATATGGCGCTCGCGAAGCCCAGAGCTCGCGAGCGCGAGGACGAGCACAACATACCCGTCGGTATTTGTGGTTTAAATATAATAAAATGGCCGCGCTTTTACCGACGGAACATCTTCTATCCGTCGGTAAATGTTTTACGAATAAATTTTACCGGCGGTATAGAAATTCCGTAGGTCTGCTTGTCTGCTGATACCGACGGCAGACGATATATCGCCGAAAAATGTGGGCAACAAAACCTATTTTGCCGACGGAATGCGGTGGCCGTCACTATTTGAGTTTCATCCGAATATAAATGTCGCGCGTTTACCGACGGACAGGTATTTGCCGTCGGTAACTGTCGGCAAATGTCGCGTTTGTACCGACCGAATGGTCTGTCTATCAGTAACTGTCGGCAGCCGCGTGTTCTAGAAACCTATATTACCGACGGAATTATGTGTTCCATCGGTAATCCAGCGGCTATAAGTAGCGCCTGACCCCCCTCCCCTCCCCTCGCGCTTTCAGTTCTCCTCTTTGCTTAAGGTTTAGAGTTTTCCGACTCCCGACTCATTCTCTCGCATTTTTCGATCGTGTTTGAGATTGTTTGAGGTAAACACTCATATAAGTGTATTATTTTACTAAAATAGCATGTTTTTAAGTTTTAAACGTGAATATTTGGTTAGGTTTAGATTATGCATATTGCGTATAAAATGTTCGATAAT
>JANZXP010000005.1:11751418-11763084 GCA_027576715.1 Erythroxylum flavicans
CCGACTGTATTAGAAACATTCCGATGCTAAATTTACATACGGGTAAGCCACCGGTCGGTAAATTTAGCGACGGAATACATCGGACGGTCGGTAAATTTTTTGTTGATGTTGCCAAAGGTTTACCATTTCGGTCGATAATGTTACTGACGGTAGACAAACCTTCCGTCGGTGAATTTAGCTACGGCCAAATTTCTGACATTTTTGACCGTCGATTTATTCCGTCGGTAATGTGGTATACCGACGGAATATTTCTCGATTCCGTCGGTAATTTCCGTCTCTAATTCACTATTTCCTTGTAGTGTTATCTTTAGTTGGATTATTATAATTTTATATTTCATACAACTCGATAATTCAGTCTCAAACTCTAACATAATGAATTTTTTATGTTATCCAAAACGTGATGATTAGTATACTAGTCAAACCCTACGTTGTGGCACATTAGTGACTGAGAGAAAACCTAAAATTTTGAATTAGCTCATAAACTGCACCGCCAAATGTGATGCCCTAGGAAATATTATAACAAATTCACATTTATTAGGTGATTAAATGTACAAATTGTCTTATGACATTTTTTAAATTAGTTCTCATCATTATTTCTATTACCAATTTATACGTTAACATTTATAAAATGGTATTAAAAATTAACTATAATAAGTTTCTTTTAAATGCAACCCAATCCTTGTTTTTAAGGTTTCTAATCCTTACTCTATTTCTTTTCTCTTTTGTCAATTACCCTTATTAGATAAAGCCCTCAAAGACAAAATGCTTTGAGAAGAGTTAACAGAGAAATTGGGATAAGTGCTCCGCGATAGGATTCCCTGAACTAATTCCTTTTCTTTTCCTTTGTCACGAGGCTGGTAACTTGTCAAATGTGACATGACAGCTTAAAAACTTGGGTCAAGTTGATGTTAATGTATCGTTTTTTGTGTTAATGTATCCTTTTCTGAAAGTTAGATTTTGTTTTTAAAATAATTTCTTAACTTTATAATTATTAAAATTATTAAAATCGTTATTTTATATTTTATATCTAACAAAATAATTGAATTAACTCATTTGATGAACAAATCCCTTTTCATTTGAATCCTAATTCGTATCTTCAAAAATTTTAGACGGAGATTATATATACCTATCTAAAATACCTAACAAATTGGTTTTATTTAGTAAATAACTAATCGACCAGTTTTTGACGGATTGATAGATATTTGAATGTTTTACCTCATAGCCTACATGTTACCAAGCCCATCAGATGCATTTATAAACATCACATACAACACATGTATATTAAATATTAAGAGATAGAGATATCTGACAGCACGAATTATATTTATGAAGTTGAAGGCTCTCATAGTTTGGCTTTCTAGCACAGTCAAAGCGTTACTTTTTCATCATTTAGAAGTTGATCACCTTTTACTTGCTGGTGTCATTTAAGGTACATCTTACAGGATCTGCTATGTTTTCGGATCAGTTATGCACTAATTTTCTTATTGGGCTTTTAAGGTTAATGGCAGTTAGTCGTTATTCTTATATTATTATAAATCTTTACTTTAAATGATAGTGTTGACTTCTTTTATTTTATTTAAATTCTTATAAGAATATTTAAAGAAATACTAAGATATAATACTCATGTCTTTATAAATTTTTTTAAATCATGCTCTTATAAGTTATTTTACACATAAATAGTTAATTTTACTAAACATCTTCCACTAGTCAAATCAGCTATATTAATCCACTTTCAACTAATAGAATCAGCTAATAACTAATACAATATGCTGATTGTCAAACAGAGTCAAGAATTGATTCCTTTATCTAATAAAATTATATTAAATCCTTCGGCTACATTGATCCACATCACGGTGGACAAGAGAGTTTTGGTTGAGACAATGGTTTGAAATCACATCGTTAAAAGAAAAATCTATTAGTATTTTTCTAGTATCGCGTCAACAAGAGAGTGTTGTTAACAAACAATGTGGTCCCTCGTCTAAATCGGGTAGATTTTTTTAAAATGTACTTTTGGTTCTATCTCAACATGAAATGAATAATTTTTCTTATATTTTAATAGAGCTTATTATTTTAACATTTCAATGTCAAAGTTTTTATTTAGTTATCCTTATTAGCCTGGATCATTTATTTGTCGAGGTAAATGGTCTTTTTTATTAAATATTGTTGAATTAAGGGAGGTTTCAATTAATGTTTTGACGATAACAAAACATAAATACTAATAATAAGTTTAATATTGTTGATGAGAAGGAATACGAGAAGAATATATCATTGTATATAAGGATTATGAAAGAAAAGATGAAGCTTATGATCTTTAATATCAATATCAAATCTAGAGGAAGATCAAGATATATAGACGTTATTTTCTGTATTACTTATTACACGCTTAACTTGATTGCTTTTTATAGTTTAAAAGGCTCACTATTATAGGGTTAATTTTGAGGCTAACAAAATCCACCTTTCCTGCCCTGTAATGCTTTCAAGTATCCCCACTTGACTCAGCAAAAATCCTTCTCTGAGGAAAAATGAAAATCATCGTTGTAGCAGCTATATATTGAACAAAAGCAAAAAATGACACCAATGTTGTGACAAATGTAAACGTGGAACAGACAATTAATAAAAGAACAATGGACTTTTATTGCAGAATAATTGGAGTACAACGAACACACAAAGTCTAGAGGATTTAAAAATTTTATATCCTCCAAATGTTTAACTAATTAAAGGATAATAATAAGAAGTTATAAGTAGTTTGGCCAGTTAGTGCAAATTGTCCAAATAACCAACACCAATGGATGTCATCAACATTGTCTTAACATTCAAGCCATGTAAACATTCAACCCATTCCATACAACTTAAATGTTCAGCCATGCATTTACTCTCCATAAACACACCCCCAAAAAAATCCACTAGCACACCAAAACACCATGCAATCAACAGCTTCTAACTATGTCTAAGTGTAACGTTGTAGTGTTCCAACAACTTAATTAGTCATATGAAACTCACCATGCAACATTGTTGCACCATACAATTTTGTAATGTTAATATATTTCCATGCAGCCAATTAAGACCCAAGCTATTCACCAATGTCTCGTCATTTTCCCAGCACTCGTAAATAATTCCAACTTCGGTTTTATGACTACATGAAGCCAAAGGAACCTTACGACTTGCCAATCATGGCACCATCATGTTACAAAAGTTGCGAAATTTGGTGTTTACCAAACACCAAAAAGATCTCACACTCACCATGTCTAAATGTTTCACTTCACTTCATTACATAAGTCTTTCCATTCATTAAGACGCATCAAAGCTTTTGCTTTTTAACACTTCAAATGATCAAAGTATATTCGATTATAAATCAAACCTAAATAATAATCTCGAAAGATTTATACTTAAATTGACACAAAAAAAAGTTATCACATATTTCTAAATCACGAACTAATAATTACCCTGTGTTATGAGAGATTTGAACGGAGACTCTTCTTGAGTTTACAATCCATTGGTGACATCTCATGTTCTTATCTTGCTCACTTAGTTTAATAACTTGAAAGGTCCTGATGATTAGTTTTAAGAGTTAAATTCTCTATATCATGTAACATTTCTAAGACTTTTTTGGAGGCAAGAAGTTTAGATTCATCTAGATAAAAACAAATTATAAATTCTTCAAAAATAATGCTCAATTCAATAACTACATACTATTTGTTCTTTTTTTCTATAAACCTTACAAAATAAGGCAATCAATGTGTTTTAGGAACCCAAACAAACTTGGTTCTTTGGTTGTTAGGCTCCTTCTTTTTTTTAACCCTATTTTCAATGGTTTTCTTACCACTCTTTGTTTAAGAAAACAAAATCTATCAATATGTCCAAACTTACCACAAATATGAGATACCATATCATATGAGTGATGATGATGCATATATGCATTTCTTGGACCTTTTTTTGTGTATGCATCATATGGAATCTCCTTTGGACATTAAATTTGATAAATGTGCTCCTAAGATAGAAAATTTTCCTATGATTATATGTATGATGCCTAATATGAATGAAAGCTTGATGTATGCTTCTTTAAGGCCTAAAATGGTATGAGTGGGTTTATATGTTATCATAGAAGTTATGTTATTCTTCCCTTGATAGCATTGAGCTCTATGCCTAAGTTGTGAGTCATATATAAAAGCATGATACTTATTTTTAGGATTAGTCCTATTAGATGTGGAATGCATATGTATATTCTTGAATATGGATGCTCTATACTTATTTATCACATTAGGAAATGGTTCTTCATTATGTAAACAATTTCACTTAACAAATGTGGTGTTAGAATTGCCTTCACTCCCATAGTTATATCATATCACTTCTATAGTTATATCATATTACATGCCTATCATTATAATTTTTTTGAGCTCTTAGCATGTTCTCTAACTTTTCAATCCCTTTAGTAAACTTGGACAATAAGTCCTTAAGAGAATCTACATCCTTTTTCAACGTTTCATTCTTATACCTTAATGCACTTAAGTCAAGATTGTCATCGATCATCACATTTTTGGATACCTTAATGCTATATAATTCACTTTTCATATTTTTATTCTTACTCATGCATGCATATAGGTTCTTTTGAGCCTCTTTAAGTTTGGAGGATAGCTTTTCTTTTTTATGCTCATGATTTCAAAGCTCTCTACTAATTCATTACATATCAAATCAACATCACTACCATTATCACAACAATCAGGGTTGGATGTTACGTCATCATTGTCCATAGTGATAAAGCACATATGAGCTATCTCTTCTTCTGAATACTCACTTTCAGATTCACTTATGCCATCCTAAGTTGATGTTTTAAGTGCTTTCTTCTTTTCCTTCTTCTTTTTCTTATAGTTTCTCTTGTACTTGTCATTATCTCTGAGTAAAGGACATTATGACTTTATATGACCAGGTTTTCTATATTCAAAGTAAATAATTCTAGAGGATTTGTGTTTTAAATCACTTTTATCTCCATTGAAATCCTTTCTTTTAGAGAATTTTTTCTTCAAGAATTTATTGAATTTTCGGTGAGTAGGCTAATGTCTTCTTCTTTGCTTTTAATAGTTGATATCTCTTCCTCTTTGCTATATTCTTCTATTAAGGCTTCAAATGCTAAATTCTTTTTCTTTGGAAACATCATTTCTTTTTATGTCCTTTAGAGCCCCATTTTGTACATGAGGAGAGATCTAACAAGTTCCTCTAATGGTGATGTTGTTATATCCTTAGCTTCTTGTATAATCGTCACTTTAGATTCCCATATCTTCATAAGTGACTTAAGCTACTTTCTTACCGTTTTAACATAAGTATATGTCTTTTCAAGACCTTTAAGAGCATTAATAATATTAATAAATCCAATATACATGCTATATATGCTTTCCTTATACTTCATTTGAAACAATTCATATTGTGTTAGTTTGGTTACTTTCCTCTCTTTTACTTGATTGGTTCCCTCATATGTAACTTCTAAATTATACTTAATTTCATTAGATGTTTCATGTATAGAAATACTATTGAATTCAGTTCTTCCTAGTGCACAAAAATGATGTGTATGGCCCTACTATTCAAAATAAACTAATCTCTTATGTTGAGATTTCCGTTTTTCCTTTAATTTGGGCACCTTTTGTTATTTATAGGGAATAAAAGGACCATTTGAAACTATTTTAAAATTAGTCCACACTTTTGGTCATTAAGAAGAATTTTTTCCAATAAAGATAATCACTGCTATTAAAGAAAGGTGGTCTACTAATCCTTTATCCCTCCGAGTTAAAATGATGATGATGATGCTCCTAAATATGCCATTATAATATTTTTTATAGGATTTATTTAGAAATTATAACCTAATAGACCTGTTCTAATACCACTTGTTAGTCCCAAATGGCACCCAAGAGGGGGTTGAAATAAGTATGAAGAAATTACAAATCGATATAAACAAGGATGAAGAAATTTCTTACTATAACTTAAATCACACAATTAACTGATAATTTAAAGAGGATAGTGAAGAGAAAATGAAAAATGATTAATAGTGGTTTGGAAAAAAAAAACTCTGCCTACATTCACTCAGAAGATCATTTTTATAATTTCACTATAATTCTTCTTTCAACGTGAAAAATAGCCATTATATAATCTTTTTCAGTAAAGAGGAACCCTGCTTAAAACTTCTTCCAAAGTGAAGAGAAACCTTAATCCTACTTGGAAGACTTCCAAGTATAATATCCAATACTCTAAAAAAAGATTACAACTCAAAATTATCTCACTTATTCACTTGAAATCTCAAAATGGCTCACTTACATAAATAAGAGAGAATGATGCCCAGATGATTGAAAAACTCTTTGAAATTTGTGTTTATAACAACCAAAACCTTTTTAATTGTAAAACCAATGAAAAAATACCTATTTATAGTATTTTGGGATCCCTACTAGTTGTTAAAGCCAAGAACTAGCCATTACAATGACTATATATAGTGCATTAATCGACCAATATGCATTTACAACACTAGATTCATTAGTTGTTGGAACTTTAGTTAACTAGTACACACATTGGTTGGCTAATATAGTACATTGGTTAACCAATACAGAAGCCAATGATACACCAATCTCATGATACATCAAATTTGATAACTTTAACTTATAATGGTCAACCACTAACTCATATAGGTCAACTAATCACCCTAAAAGCATAATTTTAACACCTTCAAATGCTCAAACTTAATTTTATTATTGCAATTATTAATTCCCAAAAGTGTTCCCCAAACTTTATTTGAAAGATCAAGAGATTTTTTATTAAAATAAAAAACTTAAATGCCTTTTAATGAATGTAAAGACATATGGAATGAACTGAAATGAAATGTTTATATATGGTGAGCCTTTTAGAGCATCAAATTATAAAAAAGTGAGATTGTAATTAATATTATAAACTAAATAATGACCTTGATAAGTCTTGATCTTCTTTTGGTATTGGTTTGATTTTCATTTTGTGTAAATCTTAACTTCTCTTTATCAACTTTATAAGCTATCTTGTTAAGTTTATAACTTTATTTTGTTCTTATATTACTTCTCATTAAAATAATAAACTCATTAGTAGTAATTATGTTTTGTTATCATCAAAACACCAATTGGAACCTCCCTTGGTTCAACAAATTATTTGAGCATTCATTATCTCATTTTAAATGTTTAAGCCTTTTCGTGATTATCAAAATAATAAAGTTTGAGTTATAAGCTATTCTTGAGGTTTGTGATCATTTTATTGAACTACCTAAAGTGGCTTGAGGTTTCTATTTTATCTTAAAGAAATATTGAAAAAGAGTTTCCTCTTTTTCAAAATAAAAGATTGTACAAAGGTTATTCTTTGTCTTGAAGAATTATAGTAGAAATTTAAAAAGAGTCTTGAGAGTAGACGTAGGCAAGGATTGTTTATCGAACCACTATAAATCATTTTGCATTTCTCTTCCCTCACTCTTTACTTTATTTTTTACAAGCATGGTTAAATTCTTTTACTTTAATTTTATTTTTGCAATTGTGATAATTTGTAAGCATTGTTTTTATAAGTTACTATCCTTTAATTAAAATCTTCAATTCACCTAATTCACCCCCATATTGGGCACCATTAGGGAATAACAAATATAATATTTCTTTTTTGTATATGTAATTCATAGATTGAATTAAACATCTATAAAAGAGAAATTAAAAAAATGAAAATTCGTTCTCGGATTAGTAAGAAGCAACAAGTTAGTAAGAAAATCACTATCATATAAATTATTCACATTCATCAATAAGTTCTCTCTTTTACACTCTACAGAGAAAAGAGTGGAGGTAACTATTAAATAATTTTCATTTATTACTTTTTTTACTCACCTATCCACTTTTTCCAAATAAGTCTATCATTTAACTAACAAAATAATTGTTTACATCACATCTGAACAAAACCATAACTTTTAAGTAAGTTAGTTTTCAATCCTAATGCATGAAGAAGGATGTGATCTACCAAAGTTTCTCTCTGTCATCCCATAATTGAATAAGTAGATTTCACTACATCACAAGGAAAACAAAATTGTACTATCACAAATCAAATTCACTAAATGATTATCCCATCCACCTTAGCATATAACTTGGCTTGATTATGAATTATGACCAACTAATAATCATAGACCATACGACTGGAAGGTGACTTCTCATGTATATAGCCTAGAGTTCCATAAGATCCAAATTTGATTGGATAATATTGACCAAGATTTGCTTTGGCTCTTTTGCTACCTTATACCATTATCTTCGTGTCATACGTATATAGTTGCTTTTATATTAAATTTTGTTTGTTCTATGTCTCCTTTCTCAAAATATGCCTACATATTTTTCCCATATTTAACTGCCTAATGTTTTTCCTTTCTATTTTAAATAGAATTGAAAATCTACCTTTACTTTTCATAAATGAAGGGAATTACATACTAGATAGGGGTTATAATTTGTCGAGTACCATCTTTAATTGAATGCAGTAACCTTGGAACAACTTAGTATGAGGTTGTCACAATTTAACAACTAGCATTAGCATACCAGATATGCTTTCTATTTAGTGTGAAAAGAACAAAGATTTAAAAAATAAAGACCATAACTTAAAAGTGGATGAAAGCTAATTAATTTGAGTTAAATAAGAAAATTGTTCTGTTATAAGTAACCTTCTTGTTAAATATGTAATTTGTTTTTGTACTAATTTATCCTTATTTATCTTCAAAAAATGACAGTAAATGTAAAGGATAAGTATAACGCTATTTATTGGTGGACACTTCTTCAAGAAGGGATTATGAAATATAAAAGTCAAGAAATTAAAATTTTTAACAATGTCGACATGAGTTATGTTAATTTGAGAGAGGTAGTGAAATGAGTGATGAGTTATGTTATAAAAATATTATAAGTTTATGGTATTTGATTATAAGGAAGGGATTAGTTCATGGTTCAAAAAGATTATAATCTAATTATAATTTATCGGATTTGATTAAATTGTTAAAGGTGTATGGCATAGTTAATGTATATTTGGAAAATGTTGATGAATCGATATCATCTATAACTATATTAATATGACATGCTAATTCCCATGAAAATGAGATTGGTGATGATGTTAGTGATTTAAAAAATGCTAGTGACTTGGGAGATTAAAAGGTAGAAGAAGTGGATGATGTCATAACAAATATGATAGAAAAATAGGCAGCATGGCTAGTGTGGGCGATAATGTAATTGAGTTGGCTAAAAACACAAGTGATATCAATGATATAGGTAATAATAAAGCTAGTTGGCTAAAAAATAGGTTACATAACTAGTGCAGGTGATGATGAAGTTGGGTTGGATAAAAACATAGCTAAAATGACTTATACGGGTGATGAGGAAGCTGAGTTAGACGAAAACAAAATAGATTTTGACTTAGATATGGTAGCAAAACCTGGATCAAAAGTAAATATAAATGTAAATGTAGATGCAGATGTAGAACTTGGATCAAATACAGATGTTGGATTAGATGTTGATAACATTGAAATATAGAGTAATAATAATTTAAATGTTTTAATCAAATTTTGACATTAGTATTGACAATATTCATTTCATAAACATTAACTCTTTGAATCCTAAAATTTTCTTGCTAGTGATGAATATCTTCATGTTAAAAAATTAGATACAACTTTAAGATGACCTAGTCAAACTAATAAACATATTTATGGATTTATTATCATATAATGCTTATCAAAGATGGTACTTAACAGTGTAAAAAACTTTAAGAGGTAATTATTGATTATGAATCTATAACAAGATATGATTTGAGGTTTAAAAGGAATTAACCTACAAGGTAGAAGATTGCTAGGAGAAGCTAAAATTTTCATCTAATTCCAACATATGAGTGTATAAAAGAAGGAAGGTACTAAAAGAAAATTCAAAGAAGCAACACATTGAATATAAAAAGCTTTATGGTTTTATTAGTGAACTGAAGGAAATGAATTTATATTCTACAATTGAGCTTTAACTTACAAGGATTGAATAAGAAGATATTTTGGAGTTCAAATGATGAATATATGTTTTGATGTTATAAAAAAGGGGTGGAAAATTTTAAGACTTGCAATTGGCGTGGATGGTTGTTTTTAAGGACCAACATGGGGATAACTTATAAGTGACATAAGGATTAATGGCAATCGTAATATGTATCACATTGCATAGATAGTTGTTGAGATGGAGAACACTAAGAATTAGAAATAGTTTATAGTGTGGTTAGCCATTGAATTAGAGCTTGGGGATGGGATTGAAATCACAATGATATCATCTATGTAAAAGGTATTACGCTTCACTAACATTAGGTTGTATAATTGATGCTATAAATTTCTAACTCTCTTTTGTTTTCATTTTTTAGGTTCTTATAAGATCTAAGAATGATGTATTATAGGATGTGTGTATGACATATATATTATAACCAGGTGGGAAAGTAGAAAGAAAAAGACCTCAAAAAAGTATTTTAGAATTATAGTTGGGCAGTATTCCTATAATAACTTGATGATAAGCTCATCAAATTAAATTAACTTGGATCAAATTAAATTATCCAAATTGATTCTAAATGTCCACTTATTAAGACTAACATGAGCAATAAATTTAGCTCTTAGATTTTAAGGGCTAAAGACTACTCTATTATCAATATGTTGAAGATTATTAAAACTGTGATAATAAAGAGGCATTCAAAACTAACGAAAAAGGCTAAAAAATTGAAGGAAGAAATTACCTTTGAAGTGATGAAGAAGCTGAGCAAGAATAAATGAAATAGAGAATCATTTAGAGTGGAGAATATCATAAGGAAATTTAGAGTAAGGCTTTTCAAAGTATTGAGCCCTAATGTCCTTTTTTAGATAATAATATGAGTGGGTCATTGAAATTTTAGACTTTAATGGCCAAAGATCATTTTATTATTAGTATGTTGGAGACTATTAGAACTATGAAAATAAAGAGGCATTCGAATCTAAAGAAATAAACTAAAAGATAGAAGGAAGAAATTCCAATTAGAATGATGAATAATCTGAACAAGAATAAATTGGCTGCAATGAAATGGCGAATAACTTGGAACAAAGATAGGTTATATGAAGTCAAAAATGGAGATGATACATACACTTTTAACTGGAGAAACGAGAATATATATAGTTGTAGATCTTGGGAACTCTAAAGGTACTTTTTCATTCATGCTATTACTACCACATTCTATATCAAGCAACAACCTGAGGCATTTGTGGATTAGTGCTACTATAGAGATGCTTTACAACAATCTCTTTTAGCTAATTAAAGGACAAAAGTTCTGGTCACTTAATACTTATGAAGAAATTCATCCATTAACAAAAATAGTCATACTTGGTATGCCAAAAAAGAATAGGAAAAATGATTAAACATAAACTAAAGAAAGTGAAGACTCTTTACTGGCTATTAGAAAAGGGGTGCTTATAATTATGTGATAATTGTAACACACCACTCTCATAAGGCATATTCTCGAACGTAACGACGATATTCGAGAATATACTCTACAGGGATGGTACATTAAGACTATCGAAATAACATATTATAAACTTTTCAAGCATCAAACATATCTTAAACAACTCATATTTCATTTGGGCCCATTTCAATACAAACATATTCAATCAGAAAGTCATT
>JANZXP010000005.1:11763184-11777873 GCA_027576715.1 Erythroxylum flavicans
CATAAACACCAAAAGTCGAAACTACACATACATACACTCTCTCTCTACTATTTTTTTTGTTCCTAACTTTCTTCACTTTTCCATTTCTTTTTTTTCTTCCCCCCTCTTTTTTCTATCATCTTACTCCTTAAAACACAACAGCACATTATGCTCTATGTTTTCTTTAACTTTAACCTCCAATATTTCCCAAACACTTATGCATATATAATAAAAACAGAGCATGAAGTTTACTGCAACGTTACTGCATATATATTTCTGCACATCTTTTAATTTTCTCATTCCCATATTATTCAACTCATACATAAATTACTTATACCACTTTCTTCTTAGTTCAACGCAACCAAAAATTAGTCAAAAATCTAAGATTCCCATCCAGTTTTAAAACGAACATATTCATGCATGTTTCCATTTTCTGCACTTTTCTAACACTCAACACATGCATTGCTTTTCACAGATATCTACACTTTCGCATCATTTAATCCCTTTTTATATCACAGCCTTCCCTAACCCTCGTTTCTTATCATAAAACTCATTTAATTCGTATTCATACATACTCCACGGATTCACATATAAACAGTAAAAACAACCTATATCCGTTTTTCTGTAAACCAAAATCAAAGTATACAGAGTATGCACATATTTACTTATGCAATTATTTCTAGGCATTTCATTTATCATACCCAATTCACTCCAGTTCAAACATCACCAAAATATCATTAAATCATTACGAAAATTACTTACTTAATTTAACAAAGCTTTCGGCAGTTTGAGTGAATCAAGTCTATAGAGTGAATAGCTAGTGTTTCAGTGTTGGTAACCAAAAGAAAATTGTTTTTGTTTAACAATGCTATCAGTGAAGAGACAACAAGAGAGGGATGAGCTGCACCGAATCCATACACCTCGTGGCTATATTGCATGTTTTATATGTGTCACTGCTCATTACTACCATATGTCACAATTTCACTGGTCTATTATTTTTATTATGTTTTTAAGTCCAAAACAATACCCCAAATTTTCAGAAATTTCCTAAAATTCACCAAACATTTTCCAAATTAGATTATTCTCTAAATAAATTTTTAGCTCAAATAATTCACAATTCACATTTTAATTTTATTTTTTAACAATCAATTATACCTGAAAATTGTCAATGAATGCATGTACAAATTTTTTTTAATGTATCAAAATAAATATTCACATATGTGTGAATATATAATGATGCATGAGCATGAATTATGCTTCTTAATTTCTCATTAATCTCTAATAAACACCATTTTAATCTTAATTCAAGTAACAAGATGTTACAAATACAACATAGTCTAGCATGCCACAAACTTGCATCATTGTTGGAATTACTAGATGTAAATAATGAATAACTAATATTATTATTTTCCTTAAACACATCCAGTACTATAAAACCATCATATAACAAACCATGACCATAATAAATAGATCCAAGATACAAATCCATTCCATTGTCGTGAAAATTTATATTGAAACCAAGTCTAGCTAATATCAACACAGATAAAAGATTCCTACAAATCTGTGGAGCATATAATACTTTATGTAGGATAAAGGGTCGCCCTCCACTCATATCCAATTTACACGTACCAATTCCTTGTACAGCAACTCTGGAATTGTCACCTACATAAGTCCATCGACTACCATATGGGAGTTTACAAAACTCAACGAAGGCATCACGATCCTTCACTACATGGTTTGTTGCTCCTAAGTCTGTAATCCACAAAGGATGTGATTCAGTTAGAAAAACTGAACAAGAAATATTGACAGACCAAATGTTTGTATTATAAAGTTATACCTTCTTGGGCTCGGTACAATCTCAAGTAAAGTGGCCCTTATTACCATAATTATAACACTTCACATGTTTCATATTCTTCTTCTTGAAGGGACACTTTCCCTTTCCATGTTGGTTCCATTTTTTCTTCTTAGATTCTGAGGAGAGTGGTTGAATTTCTTATTCTTCTTCCACTTGTGTCTACCATGATGCTTGCGTTTCTTGTTTATAGCTCCATGTGAGCTAGAACTAACTGTATATGCCTCAGAAGACATCTTTGAGGCTTCAAGATGCTCTTCCTCTAAGATTAGATACCTCTTAGCATCTTCCATTCTCTTGATGTTCTCATTATGAGTTAGGTGCATCTTCATATACTCCCAACTCTATGGCAGTGAACGAATCACAGCTTGAACTTGTTGCTCATCAGAAAGCTCATGACTAACATCATGTAACTCACTTACCATGTTGGACATTTATCTCAGATGCTTTTGTATTGTATCATCTGGGCGCTTCTTATAAGTATCAAACTTAATTGTAAGTGACCTCACTTTGGTCACTGAAGCACCTCTAAAACGAGCAGCCAATGAGGACCATATGTCCTTTGCAGTTTCAAATTTACAGAACTCTCATATGATATCATTATCCATGCTACTCAGCAACGTGATGCGAGCTAAAGAGTTCTTCTTTTTCCACAATTCATATGCATCACGGTCCCTTCTATGCTAGGCTGTAGTGCCCTCCTCAGGAACTGCCATGGTTAGGTTTAATGGTTCAAGAGCCTCTTACTCCTCCAGCACATATTGGATTTTCATACTCCAGATTTCATAATTGTCACCAATGAGTTTCTCACCCCTATTGAGTTCAGCAACAATATTCTTTGAAGCAGTAGCCATTTTGAAACATTAAGTTTCTATAATAATAAAGAAATATATGTACACGTTAATGTCATATTAAGCGTTCATAGAGTAAATAATTCGATCACAATTGCTTATGAAATCAAAAGACCACTAATGTGTTCAATCATTATTCATAAAACAATTGAATCCTTATTACCTTACTCTAGACGAATACCTATATAAAATATGTGTAAACATATTACATAAATATCAAGACTTTGTTCTTATAAAACTACATATTGTATGTAAATGTACTACAACCTAGGAATAGTCTATAGGTAACGAACCCTACGTGGAAATGAGTTCATGAGTTCGCATGACACAGTTTGCGAAGCTCGATGTACAATAGCTTTTAACTAATCAATTTATCTTGGTTTAATTAGAAACTAATTTTTAATGAAATTCTTATCTAATTTCAACTAAACAAATTAGTTTAGTTAGTTTCTTAAAAAATTAGTTTAAATTAAATTTGATATTATATAAAAAAATAATTTATTTTAATTAAAATTAATTTAACTAAATTAATTAGTTTTTGTAAATTAGCAAACTTATTTCTAATTCTTTATGTTATATGTAATTCTCTATATATCATTACAACCCAAAAGTTTAAAAGAAACAAAACAGCCCGTAAAGCCCATTAGTTACAAAAACATGTAAACTTTTGATTGAGAGGAACAAAACATGTAACTTGTTAAATGAGAGGCCACGTGCCTCTTGCTAGAAAATGGGAAATGGGTTGATTGAGAGGACAAAACGTGTCCTCGTCTCTGTACCCCTTCCTTGCTAAGAACACTGTACATCGTCCCTTCAACACTCAGGTTATTTGTTTAGCGTTCACATATTTCTCACAAAGAGACTTTATAGGAGGGTTAACAGGAAGTATCTAAAGTCCAAAATGTAACAAAAATGCATGGCCAACAGCGTAAAAATTCTGCCAAACTAAAGTGATCAATGTTATCCATGAGAAGGACAAATCTCTATTTCTTCTTTCTATTGAACCTTCTACTCTTAAAATTTCAAAATATTTGATCTCTATATAACCTAGGATCTTCTAGCGAAACCCAATTAGTTTCATGATTATTACACCAAGACAATGCACTGTTTGCATGACATTCTGCTTCTACAGATTATTATTACACATACGCTATTGACAAAACAACAACGTGTTTCAGTGTATTTGACTACACAGTCTACCATTTTTTTTATTGTCTATGTTCTCAACAACGTAACAACAATTATTTACTAGAATCCAAAAAAAACATCATTCCAGAAATAATTTGCAAACCGAAGTGGAGCATGCTATGATTATTTCTAAAAAAATGTAAGCATGCATATATAAAACAAACCAACTCTCTAATACCATTTTTAGATAAAATAATCCAGATAAAACGCAATCACAAAGATCATGCAAAAAAAACCAATCATAAAGATCATGTTAAATAGGATCGTTTCATATGCATACAAAACAAAATCACATCTTTGGATTGTGTTGAATTTCCACCGGTTAAAGCACAATATTGCAGAATATGTTTCCACTTCTTTCTCGTATGAAACAGTAGAAGTACATAAGAGACACAATAGAAGAGGTTTTTTCTCATCTTTTGTTCTTTGGTTTTTAACATTCAAATAACACAACTACCGTTGGTAGTTATTTAAAGAACAATTACTCCAATACCCCTTATAGGTGGAAACTGATTCATTATTAGGTTACTCGCTAATCACTCCAGAAAGCTATTGTCTTGAGTTCCCGACAATGTCTGGATGATGGCGCCCTAAATGCTCCTCTATATCATGCAAAACACATTAACATATATAACAATTTTGTGCAATTGTATCAATATTCAATTATGCACATCTATGTATATGAAATATGTACAATGCATATTCTATGATAATCTAGGGTATTTTTTCCATATTTCACATCACATGATCATTCATATTTTAAAACTCACATAACTGAATCTGTACTTAGGGTTTGCACCTCAATAAAACAATTGGAATCTAATATCATAATCTCATTGATCATTTCAGATTTTTCTGACAACACACTTTCGGGTTAACATTTCATGATTATTGAGACTAGGTAAATGGAGTAATTTGGCAACACTTCCTTCCAGAGAACTGTTCCCCATTGTCTTAAGTTTCTAATGACACTAAGATCATACAATTTGGTTCATTATTCTATGATTTATGTTCAAAATACCATAGATTGTGTACATTTGAAATTTTGGCTAGAGCATGATCATGCAATCAAGTTGTACAACCCATATCTCCCAATTACAGTATCCAAAAATTACTAACTTTATACCAATTTAAAGATAAGAGAATAAGATACAACTTAGGTGAAGACACCTTAGTGTAATTCATCCTAAATCAATACATTTTATTCAATAACAACAAGATATGATTTATATCCCTGGTAGTGCTACAGTCTAAGTCAAAACTCAATTTCATGCCAATTTTGAAGTTCTTAGAGATAGAATTAAAATTTGACTTCTTTAAGAAAGTTGTAGCAATATGTCTCTACTTTAATCTGAATTAATAATCAACTCATTTAAAATCTATAGATCAAGAAATACTCAAAATACCGAAGCATGGTTAATGAAAATATTCTAGTTCACTTCCTCATTTTCATCCTGAATTCATCATTATCAATTCTCTATCATGACATGCCATAAATGCTAATCGTTTACTTACATATTTAACTCCAATTCAAGCTCAAAATATCAAACTCATTTATCTCTCCAAGTAAGCAGAATTCATCACACATTCAAGGTGAAACTTAGATGGATTTCAGCTAGACCAAGAAGGCAACTATTTTCCTGATTCTTTACTTAACTTTGTGAGGGTAAAACATGAGTTATTTGTATGGAAAGTGGACAGAACCGAAACAAATACAAGGTGAAAGAAGAGAGCATTTTGGTGATGTGAGTGAGAGAAGAAAGAATAAGAATGAGCTTAGTTGAAAATGCTCCTACTAAAGGTTACACCTATGGTGTTAGGTGTCACCTAATTAGATGGCCAAATGTCTAAAGGCATGTTCACCATGTATCAAGTTTATATACTGCCATATGTTACCATTAAAACTAGGTCACTTGTCATTTGAGTACAGTAGCCATTTGTCCATTAATAAATGCCATTTGTCATTAACTTACTAGTCCATTTGTCCCATAATAATCAATGCCAAATGTCACTCAATTATAGGCTAAATCATCTAAATTTTCATATATCAATTTATCTTATCACTTTGCATTTTTCCTAGTTCAAATGTACATTTAATCCATCAATTTCCCAATCCATAACATTTAATTCCAAATTTTCTAATTAAAATCCAATCATACCAAAATTCAAGACATATCAAAGCACAATTCACATCATAATCACTTAACATTTTTGATACCCCAGGATATGTCAATTGAGTGTCATTTGATTCATGTGTGTATGCTCATATCATGCCTTCAAATATAATTATAATAATCATGTCACAATTATACCAATTTCGCTCTACATGCTGACACTCATATAACTCATTAGTCTAATTCTTTAAATATCTCAATCATTTGAGAGACGGGATGCTACAATAGATGTGGCAAATCTAGTCGTAACGTGAAAAGCTGCAAAGTTATAGAAAATATTCCACTTTGTCAAGTTACAATTGAGGGTAAATTTTCATCATTGTTTAATTTTACATAACTTTATTACATGAATACCTTATTAACTTTATATGAATATTAGAGAGTCTAATGAAATTATATGACATTTTGCAACAACAACAATTTTTTCACACGCATGTAGTGGTTGGAGATCTAACTAGATACTTCCAATCACAACTATATATATCAAGTTGAACTTTAAGGATGAAGAGAAAATTTGGGTTCGTCGATTCAAACAACTTTCATTCCATCTTAAAGGACTGAGGTGGAAGGGCATTCCAAAGATCGCAACACACCAATTGCAAAACACAAGCTTTAAAATGCACAACTATTGAAAATTCTAGTCAACAAGAAACTAACACTAAAATTAGAAGTCAACAAAATGTGAATGACACTTATTAATGTAACAATTTTTGCTAATTTCTAAATCAGTAGCTGGAAATCTGTTTATGTTATTTAGAAACCAACATATGTGTTTATGATGCTTGCGTATATTAGTTGGAAATATGCGTGTAATTAACATATGTGCTTATCTTGATTATGTATGGAAATTTTTGTTAGAAACCAAACAATTCAATTAAATAAATGAAATTAACATACCTTCCATTCAATCAAAGTGAACATATTAAACTTAGTTACATTCTTCTTAAACATTTTGTTGTGGTTTCAAGAAGGAAAAATACATAGTCATAATATACATCACCACAAAAAATAGTATGAAATATATCACGAACACTTTCTTCAATAGTTGTTCTTATTGATAATAAGCTTCAGTTCATACTTTATATGCTTTATTTTCTCTTCAAGCCATATTTTTATTATATATTCCTCAATTTTTTAGTCTTTTAATAACTTTCTCACACATTTATTTGTCTTCAATTGTCCCTTTGTACTCATAACTAATTAGTTCTTCAAGTGAGTATTTTCTATCCTCAATTTGTTTATAACATAAACTGAGTTATCATGCCAATTAAAAAACTTGTAATTCTCAACCTTACAATAATCATCAAAATAAAAATTCATCATAATCCAACGACCAAAAATATTCAAATTGTATAAAAATAGTTAAATAAGACTTACTGAATATTTTATACACTTATAAACCTTCCACATAGGATTTTTACTACTCCAATAAGTCTTTATAAATGAGTTAAAGATATACAAACAGTAAACATAGGCTAAAGAATCATTATGACTTGAAGACCTAAAGTATAATGGCTGTAATTTTGATTGTTACATGTGGATCTATGGTCTAGTGTTTCAATCTTTAAGCTAGGTGACAAGATAAGTTATGTTTCGATGGTGAGATTTAGGTTTCAAAAGCTAAGTATAAGGCAAGAACAAATTTCAATGAGATTTTTATGTGGAATTTTCTTGGCTAGAAGAAAATTTTCACATGTTGACATTATGATTTATTAGTGTTGAGTCTAAAAAACTTGTCCAAATAATTTAATTTAATTAGTTTGTTTATTATAAAAGGATGAAACAATAAATAATATTTTAATATTTATAAAATAGAAAATATTTTTTAGGATAAAAGTTAAATTTTAGAAAAGTCATGTTAACATCCACGTAGCCTAATTTACCTAGCTAGTGTACCACGTCCAATAGATTAACAATTCTGTGCTGAAGAACTAACAAAAATCTAACAAAGTTGCATTTTTTATTATAAAACACTATGACACAAATTAGTATCAAAGATGATAATAAGAACTAATCTAAACTTTTTGCAAAACGTCAAAGGATGATATGTACATTTAAGCTTAACTTGGTACATTGTTTTTATGCAATTTTAATATGGGAACAAACAAATTATACCATAATTATATAGCATGTCATATATGTTTTCACTAATATTTTATATAAAATTTTCATTTCTTAATTTTTTAAAATACTAGTATCTAATTCCTAATATTTGTATTTTCATCTTTGTCCAATTTAACACACAAACAAATGCCTTAGATTGAGATTAAAAGTAGCACGAATCAGGTGATCAGTATGCTCAGTGTTATTGGTGAAGCACATATAGTTCCTTTCTATCTAAATTTTATAGGTGCATAAGCTTATGACAATGGAAATGATGTGACTAAATTCATTTTGTAGGGACTTTTCTTCTGTAAGCCTATTGGTTATTGCATGAAACTCATGGGTATTGCTATACATGTTGATCCATACTTACAGTTTTCTCCAAATCCACTTGGTGTAGGAGCAGTCGAAGAAGAATTGAGTAATGTTTTCACTTTCTACTTTATAGAGGACACATATGTCCTAAATGTTTAGAAAGTTAAATTTATCCTTTGTACCTAGGCCTTTTTTAATCACTAGCCATATTAGGAATGAAGCCTTTAGGGTCAAGGCTTTGTTCCATATAATTAGATCCTTTGTCGCTCTCGCCTCTAGATTTGAACAACTCTTTATAGGTTTTTTGTATTAATTTCCTAAAGAGGTGATTGAGCCATAAATATTTATCTTTAAGCCCCTCTTGGGGATTATAGTCAAGGATTATATGTAAGAGCTCCAAGGGGTAGTTCCTCCAGCTATTTCCTTATTTATCTGTTCCTTGACTTTAGTATCAATTAGGAACATAACTCTTAATTGTGCATTGTGGTTGGACTGATAAAGAGATCTAGCTTAGTTTTAGTTGTTAAAAAATAGGGAAGCCTTTTCCCCATTTACTATATGCATAGAATAGAGCTAGCTAGTGAGTATTTTAGCTTGAGTAATTGTGACATGAATCGGGTGCTTCTGTAGGTAGAATTATGATCCGATAAGTTACTATTTTGTAGTATATTGGCTTTAATCCATGTAGACTATAGTGTATCCTTGCCTTCCCATTAATCTCCATAGTCTTTTGGCTGATAGGATTTTGTTGGTAAGGCTAATTTTAGTGATTCCCAACTGTCCTTCGGTGATTGACTTGTAAACTTCACCCTAACTTACTTTGGCCTTAACTCTTCCTGTCTTTCTCCTTTTGCATAGGAATGCTTTCGTAACTTTTTCAATTGTCTTAATGGTAGAATTGGAGAGTAGAATATGTGCTAACTAGTAAATATGGAAGGAGTTTAGCACTAATTTGATCAACATCAGTCTTTTCGTACGTGAAAGGTCTTTATGACTCTGATGGCTTAGTCTTTTGAATTTTTCCACAAGAGGGATGCAATCCCTGTAGATTAATATTCTAGCCACTTTTGGACAAGATTAATTAGCTATTGTTGTAGTTCACTTGCAGCCTTGATAATTCTTTAACATTTTGAAGGTTGTGATAATTATGAATAAAGATTTGTCATTAGCCTTGCAGAATAATAGGAGGTCATCTACAAAAGATAAATTGGTTAATTTAAGCTCTAAGCACTTAATAAAGTAGCCAAACTTGGGTTTAAGTGAAATGTTGTGGTTGAAAAGCACAGAGAGAGTCTCCATGCACAAAATGAAGAGGTAGGGGAGAGAAAGTCTCATTGTCTCATCCCTTTACTACCTTTAAAGAGTTGAGTGACTTCTCTATTCACTAGTATATTATATGAGGGGGGAAAAGACATATTCTTGAATCCAATTCCTGAATTTGACAAAGAAATCAAAGAATTAAAGTAATTACGTGATAAAGTTCCAATTAATAGTGTCAAAAGCATTGTTGAAATCCACTGGCGATCATTGTAATAAAAATGACAAAATATGACACTCTAAGTAAAACCTGAAGGCCTAATCCTATAAATGTCAAATTTGACATCTTCAAATTAAGATCTTTATAAATTTTTTAAATATTTATTAGATGTTGTGATGTAGATTTTTTTTTATGAGAATTCTCTTTACTAAGGATTGATTAGACCTTGTGATACATATTATGTTTTTTTTATAAGAATTCTATTTACTCAAATGAGGTGTTATCAAAATGATCATATATAAATCTCATATTAGAATTAGGTTGAACTTCTAATACTAATTATTTATATGTAGTGAGAATACCATAAGAAAGATACCCACATCAATATCTTTAAAAATCTCTTCCATTCTTTTATTCTTGTACATCTTTATTGACTTTAATGTCAAAGTGATAATATCTGAAGAATTTTGCATGCCTGACCCATTTAAAATAGAATAACTTCAAGCACCATATTCATATTAATTTAAAAATATGAATTTTGTGGTTTTTTAAAAAATATTCGAACCAAAAAAATTTTTAGTTTATAAGTATCCACCAATTTAATTGCATACATAAGCTGCTTAGCTAGCATTTTATATAGAAAGATTTTCATTTTGTAAAAGTGATTTATGTTAATGGTTTTTTATTTTAACATTTGAGTTGTATGGTTAAAAAAACAACTCAAATTTATTTATTGAAATCCTTTTTTTCTTAAAAGGATCAATTCGTAAAATATTTTTTTAATCCCTAGATTGTAAAAGTTATTTAATTATCATTAGCCAGAACTAATCATAATTACAGAATTGCTAATAAAACTTATAGTAATACATTTACCTTGAGAATTTGTAAATGCTTTTTATCCTTGTTTACGTTTAACAAACCGAATCAAGTTGAAAAATGGGCATATTTACTTCTTTTTTCCCTAGTCTTGATCAAAGCCTACAGTATAGCACAGTGCCATGCAATCTTACGTATCTTTGAAGAGCAGTTTTGCATGGGCACTCATTCCTTTGGAATTACCTAACCATTATTACAAAGAAAAGGGAGTCGTATAGGTAACGGAGGTGAAGCTCAAGATTAAGACCGATTTAAGGCAGTCAACAAAGAAATTTCATGGAAAGGGGCAGGTGCACTGTCATGAGAATTCACAGCACCGTACATTTTTAGCCTACAAGAATATCACACAAACATTCAATTAGACCTGCAGTCGGTCAAAATTTGCAGGTGGAAGATGGAAGAAAGAAAACTGAGAGCTGAATTATTTTGACAGGATTGGACTGGCATTAAATTATAGTAAATATGAATTGAACACGACATGTGAACAATAGGTCTTGAGGATTGTAATCATCATCATGGACTTTATACATTTTTGTTGCACTGTATGATTGCGAAGCTTACCATTGGATGCTAGGAAAGGAATCAACAGACAGTTCACGTAATGTGAATTTAATTACTTGGTAGAAAAATCGTAGTGATTCTGTATTTCATTGACAAACTCAATAAGATGGAAAATAGACAAGTTATGCATAAATAGTAAGAAAAAAGAGAAACGTAGATCCATGTTTGAGGGGATCACCAAATACCTCTATGAACTAGGTAAAACAGAATGCTGAATGTTACTTATCCCTATGACCAAAAGGAGCCCTATAGAAGGTTCAAAATGAGCTCCTTAAAGAATCATGGGTGAATCAAACAGCAGTGCTTCCTCAAGTCAAAAATCTTCTGCCATGTTCATTGATATCGAACTTCAACTCCTTAACAAGTATTATAGACACTCCAAGTTTGTAAAGTAGTGCTTGCATCCTTTGTTTCCTCAACTCATCGATCTTAGGTCATAAAACATGCAATATCAAAGATAGGATAAAGGTAAAGATATTGAAATTACTAAAAATGCAGCATAGGCAAATTGCATTCTAAAACCTAAAAGTTGACGTAACCAACGCGGAACTGTGTCCAATTCCAGTAGCATCAATGGCCTACCTTTGTGAGATGGGAAGAAACGACCACTATATGAATTGAAGACCTTTGACAATGAGCTGGGATGGAATGACAGCTTGTTGGTCATGTCCACTAAGTTGGCTGTTTTGTCCAAGAAAACATTCTGGTTTAAGCTTGAGAGTCTTCTACCGGTTTCTCCTTCTAACATGGAGAGGTAAGTAGCAATATTGTTCCAACCACTCCATGCAATGTTTTTTGCAGAAAGAACACCATTAGACTGGGCCAACATCAGTGCACCACTTTTTGTTGCAATAATAGCTGCAAAATATAATATACTCGCCAAGTTTAGATATAGCTTCTTTGGGAAAACAATAGCATGATCTAATCCTTTTTCAAATATGTATCCATAACATATGCCACTTCAAATCATATAAAAAAACCAGTGTAAATGATTTCACATTTTGGGTAACAGTCTTTGAGAGGAGTATAAAGAAACACTTCTCATTACACTCCTCGAAGTATAATAATATACTCATCGGAGCCTCAATTGTAAAACCAATTGGAAAACAAGTAAATGAATGATTCTGAGTTTAGCAAGGATACAAAATTCTAATTGAATTGCTGAAAGTAAGCGGTAACAGTAATGACAAGATTTAGAGTGGGAGTAAGAAAAAATACCATTCTGAGGAACTTTAAAGACATAATTGGCAGGAAGACCAATACCAAAACCCAACAGAGTTATACCCACACTGAATCCAACACCGCAACCAGCACCGACATAACCAATGACCTCAGGGCCAAATCCAGGGCCCCATCCAACACCACAACCAATGCCTAATCCCATGCCCCAAAAGGCTCCAAAAGTTGGATGCACAGGGTTCCATCTCTCATACCTCCTAAACACTCCTTTTATGATCATTGCTACCTGAGGCCAAATAACCATTTTCATAACTCATAGTTACCTTAACCAAGGTTATTCTAACTATGATAATAACTGAGAACACCAAACACTTGATTTTTACATAAAACACAAGATTTCCAACACCAGCTTTAATTCACTGCCCATGTGATAAAAAAGAGAAAAAGATAATAAAGAACTTTATGTCATAGTATCAGAAGGATGCCAGAAATGTCATGTTCTACTCATAAATGAAGCAGAAACACAAGATTCAATTCAAGTTTTGAAAACATCAATGCTTAAACTGAAGTAGAGTTGGTGAACTTGGGATTGAATTCACAATCTAAAACAGGAAGATTAACAGACCCCATTGATTTGACATTACCATCAAAAACTCTGCTTCAACCTTGCGCACTCCACATTTTCTTGAAAGTTAAATAATCACCGCCCGATGGATGGAGAGCGAGAGTGCCTGGCAATCGTTAAGTTTTACGAGGTTGTAATGGCTTATTAATAAAAATCACCATTTGTCTAAAAAAAAAAAAGAATCAATCTTTGAATTTCAAAATTTTAAGTGTAGAATATACATGTTAACTTGTTCATATCAACATAACATGTGTAGTTTTCGAGTGATGTGTAAAATTAATCAAAGATGTGAACAAAGAGCAAATGGAAAACAAAAGAATTTGGTAAATTAACTACATGGACAAGTAGAATCATGTTCACTTGCTCTGACATCATGACTTATTCTAAGCCTATCAATTTTTACTTTACAATAGTTTTATTGACAAGAGATCAGAAACAGGTCATATACTGTCTACAGCTCATTTGAAAGATCTTTTGGTAGATATTGTATTAACATACATAGTTTTCCACACTACTGTAATGTGATTGTTATCAATAACATATGCAATTTCTGGGAAATCTATGTTTGAATATCTATGGGGATAATGAGCTAATAAATGGGACACTGCTTACCTTTTCAACATGTAGCCCTATGCTTTAACAATCAAGAACATCAGGTTTTTCTTTTGTGATTATAGTTTATGATTTACGGAAATGAAGAAAATAACAGAAAATAGGCAACATAGTAATGAAATGCAAAAGAAAAATTAATTGAAACAATATAAAATGAAATCATTAAGGAAAATATTGGATAAAACTATTTAGTTGATTAACGATTTCAATTTTCGGAGTCGGCAGGGGCATTTCATCAAACTATACATGCATAATGCCATATTCCTATTAGTAAACATCACAATCACAAATTAGCCAAATCACCAAACCACAGCACTCTCCAAACAATCAAATATCAATAATAAACCAAATTTGAGAAGAGAGACTACCTTATTAACACGTTGGTTGGTTACTGGCGTCGGTGACTTCACACAGGTGGTGCGGTGGACTTGCGACGGCCGACGAGGGAGCTGGGAGAGCGTACACTGATGAGAAAGACAGAGAACAGAAGCGGGGGGAGTGAAGAACAGCAGTCGAACTCGAAGAGAAGAAGAAGAAATGAAAAACAGTTGATGAGACGAAGAACAACAGAAGAACGAGAGGCTGCCGCGATTCCGGAAGTTATTTAAAAGCAAAACGACGTCGTTTAAAATCTTTTTTCAAAGCTGTAACTGGTATTGTTAAAACAAAACCACGCCGTTTTGGCTCAGAAGCAAAAACGAAATTACTTTTCTTATCATGTAATTTTGTTTTGATTATAACCCTACGATTGGTTGCTGTCCTCATGAGTAGGGACAGAAGACAGGGACAGAAAAATTTTGTTCCTGACCTGTTTGCTTGCTGTCCCCACTAATTTCTGTCCCGACTTCGGAGACAGAGACATAAAATTTTTGTTCCTTCCAAAACCAGAGGACAAGA
>JANZXP010000005.1:11777973-11798725 GCA_027576715.1 Erythroxylum flavicans
AGAGTTTGGTTTTAAAAATCTTGTGATTTACAATTACTGCTTTAATTATTCAAATTGATATGATGCCATGTGGAGTACTGTAGTGATCGCACGTAGCGCTCTCTTATCATAGGATATGTATCGGAATGACCTACGGGCGTCCTGGTGCGTACCCTACGGTAATGGGGTGTTACATCTATGTTTCCACCTTTTAAAAAAATAAAATAAAAGTTTTATTTCCTTATTGAAATCAATTTTTAATTCTTTGTTAAAATTTAAAATTGCCATTACTTATAAATTTAAGTTAGGCGTTACTACTAGTGGGCCATTTTTTTTATACCTGATAGAAACCCAACCTGGCAAATCTTCTCTCCAGACTATGTAGAGGTGGTTACCATCTCAATAATGGAATGACATATTTCAAACTTCTTACATGTAAAAGTTCTTATAAGCATGTTAGAACTATTTGTTGGTTTATTCTATATAATTAATCAATTGATTGTATATTTATAACATCAATTTTATTAGATAAATTCTATAGTTTATACATGTTTGTTTTAATTAACTAACTTATAAGATAAAAATTATGTCATAAATATATTAAGTAGATGAAGTTACAGTGAGATCGTACTTATGAAATTTATATTTTATTTATATATCATCTCAAAATTATTTGCAGTTGTTACTTTATTAAAATTAAACATTAGTATAGAAGAAAGAATAACACTTGTTATATTTCTTTCTTATGCAAGAAGATATAGATTTTATAAACTAAAATATGGAAATACTTAAATAAATATATAAACATTTATTAGTTAACAAGTTTAGTAAATTGACAAGGTGTGTGAATTTTGTAAGAAACATTACTTATGTGTCTATGAAAAATATCAAAGTGATGATTATATAAGTAATCATGTGACTTAAAATTTTCAAAAAATCTCATGTAAAGATTGCTTTACTTTGATACTATTTAGGAGATATCCTAATTAAGGATATGTCAATTAGTAGTAATTGCATATGATATAAACTATATGAAAGTAGTTAAGTGTTTAATATATGATTCATCACCCTATAGTAATTAATGAGAATGTTTTACTATTCTCGATTAGTATTAATTTAAAAAATCCTTGAACAAGGTGAAACAATACTTTAAGATTTTTTAAATATTATTAAGAGAATAAGTGACTAATGCTAGAGAACTATTATGATTAGACTTAAATTTTTAAAAGTTTCTAAGACTTATTATGAATAAGTTTAGGTTAAACAAAAATTAACATTCATGACTAGGGATGTAAATATCTTTAGCCATGTTAATTACTATGTAATCAACTGGCTAAGTATATGACTACCAAACCATGTCAATAACACTTTAAAGATATCTTACTATGCATTTCATTATATTCTAGTTATCTTTTCTTTAATTAGATAAAAATTCTCATTGTATGCATTAGTTATGCCTAACCTTGAACATACTACTACATGCATCAAACTTCTAATTGCAAAAGCATATAAAATGATATGGATATTTTGTATAAGACTAAAATTAAAGTGATTAGGTAAGGAGAACTAACCATTTTAGTTTATAATTTGGAATATTTTCTCTATTTACCTTACTTAAGATAAGTACAAAGTTTTACACTTCTACTTTGAGTAATTCATGTACCAAGCATCTACTTTGTTATTCTCAATTCTTATAAAACAAAAAATTAATACAATTACTTCTTTAATATATTAATATTAGAAACATTTTATTAATAATCAATATTTCATCAATATAAAGTAATAAAGCGAGAATAATTTAAAAATGCCAAATCTTTTTGATTTTTGATTTTAATGTCTAATAGTTTAAGATTTTTATTAAGTGTCCAAAATTTTAAAAATTAAAGAATTAATTTCAAAATAATATCTCCATTAATACTTTATTGATTGACTAATAAAGCATGTCAAAATGATACATGGAGGGCGCTATATTACTATTCATATTTGTCAACATAGTTTTTGAGCCTCATGTAGCAAATACATTGATGACTATGTATTCAAAATGCGCTCAGCTACTTGATGCTTAAAATTCATATAGGAAGAATATGCCATACTATTAAGAGATAAACCCTAGCTTGATTATTTTTACATGTATTTGGGCTTTTGTCTTTTATTTTGTTTTTTCTTTTATGTTTGGGCTTTGCCCACATATCCCCGTTTTTGTCTTTTTCTTCTCTTTTGTTTTGTTTTATTTATTGTTATGCTACGAAGTTTGTTATAACAAACTTTTCCTTGCTGTACATAAAAGCCTATAAAAGGTTGGTTCTATTTAATACAATTTTGAGCCGATTGTCTTCTTTAATGCTCCATCTTTTCTGTCATGGTATCAGAGCAGCAGTACTCCACTGCTTGGTCTTTCTTTTTCATCAACCCATTTTGATCATCCCTCTTTTTTGTTCAACTCTGCTCAACTCATCTTTCTACTCTTCCGTGCCTGCATTATGTTAGGAGCAGGACCTTCCTATGCTCATGTCACTGCACTTACAAATCAGACAAATAATCAATACATTTTCAAACTAGAAGACCACCCAGCTAGTCCCTATTATCTTCATCCAAATGAAAATCCCTCCCTAATCCATGTCTCCTCCCTTTTAACTGGAACCAACTATCATTCTTGGGCTAGATCTATTTGGATGGCCTTACTATCTAAAAATAAGCTTAAATTTATTGATGGTTCCATCTTAATGCCTCAGAAGGAAGATCCTTTGGTTGTCTACCGGGAAAGATGTAACAAAATGATTATTTCTTGGTAGCTAAGATCAGTAACAGACTCTATTGCACAGAGTGTAATTTGGTTTGATTCTGTAGTAGAAATATGGAATGACCCAGAAGGGCGATTTTCTTAAACCGATTCTTTCAGAATAACAGACCTTTAAGAGGAAATTTTCAGCTTTTGACAAGGTACATTATCTATTTTAGATTACTACACCATCTTAAAATGCTATGGGATGAGTTTTTTTAACCTTAGACTTTTACCTAAATGTAAATGTGAACCTCACTGCACTTGTGATGTTTTACCCATAATCAAAACCTACCAAGAAGGAGACTGTGTCATAAAGTTCCTCGAAGGTTTAAATGACTCTTACTCTACTGTGAAGTCTCGTATCATACTTTTAGATCCTCTACCTGATATTAAAAGGGTCTTTGCTATGGATGCACAATGTGAAAGATAGCTGAACAATACATCTCAACATTCTTCAAACATTGATCCACAAGTTTTTTACAATAAATCAGATTCAAAGAGAGGTTATCTACAGAGGTAAAAAGCCAATATACACCTTTTATTGGAATTCAGGTCACATAGAAGCAAAATGTTACCGCAATCATGGATATCCACCTAACCTCTCATTTAATGGAAAACCATCCTGCCCTGCTAAAGACAGTAACTAGAATAAATTCAGCACAATCAATCAGATAGAGACTAAACTGGACCAGCCTCCTGCAGAAGTTAATACTATTTCTCCTGGCAAAAACTTATCTCAGGAATCTGCCAACTACAACCTCACTGTAGATCAATATGCTCAATTAATGCTACTCTTGCACAAAGACACTGATTCAAGATGAAAATCTCTTACCTCACCTCAAAGTAACACCATTTCTGTCAGCAAAGGTACATTCCACCCTGCTTCTTTTTTTGCTTTATGGTCATCCACTTGGATCTTAGACACTAGTGCGATAGATCACATTATCTGTTCTTTAGATCTTTTCTCCACTTATAAAACAGTCGAATACCTTACAGTTAAATTGCCAAATGGTCACCTTATTTTCTTTACTCACATAGGAACTGTTAACATTTCTTCTCTCACCCTTACCAATGTTCTCTTTGTACCTATATTTACTTTTAATCTCATTTCAGTTAGGAAACTTACCAGCTTTTACCATTGTACACTAACTTTTACCTCTGATTCTGGTCAAATTCAGGACATCAAATTTATGAAGATGAATGGTTTTGCTAAACATTTCAATGGTATCTATTACTTGTTTCCTTTACCTTCAAATCACAGCACCACCATTTGCAACACTTCTTCTCTATATAACCAGTTATGGCACACCAGATTAGGACAAATTTCTAATCAAAGAATGAAAATCTTATCTGCAATAGACTTTTCCATTCCCTTTCAGTTTATGCATGAATGTGATGTTTGTCATTTTTCTAAACAAAAATGATTACCATTTTATCCTAGTGACTCTATGGCAGTCTCTTGTTTTGATCTAATACATATTGATATTTGGGGCCCTTATCATACTCCTCTATCATCGGTTACAAGTTTTTTCTTACTATTGTGGATGACCATAGCAGAATGACATGGATATACATGATGAAACAAAAATCTGAAACCAAAGAATTGATTTAATCCTTCTGCTTTTATGTGGAAAGACAGTTTGCCAAACAAGTTAAAAGAATTCGTAGTGACAATGGTGTAAAATGTTCAATGAACAGTTTTTACAAAGAACAAGGCATTGTGCATGAAACAATATGTGTAGAAACACCAAAACGGGAGAGTTGAAAGAAAACACCAGCATATACTAAATGCAGCCTGAGCCCTAAAAATTCAAGTACATCTACCTACCGAATTTTGAGCAGATTGTGTCCTTCATGCTGTTTATTTAATCAACAGAATTCCCACCCCCTTCTATCTAATAAGTCCCCTTATTCTATTCTTTTTGGTACCAACCCTAACTTATCCAATCTCATAGTATTTGGATGCCTTTGTTTTGCTTCCACCAAAGAAGCAAACCGAGGCAAGTTTGATCTTAGAGCACGAAAATGTGTTTTTTTGGTTTTTCTACAGGTACTAAAGGACAAAAGGTTTTTGACATCACTTCCCGACTTTACATCCTCTCTAGGGATGTCATCTTTTATGAAGACAAGTTCCTATACCTTGCCTCCACATTAAACACCAACCCACTCTCACCTATTCTACCTACGTGTACACCACCACCTTTTACTGATTCCTACCTTCCCTTAGATTCTTTCAACACTACTTTTTGCCCTTCTTCCTCTTTATCTCCTCACCTAATCTCCCCAACACCTTCACCCCCCTCTCTATCGGTCCACCAAATCTTCTAAACCCCCTCTCACCTTTCCTTTTGACCATCTCAGTTCCCATCATTCTGCTTTTTCAACTAAGGTTTCTTCTCTTAAGGAGCCTACTACTTACCAGCAAGCAGTTCAACATTAAGAATAGAGAGATGCTATGAATGCAAAAATAGAAGCACTACAAAAAATCATACTTGGGATCTCACCTCTTATCTCCAGGTAAAGTTCCCATTGCTTGCAAATGGGTTCATAAATACAAATTTCATTCGGATGGCACTCTTCAACGATTTAAGAGCAGGGTCGTCGCCAAAGGTTACACTCAACGTGAAGTCCTAGATTATACGGACACCTTCTCTCCTGTGATCAAAACAATAACAATCAGGTTTCTCTTACCTCTTGTAGCATCACATAATTGGTTTCTTACATGGCGACTTACCTGAAGAAGTTTACATGCTGCATCCTTCAGGTCTGGCCCTTCCTCATCCCGATATGGTTTATGGCCTCAAAAAGAGTATCTATGGCCTCAAGTAGTCCAGTCGTCAATGGCACTCCAAGCTGACCTCTGCCTTACTCTCTGACGGCTTTGTCCAATCCACATCTGACCACTCCATGTTTCGGAAGGCTCTCCAAGACTCCTTCATCATCTTACTGGTCTACGTTGATGATGTTCTCCTCGCCAGTAATTCTTTGACACCATCGATGATAACAAAAAATTCCTTGGTGATGCCTCCCGGATTAAAGATTTAGGCCCGGTGAAATATTTTCTGAGTCTGGAGTTACCTCGCTCCTCAGCTGGGATCAACCTTTGTCAGCATAAATACACCTTTGACATTCTCCAGGACACAGGTTTTTTACTTTCCAAACCTGCCCCCACTCCTCTAGCCTCCAACACCACCATAAGCTCCAATGGTGAACTCCTCCCTGATGCCACCTCCTTCCACTCTCTCATCGGCAAACTAATATACCTCACCACAACTCGCCTTGATATCTACTTTGCTGTTCAGTAACTTTTCCAATTCATGAATTGCCCAACCCCGACTCTTCTCCAACTCGCCCATCGCATCTTGCATTATCTTAAAGGATCTCCAAGTCAAGGTCTCCTTTTTTGAAGTGCTTCCCCTCTCCAACTTCGGGGGCTCTCCGACTTTGACTAGGAAACTTGTCCTGACTCTCACAAATCTATCATCGAATACTGCATCTTCCTTGGCGCTTCTCCGGTCTCGTAGAACTCAAAGAAACAAGATATTGCCTCCAAAAGCTCCTCTGAGGCCGAGTACCGTGCTCTCGCCTCCACCCCCTGTGAGTTACAATGATTGTTGTATCTTCTCCGTGACTTTGGCGTGCCTCACCCCTAGTCTGCTTATCTGTATTGTGACAACCGCTTCGCCATCCATATTGCAGAGAACCCTATTTTTCATGAACAGACAAAGTACATCGATATCGATTGTCATATCATTAGAGAAAAAATTCAACACCGCATTCTTCATCTACTCCTCATCCATTCCGAGGCTCAGCTTGCAGATATCTTTACAAAGGCTCTCCCTCATTCCGACTTCCACACTTTGCTCAAGCTTGGCGTCGTCTCTAATCTCTACCGCCCTGCTTGCGACGGGGTATTAGGAGATAAACCCTAGCTTAATTTCTTTTTACATGTATTTGGGCTTCTATCTTTTATTTTGTTTTTTCTTTTATGTTTGGGCCTTGCCTGTATATCCCTTTTTTGTCTTTTTCTTCTCGTTTGTTTCGTTTATTTATTGTTTTATTATGAAGTTTGTTATAACAAACTTTTTCCTTGCTGTACATAAAAGCCTATAAAAGACTGGTTCTGTTTAATACAATTTTGAGTCAATTGTCTTCTTTAGTGCTCCATCTTTTCTGTCACATACAACCATTTCAAATGTCAGTCTTTATGTGATCTGACAATCACAATAGTAAAATATTAACAAAGACAACTTTTAAAAGTGAGTTGTCTGACTTTCAAAAGTCACTTAATTGAAAACCTTAAAAGATTAAATGTTGAAGTGAAAAAATATAAAAAGGTTTAACATTTTTAGTTCAATATACCAACTAATAAATTATTATTATTATATATTTTTTACATAAAGACATAATGGTAGAACGCAATTGTGGTATAGCCTTACTTTTCTATATGTGACTCAAATTTCTCATACCATTACTTGATTTTCTATTTTTAGTCATAAAACTCTTCTTTAATCTACACGCTTGATCATCCTTTCCTCTTACTTCAAAACCTTTTGATTGCTCAATATATATCTCTTTGTTAAGGTCACTACAATAGATGACTATTTTATATTGATTTATTTAGCTTTCAAATTAAGACTAGTAGTAATATCAAATAATATAGGAATAGATGACATCTAAAGAAGACTTCTTTAAAAATCAATACTTTCCTCTAACTAACTTTGTTAACAACTAATCAATCTTTATATCTGTAGTGAATTTTTCTTATTTCATTATGTAAACATGTTTATTAACTTCAAAATTCAACCTTGTCTTCTCTTCTTTCTCACAAGTTCTGAATAGATATATAATTGTTCTTTGAAAAAAAACATACTCCTAATATAAATAAAATAAAATTTTATTTTTATATACAAAATAATTCTTAAAATTTAATTAACATTTGAAAATGGTGTTATCTACAAATATAGGCCAGACGAACCACCCTCTATGTAAGAGAGAAGCTTAACCTAATAAATCTCTCCCTCCTAACTATAAAAAGGGGGTATGATCTCAATAATCAAATAACCTATCTAAAAATTCTTACTTAATAAGGTTTTTGTAATTATGTCAGAACCATTATCATTCAGTATGAATCTTTTTAGGGAATGATAACTTGTTATTTAAAACGTCCTTTTTTCTAATAGTACCTTACATCATTATGTGTTGATTGTGTATGAACAATAAAGTTTTTATCAAGGCGAATAACACTTTGAATATTATAAAATAAGACATAATATTATTGTGTAAAACTAAGCTCCTGAAAACAACTTTTCATTCATAATACCTCCTTGTAAGTCTTTATAACTACATTAGACTCCCAGTGAAAACATATCAAAGATAAAGTTTCCAAAGAAGTGTGTTAAAGTACATCAAGCATCAATCACAACTTGATCATATGAAGTCCACAATAGACCACCACCTAATAATGAAGCCCAATTTCTATATCTTACCACCAGGTTAAGGCTTGCAACATGCTCAAACTCATATAAATTCAACAAAAAATAACTTAATGAAGTAAATTTAATGAATAATATAAAAATCAACCATCAAACTTAAGAGTGTAACGATCCTCTTAAAAATAATAATTTCAAATCTCAATGAATAAATAATGATGTCATTCTATAACTATGACACTCTAGAATCTTGCTTTATAAATACAATGCTCATAACTCACCTAGATCCCGAAGCTTCTCCTCCTCAAACTTCTCATTTGAAAAGATAATTTTGATGGTGTAACATATATCAACCAAAAAAAGTTAAAATACCTACTCAACTATAACTATATGACTATTAAACTCACCACTCATATGTAAATTGCCACATTCTCTAAGAACCTACCAATAATTATAAAACGTAAATGCTACATAACTATCTTAAATAATATCTAACATCATTTATTCCATATAAATTGGTGCCAAAACATAGACCCAAGTTTCTTGGTAGACGCCAGTTAATTAGTCTTAACCAATAAAGTCATACATGCTCTAATTTAGAGCTCAGACACATTCAAATTCGATCCTAAAGAGTATGCTTCAAGCAATAGAATAGACTTATATACACTTGATTCTAACATCTAATACTACCTCGTGGATAGTGGAATGGTACATACCTTAATCTTGTATTAAATAGGCTCTAACAAATTTTCATTCGCTATACAACCATCTCACAAACATATTTGTCTATTCTAGGCTTCATATTGCACCATCATGGCACACATTAATCACAATCTCATATTAAACACGTGCATCACAATCCTAATATACATATATAATTTTAATTACATCACAACTGCATACGTATGACATCAATATAATAATGAAAAATTCATATGCATTCTAATATATAGTAATATTGGTTCCATTATACGTAGTTCACACACCATAAAATTTTAACCATAAATGCATGCCCAATTTCAAAAATTTTCATACTTAATTATGCATAAATAAATCCTTAAACCTATCAATTTATTAAATTTACCCTTATATGAGATTTTTGTAATTTTAATCTAATTTCAATTAATTAAGGTAGACAAGCAGTTATTAATCATATAGACAATTATAAATAATTATTAAATCAACAAATGATATTCTAGATACCCTAATTGATACATAATAAATGTTACTTATACAAAATGTATTTAGATCTCCTTCTTTGTGAAGATATTGATCTCACTATACTTGAACCCCATTTTAGAGTTATTATAATATGTTTGAGACGTGTTTCTAACTCTTAAAACCTAGAAATCACTCCTCTTGTCATTTTACCTGTCTCTCTTTCTTGTCTCTAAATTTTAAAATTTTGAAAACTATTAAAATAAGTCAATAAAAATATTTTAAAAGCAATTTGTGGAGTAGTTTAATTAGTTAAGCTCAATTACACTTTCTATTAATTAGGGGTTCAACTAGTTGATCAATTGAAGGTTTAATTAGTCGATATCAGCTCCAAACGTTTTCTTACGAACTATAGATAGTTATTATAAATTCTCATAATCTCTTGAAGCATCTTGATAAATTTTTTCTACCAACATTTAAAATTAGAAGACCAAACAGTATTCAATAGTGACAGTAAAATGAACTAACATATTTAGTTTACTAAATTCTCATGTTTGGATCTGATTTTATGAAATGTAGATACTTCTATTAACTTTTCATAACCTCTTGAACTACTCTAATTCAACATTTTTAATAAAAGCACTTAAAATACGAAATAATATTCAGTTATGATACCATATTTAGTTAACAAGCTTCTTTACCAAATTCTCTTATTCCTTTAAGTAGTAAATCTATAATTAATTATTAATTCCTACCACTTTTATGCATCAAATATTAAAGGACCTTTTAAAGTGTTCAATTTTATCAAATTGTCACAAATCCATAAAAGAATACACCTTAGCATTAATAGATGTGTGGAAAATAACCTAGTTCTTAATTTTGGAAAATTAATTTTATAATAGAACAAGGTGTAGTCTTGTGGCATATTGTTTCTTCCAGGGGGTTTGAAGTAGATAAAGCCAAAGTAGATGTTATTCAATATTTACCTTACCCCGTTAATGTGCAGAAAGTTTGCTCCTTTCTTAGGTATATAGGTTTTCATCGGAGATTTATCAAAGATTTTTCAAAAATAGCATCCTATTATGCAAATTACTCTAAAAAGATGCTATTTTTGAATTCAATGATGATAGGAAATAAGCTTTCCATAAGTCAAAAGAGTTATTAGTTTCACCCCAATTAATAAAAAAGGCAAGAGAAATTTACTGAAGTTTAAGGTTCCTTGACCTTAAACAAGTTGAAATATACAAATTTGACTTGTTCAAATATTAAAAATGAAAAAGTTATTGCAATGAGGCAAGAAGCAAGATTGTTGCTATACTAAAGAAGAATGAATGAAACATAAATCAATTTTTATGATTGGAAGGTTATGAAACATCTCTATCCCATTCCCATAATGTTTTCAGCTATTCTAATCCGTTTGCAGCTTCTTCAAATGTTAGTCAAGCTAGTTATTCATTTTTAAGCCTTAGTTTTAATTTTGGTTTAATGATAATAAGGATTCTTGTTCTTCTTTTACTTTTGTTATGATAGTGAAGCAACATCAAATGTGAAGCTGCTTTGATATGTATATTTATAAATTTAATAAACCTCCTTTTACTAGTTATCATACTAATTAGCCGAGTGAGTACCCAACAAGAATAAGTAAAAATTTCAAAAGAAATCTATTATAAAAATTGATTGGACAAAAAAATATTTTAAAATTTAATATTTTCACTAAAATTTAACTTAAATTCTAATATTTAAACTTTTGTTAAGGTTTCATTAAAATTGTCCTCGTCTAACTTTTCTAAAATTAACTAGAGGTCCACAACGTATCACCTGATTTCATCCCTCAGCGTCCTTATTCATCAACAGTTCAATGATGCTTCAACGTAGTCGAGTATAAAATTTTGTAGACTTTGTCACGCAAGAGCTGACAAGTAATTGGTGGAAACCTGGAGTATATTAGTTTGCGAGAAGTACGGAGAATAATATTTTATTAATCTTCATCATTATGCAGTTGACTCTTTAATTGATTAAATGTTTATTCCAAATACTTGCTACCTAGCGCACTTGTCGTCTACCAGGGGTCCTTAAAAGGCATTGTTAACATGTGAATCGTGAAATTTTAAATCTCATTGCCATCGTCTTTGCCTTTGAATTTTTAGTATAGACAGGGTGTTTAATATAAATAGAGTGTACCGCTAATTAATAAAAATTAAATTTAGGTTAATCATTGCTAAAACGATTAAAATTAATTATTTGGATAGTTGACCCTTATTACTTATAAATTCTTTAACATTTTTATGTTTAATCAATATGAGATACTCTAACACTACATCCTGTTATTGACTAAATATAAAAATACTAAAAAATTTATAAGTGACAAAGATCAACTAATTAGTCGTCCTCTACACTTTGTGGTTATGGTTTTTTTACAATTAATTTGTTTGAAACTATGCCACATAAAATAGGAGCCTTTCACCTGAAACTATTTTACGATGAAAGAATAGTGTTGGTTGTCCTTTTGAACATTTGTATGAAACGCGTAAATCCAGGATTTTGTTTAATATTTTATCGCCAAAATGTCTCTTTCGATGTTCCTTCTTCCCTTAACTATTGAAAAGTAATAATTCCAAACTGTTCGTTTCTTCAGCTGTAGACTATAACACTTGTGCCCCCTTTCACCAAAAGCACCTGATCAGTCTTTCATTTTGGATTCAAATTGGATGTTAATAGATTCAGACAAACGAAAACATAAGGTCCGAATCCAGACTCTTTACAGCTTAAGACTTGCCATAATGTTTACAGGTTGAGAAAGGCCATATGTGGAATGGAACACATACAGTAACAACCTGGAGTTATTCCGTAGAATAGCTTTTTAAATTGAATTAGAATTTGAAAAGTTGTAGTCCAACTTTGAATCGCTGACGAACCACAAATGTCAAATATTCATATCCTCAGTCCAACCAAAAGCTGAAGTGGGTGAAGTTGGCAAGTAGCCAGAAAAAGACGGAGACACGGAGAGCCAGCTTGTAGCTGTCTTATAAAGACCATTCTCATGGCTGCCTGTCTGAAAGAGACGATCTTTGGCTGATTCTCAGGTTAAATACTATAGCTTTCAATACGACGGCTGTTGATGGGATGATGGAAACCACTGCAAGACCATGTATTCTGCTGCTGTTTCTGATTTGCTTCTCCTATGCAAAAATTGGTTTCTCAGTTGGAAGTGACAGGCTTTCACTTGGGCAGAGTCTTTCCTCTACCCAGAGTTTGGTGTCTCAAGGTGGTATCTATGAACTGGGTTTCTTCACACGAAATTCTTCAAAGTCTGCTTCCTCGTCAAAAATTTATCTGGGTATTTGGTACAAAAATTTTGCTGATAGTATCTACGTCTGGGAGGCTAATAGAGGGAACCCTTTGCTGGGCCCTGCTTCTTTAAGGCTTGAACTATCTTCAGATGGAAATATAGTTCTTATTGAATCAAACAGAACAGCGTGGTCAACATCGGTAACATCTAAAGTGTCCAATTCTACAGAAGCTGTACTTCTAGATAGTGGAAATTTTGTCATCAGAGATGAGTTAAATCCATCTACTGTATATTGGCAGAGTTTTGATTACCCTACTGATATATGGCTACCAGGTGCAAAGCTTGGGGTTGATAAACGTACTGGACGAGAACAGAGGCTTATTTCGTGGAAGAACTCTGAAGATCCTTCACCAGGTTTGTTCTCCTTGGGAGTAGACTTAACTGGAGATCCTCGACTTTTCTTAGAGTGGAACAACTCAGTTAGGTATTGGACCAGTGGACCATGGAATGGGAGCACATTTAGCTTAATCCCAGAGATAAGTTTGAGTTATATCTACAACATAAGTTTTATTTCCAATGAAAATGAAAGCTATTTCGTCTATTCTTTACGTAATTCCTCTACGTTGTCGAGATTTAAGTTGAATGCCTCAGGATTGTTTATGCAACTGTCATGGTTAGCTCCAACTTGGCAATGGGACTTAGTTTGGATCCTGCCAAGAAATCTATCTGATGTTCATGCTTTATGTGGGGCTTTTGGTGTTTTTTACAAAAATTCTTCGAGGCCCTGCAGGTGCCTGAAAGGTTTTACGGCGTATTCAACAAATGATTGGTCTACTGGCTGTACTAGGAACACGCCTCTTCAGTGTCAGAGAAATGACAGTACCGAGAAAACTGAAGACCAGTTCCTACCGTTGTCAAACCTCACATTTCCGGCGAATTCAAAGGCATATAATGTAGCAAGTTCTGCCATATGTAAATTGAATTGTACGGAAGATTGTTTATGTACTGCTTATGCCTACAATAATAGTGGGTGTTTCATATGGGAAGGTGATCTTATGAATTTACAAGAAATAGAGGAAGTAACTGAAACGGTTGCCCAATATATCTACATCAGACTTGCTGCTTCTGAGTTTGGAAATCCAGGAGGTAAGACAAATCGTCAATAAAGGACAGTAATACTTATGTAAAAGCATATACCAATGGCCCTGATGCTGAATTGCCTTTTGTAGAATCAAATAACAAGAGATTCTTGTGGGTTATCGCACCAGTGTTTGTTGCAGTAGCAGTGCTTACTCTTGTCGTTTATAAATGCAGGCAGTGCTTGGGAAAGCTCAGAAACAGAGGTTTTACATCTTTGTTTTTACTTTTAACTCCTGGAACTTAATGATGAGTTTATATATCAATTCCTGGAACTTATCCATGAGTATTCATTGATTACATGCATACATATAGTATATATATGATCCATTCACAGGCCTTACAAAAAAAGGTTTCTTGGGTTGAATGATTTTGACATATTATGAGTCTAGTGGATTTATGCTTTGTTATAGTAGCTTAAGTTTTTGGGTTTCATAGTCTTAGTAGCATCAAACTCTAAGTAGTCAAATAAGAAGAGAGTATAGAAGTTGCTTTTCAGAATCTATGGACCCTCTTCAGTTTTGTTCATTGATTTTGCATTCTACTACATATAAGCCAAGGATTTCAATGTCTTTTCGCTTTCTCTAGTAGTTCACGAAGCCTATTATTCTAATATTGTTTTCCAATAGTGAGCTTCTTGATTCTTGAATAAGCAATAATATGACATCATAAGATTGTAACTTTTGCTTTTCTAATCTGAATCTCTCTCAAATGTCTGTTTGATTAAATCCGAAACTGCTGCGTATAGTTTCCCCAAATGACAGGTGTGCCATTCTATATTAACAGGGGAGCAAGATAAGAGTGAAGATCTATTATTATATGACTTCTCTGCTAATCATAGTTTAGCCACGAGTGAATCAGAATTTTCAAATAATCTAAATAAAAGAGTGAAGAAGGATGTTGAGTTGCCATTATTCAGCCGTGAGACTGTATCTGCTGCAACTAATAGATTCTCAGTGGCAAATAAGCTGGGAGAGGGAGGCTATGGGCCTGTTTACAAGGTAAACTTTCTTTGACGTTACTAACATGCTTTTGATGGAATTTGATCCGCAAGTAGTCATTGATGCTCAAAATGATCGAAGGACACAGGCTAGCAGTTTTAGATGGTAATGCGTACATGGTGCAGGACCGTTAGGTTTTAGTCCCATGAGGGGTTCTTCGTTGTGATTTGCTCCAGGCTTTTATCTCTCTGTAATATCAAAACTAAACTCTCCAAACTTGTATATGTTCAATTAACACAACTGTTTTCTTCTTGTTGTGGGCATTTTATAGGGAAAGTTGCGTAATGGACAAGAAATTGCTGTCAAGAGACTCTCCAAAAGATCGGGGCAAGGACTAGAAGAGTTCAGGAACGAGACTTTACTGATTGCCAAACTCCAGCACAGGAATCTAGTTAGGCTCTTAGGCTGCTGCATTGAACAAGAGGAGAATATTTTGATCTACGAGTACATGCCGAATAAAAGCTTAGACCTTTTCCTATTTGGTATTCATCATGTCCAGTAACTTTATTTGTCTGCTGAGTTGTTACGTATGCCAAAGCAATCTATATAACTTGTTTTCTTGAAACAGATCCAGCAGGAGGTAAAATATTAACTTGGGACATGCGTGTTCTCATTATCGAAGGAATTGCTCAAGGACTTCTTTATCTACATCAGTACTCAAGGTTCAGAATTATTCATAGGGATTTGAAACCCAGCAACATTCTACTAGACAGTGATATGAAGCCCAAAATTTCTGATTTTGGCATGGCTCGAATATTTGGAGGAAATGAAACTCAAGCAAACACCAATAGAATAGTTGGAACATAGTAAGTAATTGTTTGTACACGTTTCCCACTATGATGCAAGGTTTGAAGTAAAGCATAATTATTAACGTTGCATTGAACACAATTGTAGTGGCTATATGTCTCCTGAATATGCTATGGACGGTCTCTTCTCAGTGAAGTCAGACGTTTTCAGCTTTGGAGTCTTGCTTCTTGAGATTTTAAGTGGCAAGAAGAGCACTGGCTTGTATCACAATGACTCGCTCAATCTTCTTGGATATGTGAGTTCACTTTTTCTTCCTCGTCTTTATTTTACCATCTTCTTGGATATGTCAGTTCACTCTTGCTTCCTTGTCTTTCTTTTACCATCTTCTGGGATATGTGAGTTCACTTTTTCTTCCTTGTCTTTCTTTTACCACCTTTTCTCATTGAAATTTATTCGATCCGTTTCCTGATTCTTCAGGTTTGGGAGTTATGGAGTTCTAATAGAGGTCTGGAATTGGTGGATCCAACTTTAGGGGATCCTCCTTCAACTTCAATGGTGCTAAGATACATTAACATAGGGCTTCTTTGTGTCCAAGAAAAACCATCAGATCGACCTACAATGTCTGATGTTATCTCAATGATAATCAACGAGCATGCACCTCTTAGTATACCTAAGCAGCCTGCGTTCTATACAAGTGTGATGGTCAAAGATTCATCATCAAACAGTCATTCTGCAAATAATGTAACTCTTTCCATTGTCGAAGCTCGGTAATCTCTGTAACGTATAACTATTTTATCATGTACACAACCACATTAATTTAATTCTTTCAAAAAGGAACATTTTTACTTTTTGATCTCCTTTTTTTGTGTGTGTACAATCTTGATTTCACTATAGCAGGGTTGCATTCCATTCACCCAAGGAAAATTGAAAGCTCTTCTAAGCAATGGGAGAGTTGATAGAGTTTTTTTTTTAATCTTTTCTAATCATCAATTAAAGGATTAATTATAAAAAATTCTAGATTTTGATCAATTTTATAATTGTAGTCTTAACTTTAAAAGGTGTCAATAAAATATTCGAAATTTTAATTTTTTTCTCAAATTGAACTTAACGTTAGTTTTTTTGTTACGTTTGTTAATATAGTATATAGCATATTCGGAAATCTTTATGATTAGTACACATTAGCAGTAACTAACATTAAAAATTGTGATTAATATTAAAAATCTTGATTAATAAAACAACGTCGATTAATCATTTTAATAAATTACGCCGCTTTTTTTAACTTGAGCAACTCTTTTTTTTTTTTTCACCCTTTTCGTTTAGGTCAGTCTTTTTTCTTTATTTATCTTCTTTTTGAGTTGATTTATGAGCTATGAATTCTGGTAGTACTCGTAGTATGCAATCCAAATGGTAGTGATGAAGCGTATGACTCAAGGCCACCGAACTTGTCACTTCCGACGTTCTTGGGATCTTTCAGTCACTTTGGCCGCTTGTCAAACATACAACAATCTTCTCCTCCCTTCAATCCGTCTCTAAACATTTTTGGTGCTTTCTTAACCCAAATCCCAATTCTTCTTTACGAAATCTTGATATGATTGGCTCAGGATTCTTAAGATTTGATCCTGTTTGCAGTGACCTTCGAAACAACAAAATACGAGTCAATTTATCACCGTTAAGATCGACTCAGTCAATGTTGGGTGTTCAAGGATCAAACCCAAGTCCAGTTTCATACGATAATGGAGCATGATCTTAATATTCTGATCAAACACATATTATATCTCAAAACCCCAACAAGGGCATCAAGAAGAGCATCATCCACAGTTCTTAACACAGTTGGGTTTTGCAAACTGAAAAAAAGGGGGTTAGCTCATTTTAAAAAAATTTCGTCGTTTACTAAAGTGATTAAACAATGTCCTTTTATTAATTAGGAATTCTTATGTTAACCATTGGGCCATGGACTAAGCATAAGAGTTTTCAGACATATGACATGTCATGTCAATAAACATAACGGGAAAACTAATGTTAGGTTAGAATTGAAAAAAATTAAAAATTTGAATATTTTATTGTCACTTTTTAAAGTTGAGTTATAATTACAAAATTAACCAAAGTTTGAGATTTTTTATAATTATTCCTAAACTAAAAACTAAATATTTACAGCTGTAAAATCAATAAGGTTTAGCCACATTAAGGCAAAAATCCTACTTCCAATTTTTTCTTCTAATACTCTCTTTCAAGTTGGTTTTAATATCATCCATTGTCAACTTGCTGATTAGGTAGTTGAATTATTTCTTGTGTAAACAAATTTGCTACTTGTGTTCAATAGTACAATATAAATTACATAAATCAGTCCTTTATGAAGTTTCTCCTTGATAAAGTCTTTAACAACTTCTTAATTTTATTACGAAGAACTTGATTATGAATAACTATATCAAATTACGTTTATGTTGGTGATATATTTGAAAATTATAAATCTTTTAAGGATTATTATAAAAAATCCTAAATTTTACTTAATTTTACAATACTAATCGAAAATTGACTCTAAAATATTTGAACTTATAATTTGTTACAAAAATATCTCGATGTTAAGTTTTTTGCAAACCCGTTTTTATCTATTTTTATCATCGTGATAGGTTGATATTTGCGATTGAGATTGCTCAACATTTTTATTTGGTATTCATATTGCTTATGAATAATTCACCCTTTGGCCACCTACAAACACCATAGGTACAGGCTGCTAACCATCAGATGCAAGTTGGAAAAGAGTGCCTGAATGTCTTGGTAAGGAGAGTGGTAGTCAAGCTTTAGGACGGTTAAACAAACGTCGAGGTTAAATAGGAGATGCTTGGCCGCACTGCACAAGCAGCAACAGTTGGTTTTAAAAGAAATTACTGCTACAAAAAGAACCAAAAGGAAAGAAACAAGAATTCTGTATGTTTTTAAAGAAACAGAGGACAGATGCTCTTTTATTCAAAATGCATTATCGATACACGTTAGGATGCTAATTTATGGGTTAACAAATAACTAACTAAATCCAGAAAGTTATGCTACTAACAAATATTCTTGCTAACTAAAAACACTAAAAATCTCCAATTAACTAGCTAACTAATTTACTAATTTGAGAGTTTATTGCAGTATTTTTTAGCAACAGATTTGGAATCATATCTCCTGCAATAGATTTTGAATCATATCTCCAACACGATTTTGAATCATATCTTCCACACTCTCCTTTGATTCAAAATCATAGACTCATTGCGCCTGATGATCTACTTCCCATCACCCTTCAATGGTTGGAGAACTTCTGGCCAAAAAGCTTCTTTTTGGTGCATTTATCACCAATATTAAAACAAAATTTCTTTTTCTTTAACAATATGTGTCAAATTGACACTTTCTTCAGTCTTATTTTTGCAATTTCTTTATATATGCTTGAACTTTTTGCACTTGAAACACTGAGGTTTTCCCTTGTGCCAACAATTGTCTTCATCATGATCAGGCTTCTGGCAAATACCACATTGAGATTGAGCTTTTCTTTTGAAGATGAGCCCTTTACTAGATAAGGCCCCTCAACTACCTGTTGAGTTCCTTCTTTTTCTCAACACTCATCTTTGTTTTTGAGCATGTAGGGCATTGAATAATTCAGGTAAGGTAATTTGATTAATATCTCTTGAATCCTTTATAGATGAAATTTTTTCCTCAAATCTTTCGGGCATACTTACAAATACTTTATCTACGATCCTACTATCAAGTAACTCTTCTCCTATCAATCTAATTTTATTTACCACCATTATTAGCCTGTCATAAAACTTTTATAGAGTCTCCTTTTCTTCATCCTTAGAATCTCAAAATCTCTTTTGAGATTTAATACTTGCATCCACCTTATTCTATCATTGTTATGATATAGTTCTTTCAATACGTCCTAAGCTTCCTTGGCTATTTCGCAACCCATAATTCTTGTGAAAATTGATTTAGAGACAACAGTATGAATTTGAGATAAGGCTTTTGGATCTTTGGCTTCTTCATCTTTATGAGCCCTATTTTGATTGAGTGTTGGGTTATTTCCCAGAGGTGGTATTTGCCTTTCACCTTTAACCCACTGTGTAAGGCTCCAACATATACCCTGGAAATATTATAGCATGTCTAGGGTGTATTAAGAAGTGAACATAATGAATTAGGTGCATCTAATTATAGTAAGAGGCATAATGGTACTTAATGTAAAAGACATGGGTAAATGAGTCAATTGTTCATTTCAGAATGGACATACATACTTAGACGTGAAATATGGATAAGAATGAAATTAATTGATGAGATTATATGCCAATTTGAGAATTAAGGGAAGAAGAAGGGCCGATGTGCAATTTTCCTAAAGTCAACTCTTGGATCAATTGGATTAAAGCATGTGTGACCAATAAGATTAAAGCATGTGTGCAATAGAATTGTAACATATGATCTAATATAATTGTAACACATGGTCCAATATGATTGTAACACATGATCTAATAAAATTGTAACAAATGGTCTAATAGGATTGTAACATATGGTCAAATGGGATTAAAACATGTGTCTAAGACTAGAAAATTCATGAGGGAGTAGAAGAGAGAGGATATGGATGTTTATGTAGGGCAGAATTTCTCTTATCATCTCCTTTCCATTCCATCTCCTTAGTCATACCATTTTTGCATAAGGAATCAAGCTAATCCTAAGTGAAAATCGAGGTAAAAATTTAGGGTTTTTCTTTTCATCTTCGTCTTTCTTGCTTTGCTCATGAAGATATGGAATTATAAGGTTGGATATGTGATTTAGATATGTATTTGTGGTGTTCTAGTTGATAAATCAAGCAAAGCCAAAGTGGAAGAGAAGTAAGTGTACTAAAAGAAGCGCTAATTGGCAAATTGTAAGGTTTAGGACTACACTTAGTCTAATTTCTCTTTGTGTGTATGTTTGAACAAATAAAAAGGTTCATTTGGATGTGGCATGGTTGCTGGGATGATTCTTTGGTGTTATTTTGGTGTTACCTTGCATAGAATTGGTTGCATATGACAAGAGAGTATCGTATAGTGGAATTCTGTCTAGGTTTGTTGAACTAGTCACATTGTTGGGTCATAACTCAGCATAAGTGTAACATCCCGTTCCCACATAACGGGTCGGATCAGGGAAAAGGGTCTACGAGAAGACCAATTGGAGAAGTTAGGACAAACATATCTCATGCTCATGTATTTGTGAAAATGTAATTTTT
>JANZXP010000005.1:11805253-11816159 GCA_027576715.1 Erythroxylum flavicans
TTCGGGAAGGTCCCGGGAATTAAAAATTTTTGTTTCCGCTGCTGGAACATGTGATGTTCCTCCCGGGATTTCCGACACATATCACTGCTCTCTCTTTAAAACTCACAAACCCCTTAAAATCATAAGGAGCTCTGATACCAAATGTTAGTTTTAGAAGAAATTATTGTTGCAAAAAAGAAGAAGAAGAAGAAAGAAACAAAGATTTTGCATATTTTTAAAGAAACAAAGGATAGATTTTTTTTATTCAAAATAAAATATCAATACACGTTAGGACGCTAATTTATGGGCTAACAAATAACTAACTAAATCCAGAAAGTTATACTACTAACATATATTCTTGCTAACTAAAAACACCAGAAATCTCCAATTAACTAACTAACTAGTAAACTGATTAGAGAGTTTATTGCAGTATTTTTCTCCAACATATTTGGAATCATGCAGTATTTGATATTTCATTACTGGGTTGCGACGACTTTGTAAAGCACTAAGCCTTTTGGAGTTATATGATGTCTCTCATCTCATGACGGCATTGTCCACGACGAGAACAACGATGGTGGTACAAGAGTTAATCTCGGCAGCGAGGTGGGTGGTGGTCAAGTGGTGGTTGAAGGTGGAGAAATCTGGGTGTTCCACGAGAAGGTGGGGTGATATTGTGTGTGTTGGACAGAGTGGTGGTCGTAAGGAAGAGGATAAGTAATAGTAAGGAGGGGAGTGAAACTGAAGAGAGCTGGATTGTGCTAGACTTAAAGTGAAAGGAGAGAGTGTCAGTTTAGGAGCTTTGTAGTTTGTAGTGTAGTTCGAGTTATATGTATAGAAGCATGCAGTTTAGGAAGTTTTTTTAGGTGTTAGAAGTGTCACACGATCGTTGTCCTAAGCAGGTATGTGTTTACTCTTTTTCACGTTAATTATGCATTGATGTAATGTAGGACAAGCTGCATCTCTTTAGCTTTTAAGTGGGAATACATTCATTAGGTATGCTTTTACCTTTCGCTTATCTAATTTTTGTGATACTTCACTTACTAACCTTACGCCTCTACCAATATAAGACAAGTCCATTAGATTTTTTTATTTTTTATATAACTTGATAAATCAACCTTTTCTTTTATTCTTTTTATTCTATTTATTTATTCCATTATTTTAATTTTATTTACATACCTTTTTAGCATATCAGTTTGACATTTTTACTCTTTTAACCTGCATCCTTTTTTTTTCATTATCACAATTGCATATGGGTTTATCGGAAACAACCTCTTTATTCTGTAAGGGTAAGGCTACGTACTATCAGACCTTCCCAGACTCTGCTTTATTGCGGAATTTCAGATTGGGTGCGATGATGACGATGATGACGGCGGTGATGATAGTTGGAATCATATCTCCTATAATAGTTTTTAAACCATATCTCTAACAACAACCACTTATGCTAAACACCACCGTTACATTGCCAAAAACCAACTACCTCACGATCTCACAGGGATTGTTGAGCTTCACTGTTGATGTAAGAGGCTCGATGTTGATTGCTACAATGCTCAACATTCCAATTCCTAATAACTTCTCCGCTACCTGCATGTTTTATCTAAAAGTGATCAACTTCTGTTGAGCGATCAAAGAAAAGAAAGAAGAGAAAGTTTCCTACAATATTGAAAAAGGTTTCAAGTCTTATATTAGAAACCAATAAGTCAAAATATTAACAAAATTAGGAGGTAGAGAAATGGAAGATTTTGTGTGGGAATTTATAATAAGGGGAAGGAAACAATCAAAACGGAGAAACAAATACAATGATGTTTTGTAATTATACCTATGAGAAAGCGAGAACATAGAAGATAGGAGGGCAAGGTCTTACTAATATCGAGGCTAAAGAGGAGAAACTTGGTCACGATGCACATGCAACGACTACTCATGCTAAAAACCATAATCCCATTGCCAGAAACCAATTGGCTCATGATCTCACAATTTTGAGCTTCATTGTTGATGTAGTAGGCTCGATGTTGATTGCCATATCCCTCAACATCCCAACTCTTGATGATTTCTTTACCACCTGTATGCTTTATCTAAAAGTGACCAACTTTTGTTGAGTGACCAAAGAAAAGGAAGAAGATTAAGTGTCCAATAATATTGAAAGAGGTTTAAAGTCTTACATTAGAAACCAATAAGTCAAAGTATTAAGAAAATCAGGAGATAGAGAAATGTAATATTATGTGTGGAAATTTATAGTAAGGGGAAAGAAACAATCAAAAACAGTGACACAAATGCAATGATATTTTGTAATTGTTCCTATGAGAATGTGAGATTAGAGAAGATAGGAGAGGAATAAAAGGGGAAGTAGAATAAGAAAGGAATTAGGTTTTGTGTTTAAAATTAATTAAATATTAAATTGTTAGTTAAAAAACACATAACAGATATGTAATATGTAAAAAAATAATTAGCCACGTTAGTGAAATTAACAAAACTTAATGTCAGCTTATTTTCTCAACAAATTAAAAGTTCAGATATTTTAGCCTTGCTTTTTAAAGTTTGAGCTAGTACTGTAAAATTAAGTAAAAAATGATATTCTTTTTATAATTAACCCATCTTTTAACTATCTTTAATTACATAGCTTCACCAATTATGTGAGTTACAGACCAACATTTTTCTTTAACACTACTTTAACTACTATGTTTTGTTTTATTTACTCCATCAAATCACCAAATTTCCTTTAATAAAGGCACAATAACTTGAAATGGATTTTCAAACAGTGATGCTTTAACTTAGTTTTGCAATTGTATAGATTTCTAATTAAATATGTCCGTAATATCATATATGATGCTTTAAAGTATAAAGCAATTTTCCTAGTTAATGCTAGGGATAGCAATGGGCCTGGCTGGGGTAACAAGTTGACCTGACTTGAACTTTTCTTTTCTGTTTTAATTTAAAATTTATTTTCTATTTTTTATATATTTTTTAAGAGTTGTCTAAAGAATCTTTCAATAAAACAACAACATTTTTTAAAAAAGTTTCGACCTTCAGGTTAGGCCAGACTCGGTTTAAAGCTCAAAAATTTAAATAAAAATTTTGAAATCGGCCTAAAATAAAGTTAAATCAGACTAGGTCCATTTACTTTAAGTCGTCAGGCTAGGTTAGGCAAGGTCAAGCCTGAGCTTTTTTTCCAAGCCTAGTGAATACATATGTTTACTAATTTTGTTTACTGCAAATGTTACGTCTATGTATGTATGAGATAAGTACTAAATTTTTTACCATCTTTGAAAATGATCTATATTCATCACATCTTTCTTTTTTGTGTGTTGAAAGTTTAGGTAGGCTTGATTGGTGTTTTAGCACCTTTGCATTCAAAGAGACCTATTTTCTAATGCAAGTTATGTGTATACTTGAATAAAATGACAAAAATACCCAAACAATCCTATGCTAGTCCTCATATGATATATAAGAGGAGATGAATTATATGTGTTCATTTTTTTCCTTATTTGAAAATTAGTGAATGAATTGTATATTCTAATAAATAATTATGTCAAACTTATATATGATAATAAAAAAGCAATCACAATAATAATTAAAGAGAATTGGGAAAGAAAAATAAAATTGATTTATAGTAGTTTAGTTAAATAACATTTAGCCTATGTCCACTTTCCAAACTTTACTTGAGAATTCACTGCCTTCTTCTTTTAATAGGTGAAGACGAACCAGTCATAAATTTTCTTTGTCAAGAGTAAAAAGCAACCATTTATAAATCTTGTTCAAGATCAAGAGTAAGCTTTATAATGTATATCTTAAGTAATTTCACTAATTGTAATAATTGCATAACCATATAATTTAAAACTAACATAAAGCAGTGGTCTATTAGTCTACATACTGATCTACTATTTTGTTATATTAGTTGAACCATTTTTTCATATTGGTTGATTAACGTGGTAACAAACTAGCGATATACTTTATCAGACTACATTAGTTGATTACTCACTTTCATTGGCCAAACAATGTATTTGAAATAAGTTTTTCAACTTTCTCAAGTTCTTTTAGGATTAAAAAAAACACTCTTTTGACAAAAAAACATGATTCAAAATTATTACTCCTTAATGGCACCTAGGAGGGGGTGAATTAGATGAAATCAAGATTTTGCCTTATGTTTGATATTTTTATAAAAGTGCCACAAATTATCATAAATGTAAATATGAAATAAAAACAAATGAATTAAATTATAAAGCAAAAAGTAAGGGTAGATAAATACAAACTAAGTTATAGTGGTTCGGTAAACAATCCTTGCTTACGTCCACTCTCAAGAATCATTTTAGACTTCCACTATAGATCATATTTTAAGGTAAAGATCACACTTTGCATAATTTTTTATTTTGGCAAAGAGGAACCTCCTTTTCAATCTTTCTTCAAGGAAAAGAGGAACCCCAAATTACTTTTGATAACCCCAATACAATGATATCAAACTCAAAAACTAACTTACAACTTAAAATTTGCTTACTTTGATGCTATAATAATCACAAAAGGCTCACTCACTTAAAATGAGATAATGGATGCTCAAATGATTGAAAAATACTTAGAAATATAAGCATAAAATACTCAAAAGCTTATTGATGCTAAAACCAATGAGAAAATATCTATTTATAGTGTTTCAGGACTTAAAATATTCATTGAAGCAAGAACTAGTCATTACAATGACTATATTCGATACATTGGTTAACCAGTGTAGCATACTAGTCAACTAGTATGCATTAAAGGCTCCAGATTCACTAGCTATTGGAACATTGGTTATCCAGCACACATATTGGTTAACCAATACATTAATTAATGTTGCTATAAACTCGTTGTACATCAACTTTAACAACTTTAACCTATATTAGTCGACCAGTAGCCAGCCAATATAGGTTGACCAATCACCTCAAAAATATGATTTCAACATCTATAAATGCTCCAAATAAGTTTATTTAATCTTAATATAATTAAAACAATTCTGAAATATTCCCCAATTATTATTCAAAAGATTCAAAGGCTTTTTTATATTAAAATCAAAATATTTAATGCCTCTTGATGAATATAAAAACTTATGCAAGGAAAAATGATAAAATGTTAATGTATGGTGAGCTTCTTAGATTATCGAAGACGATAAAATGAACTTATAATAAGGAATACATAAAATAATCTTGATATTTCTTAACTTGGTCTTGATCTTGAAGGCTGCAAAACATTGTCTTGTTCTCATATTACTTCTTATTAACAACACAAAAAACTCGTTAATAGTATTTATGTTTTGTTATCATCAAAATTTTGATTAAATCCTCACTTGGTTAAAAAATCTCCCCTTTTTGAAGACGACAGAATATTTGTGATATTAGAAAGCATTATAAGAATTTAGTTAGACAATTTACAACCCATCTGGAGATAACAATAAACTTCCCTTAATTCTTACATATAAAAAAATAAAAAACCATATCATAATTGCAAATCAATAGTGAGAGAAATATTTAACGAAAGTATACATTGTCATAGAGATATAGTTTCCCCCTGAATTATAGTATTTCTCTAATATCGCACAAAAAATTTCTCCCTCTTTTTGAAAACATCAAAAGGAGACAAATAGTAAGAGGTGGAAGACGAGACTCAATCAATCTATATAGGTCGTCAAGGTGATGCATCGTGATGTCCTAAAAGAGTCAATCTTTCTTTACAACACGGTAAGATGATGTTCAATGACAGAAAGACAATTATGTAGTGGGGAGTGATGTCGTGGGAAAAAGTAGTGGCCTCATCATCTGTAGGTAGCTTGACAATGTAACTTAAAAGGGTCCTTTGGGACTATAAAATGGGGAGCCCCATAAACTGGAGATAGATGTTGAGGCTGAAGATGTTACACTAATATGGTCTCGTCATTTGTTACTAACCAATTGATATCCCATATAGTGGACAGTAGCAGAGTTAAAGAAAAAGTCAAAGTCAATCTTATCATCAAAAGGAGGAATTTGGAAGTGTTGAAAGATAAGGCTAAGGAGGAGAGCACATGGAATATTTTGTTTCTTCATTTTGGTTTGCTAAAAATGAATCATATTAAGCAAAAGAAAATGACCAAGGTGAATAGATTGTTCTATAATAAGGGTAGAGACAAATCAAAGATCATCATAGCCTAGGAATGTAAAATGACCACTAGTGGAGACAAAATTATATTTGATAATAGGTGATGGAAATAAGGGATAACATTGAGTCCATATACATCATTGGATTTTCTATAGACCTTTTCATTGGGATCTAAATCAAAAATAATTTTAACTTTGTCAGGCACAGAGTAAGGGCCTCTAGAGTATTTGGTATGAAAAGTATAATATGAAGGTTATTCAAGTATAGGAATAGCTAAGATCTCATTTATGAAGTTAGAAGTAAGATGAATGTTAATACTATGTATTTTAAAGAAAATAAGAGGGTCATCACAAATGATCCTAGGACGAAGATTGGTGTAAAAAAGATGAATATTGGTACCACGAATTGATTGGTTATGGTAGCATTTTATATCAATTAAATGATAAAAATACGCTTAAGGAAAAAGAATAAACCTTAAGTTAAATAATTGAGACAACTACAATTGTTGAATTTACTTTTCTTATTTCTTCTAAGTTAAATATGCAAAGTTATAAATAACATATTTGCTACTTGTACCAAACATTTATGAAAATTATGAATCATTAAATTCATCGATATAAATAGAGTAATCAACATCAAATTAATTTTTCAGATCAATTAATATTGATTACTTAATAAATAAAAGAAAAGAATCAAGAAATACTTGAATTAAAATAAAATTTAAGTTTAGAACAAAGCCTCACAAAGTTACAACTAAAGTTTTGAATCTCCTTTAATTAGAAAACTTAGATTTAGCCACTCATGGCTGTAGTTCCACCAAAGAAATAGAAGAAAGAAGAAGAGAAAACAAAATGAAGAAAAAAAGGAAATTATGGAGACAGTGTCTATAAAGCTCTTCTCTTCTTTTCCCACCCAAAAGCTAACTTCTTTCAATATTCCAGAGATTATATTCTGACAAATCTAAATCCCTACGTTATATGGCCAAGAATAAGTCTCCTAATTGAGCTAAAACTCTTGGAATGAAATGTGGTTTTTAAGTGTGATCTCACCTTATCCACTACAACAGTATGCCATTTTTTTCAAAATTAATTTATTTTTGTAAATAATGCTATAATTTGATGTTTTAAGCTAAATTTGATAAATCTCTACTTGTCATCTTCTAAAACAAAAGAAATTTTAATGTTAATTGGTTATATTAATTGGACTCATCTCTTTTGTTTTAGATTGATCTTTATGCTTAATTCTCTTTTGTTTTAGATTGATTTTGATGCTTAATTATATTAACTATTACAACAGTTGTTATCTGTAAGATGATGTAAGATCTCCTAAACTCATAAATGGAGATTTATAAGGATGCTTTTAGTGACTTTCAAATGTCAAATGCTATTTAAGTATATGTTTTTTTTTCACTTTTGTTACTTGTTGAAAATTAATCTTCTCTTTATTTTGTTGATAATGCAACTTTTGTTATCTTACAGTTACTTGGTGGGACCAATTTGGAAGTTATGTTCTAGAATTACAAAGGTTTGCAATTTAAATTTTAAATCAATTTGTGAGTGTAATAGGGTGTGAAAGGAATTGGAGTATATTTCAATTCATCCATTCTAAGAAAAGGAATAGATTGGAGCATAAAAGATTGAATAGCTTAGTCTTTGTTTGATAAAATTTTTCGAGAAAGGTATGTTATTATCATTATTAAGTTGGATATAATTTCTTATATTTTTAATAATTTGATTTTATTGTTTACTAAGACTCTTAGTAGAATAAGTGGTTCAGTAGATCCAATTTACATTGATAATATTGATCGTTTGGTGGATTTGGTTTCTGAAAAACTAAGTTTGATAAATGAGAGTGATTTAAAGATAATCTTGGCTAGGAAAGTATTGATATGTCATTTGGTGCAATGAATTTGAATAATGGTGATGATGAAGCTCCTCTCGATGATGAGGATTTTGTACTAAATGAGAATTGAGGTCAATGCAATTTGTGCAGGTACTGGATTGAAAGAAATTTCAGATTTTTGTTTTTCATCTTCTTTTAATTTCACTTATATTTGATGTATATGTTAAATTCTATATGTGCAATATAATTACAAATATTTTTGTTTCAGGTTCGCTTCTAGTTGATTCTTCGACACGAATTCTTGTTATAAATTATAATTGTTAGAGAGCCATGAATATTTATTATTCTTTTTGTTTTATATTTTAATGTAATTATTATTTATTATATGATGAAATTGTAATTTTTCATATTAGTTGTGGTTGTTAGTTATATGTGAAATATATGAAAAATAGTGTTAATAAAAATAAATAAATTGTTGTTATTTTAAATTTCTATTATTATGATTTTTAGATACAGGGTTGATGTAAAATTATAAATTATACAATATAATATATTAAAGGATTATATTGAGAAAAAAGTATTATGCATAGTTAAACCAGACGTAATAAGCTTTCCAAAGAGTATTAGAACACCTAAATCCGAGACCATTTGATTGCCCAAATGGTATAAGAAACTCACCGCCGGTGCAGAGCAATTCTGCAGATACGCAAAGTTTCTGACTTACTGTTGAAGCGTGATTTGGATAGCCAAATGACGTCTAACAATTATGAAACTTAGCTGTAATTAAAGATTAGGATGATCCCTAAATGTTTCATGAAGGGACAAAATTAAAATTCAAACTTGAAATATGAGAAAATGGTGAAAATATCCCTAGGGGTTGAAATTGAAAATTCTGCTTAGCTTTGTATCATATCCTATTAGAGTTAATGTTAAAACTCTAAAATATTTATAAGTGTTGGAAACATTTTAAGGAGTAAATAAAGTCTGTTAAGCCTCTATGGTGAAATGAAAAGAACTTGCCTCAATAATGATTAGACGTGTATGGAAATAGTGAAATTAAAAGTGCATATGCATGATAGGTAAAATAAAGGGGAGATGTTGAGATAGGTTGTAATTGATAATTATGAGAGTTACTTATATATGTAACCTATGTTTAGGTTCGGATACACAACAAGCTTATCCATTGGTATTTCCAGAACTATCGAGAAACGTATAATCGGTAGAAGAAAACTATGAGTGGGTTAAATTATATATATATATATTTATAAACTATGAGTGGGTTAAATAATATATATATATATATATATATATATATATATCCTATTTATCTTTTATGCATTTAATTTGCTACAAAAGTTTTGAATTTACATGTTTTAGTGTGAAATGCTATGTAAACATGATTTATGAGATTTATTTGAATGCATGAATTTTATACATTGACTATGAAATGTATTTTTTGTAAACTATATATGAGATTGTGTAAGTTTGTTAACTATTTATGAAATGAAAAGTCAAAAATTTGGAAAGGAAAGACCTACGGGCAAGTGAAAGTATATTAGCCTGAATTAGGGTGGCTGTAGCGCTATAGTGGGGAACCTGTGGCATGCTTGAAAGGAAAGAGGGTGCACAGTGAACTCATTATCTAGGGGAGTGAAGATTATAAGGGTAGACTTGGAGACTCACCATATAATATGTGCAAAAGAAAATGTTATGCATAATATGATTTTCATTTGTTGGTATCTTATGTTTTTACCAATTGCTGAGCTTAATTTGATTTACTTTTTTGACTATGGCGTTTAGCTTCCCATGGTGAGGAAAGACTGAGTGAAGTTTTAAAGGCAGAGCTGAAATGTTGTTAAAATAAATTGTCCGCCTTCATTTGTGAAAAAGTGTTTTAATGTGCATTAAATTTGAAATGATAATATATGAAAATGATATTTGTATAATTTGTTATTATTATTATTAGCCCCTCATTGAGTAGTTTAATACTCACCCGTCTTTCCCAACATTTCAAGTTTTTGACAGGTAAACTTAATCACTAGATTAAGCATCGAGTGTTGTACGATAGGCCATCGTTCAGAAATGAGTTTGGTGACTTAGTATAGATTTTTTTATAATGTTGTATGTGTATCCACTGGAAGTAGAAACAATGTTGTATAGAAATTTTGCACATGTAGCCTTATAATTATAAAACTCCTATGGGCTTTGAAGCTATTGTTTATCATGACATGTTTTTAGTGACTTGTGAAAAACAGAATAATGTATAAGCCTTGCGAAATCTTGGGAGGTTCCTTGTGGTAAAAAGACATCTCGAGAGTGAACGACAGTTGTTGCGAGTCTCACAAAAAAGTCGGGGCATGACAATTTTAATGGTATCAGAGTCAGGTTTTAAAAGGAGGAAGCTAAGCTGACAAATTTAATGGTATCAGAGTCAAGTTTTAAAAGGAGGAAGCTAAGCTCAAAGGGTGAACTCAATTAGGTTGATATCAAGGTCTTAGGTTAAGGAAAGTTGAAGAAATTCCAGTGGTTATGGGAGAAAACCTATAGTGGTTAGGATTTATTTCCTTAAACTAGTTAAACCCTGGAGACCAGAGTTATGTTCCTTTTATTAGTTGTGAATCCCGGGTACAATCCATAAATGTAATATTACAAAAGGTGCATGGAATGACTAAAGTTTATAGATTATGATCGTAAAGAATCTAGAACGTATCACATGTATCAATCATAGAAACATGGACCATATGTTTGGTAAGGTGAATATGAGGATAGAAAAGTATATGTGTGATTACATAGTAAATCCTTCTGCGTGGTTTGTGAATGTAACCTTATAGACTGTTTGTATATAGGTTGGTGATATATAAATATGAAATACTTATTGTGTTAATATTCTGACTTACCATTTTATTTTGGGTAGATATGTAACAGCCCAGACCACCCGCTTGCAGATATTGTCCGCTTTGAGCCTCGGCCTCTCGGGCCTCGCGCTCTCACG
>JANZXP010000005.1:11816259-11832558 GCA_027576715.1 Erythroxylum flavicans
TGTCAATGGCTCAGGTTTGAGTGAAATTCATTTAATTTTGGACAGAGTCTATTAGGTTATTAATAATCATTAGCTTGCGAAATTAGTGAATTAGGGGGCCTTTGAATAAATGTACAACATAATTAGGACTTAGTGTAAATTTAGCTCCTTCTAAATTATCACATTCATTCATAATTTGAGGCCTTTTTGTTAAGTAGGTTAACTAGTATTGTTTTTACATGGAAACAAATAGTTGTTAAAAAAATTTAAGTAAATACTATTACACTGACCTTCGGGTTATGAATAGAGCTAGTAGCTAGTTGAACACATGATAATACCTGAGTAACTGGATCGACACGCATTACAAATGTGTGTATTCGCGTAAAAAGGCTATAATGATGTTCCAACCAAGCTGTTAATAAATGACCTAGTCAAGTAATCGGATCGACATTCATCACCAATGTTTGCCTTCGAGTAAAAGACTACGTCTCGAAAAAAATGTTTTAAATAAAGACATACCATTCCTGTAGTAAGCTTGATTTTTTTTCTTCATGAAAATATACCTAAGAATAGTTACAGAGTCTGAGAGACAGGAAAAATTATTAATGCATGTGCATAATTAAAAAGGGTACATAAGTTAGCACATGGGTCTCTATTAAGTTGTATATCTAGTCAAAGCCCCTAGACACCCATTTGGTTTGTTAATGATTTGACATAATTCGAATGATTGTGTCTATGATTAAATTCATTTGACGAAGATTAGAGCCATTGTCGCATTATTGCATTATGTGTCTTTGATGTTATGTGTTTTTTGTTTTATTTGCTTGAGGGCAAGCAAACATTTAAGGGTGGGGATGTTGATAGTTGCGATTTGTATTGTATTTTAGGGTTAGATTTGATAAGTATTTTAATGTCATTTCAAGTGTTTAGTATGCATTTAGGGTTTAATTATGTTAGTTTTTGTGTTTAAGTGTTTTTATGGGTTAGTTCAAATCTTTGAGCTTAAATTGTATATTTTTGAGGTACCTTAATGTGTGTGCTAGTGTTGCAGGGTAAATAGAGAAGAACGGGAAGAGTTAAAGAGTTTTCGGGCCAAAAAGCATAGGCCACGATCGTGACAGAAGAGGAAGAACTAGAAGCAGCCAGGCCACAATTGTGATAGAGAGCGTCAATTTAGGCCATGATCGTGGCAGGCAAGGCCACAATTGTGCAATACGTCGGGCTGAGAAAAAAACTAAAGTTTCGGATGAATTTTTAGATCGTTTTGACCTCGACTTTGACTTAGAGCCTTAAAGGTATAAATAGAATATGATGTGACAGTCACCAGAAGAGAGTGAGGAGAGAGAGTCAAGAGTTTAACGAAAAAGTTTCCATTCCACTGATTCCGAGAGAAAACCTAGGGTGACATCAAGAGATTGAGAAACGAGACAAAGGAAGAGAGACATGGTGAAGAGCTTGACGCGAAGTACTTCCCGGAACAGAAGGTTCCCGCTGTTCCTGTCCCGAATTTCGTTCCCTATAGTATTTTCGTTATTTCAATTTTATTCATGTCTAGAATTGAAATAGGTGTTGAGATTTGTTTGGTTGAATGTTGAGTTGAAGTCTAAACTCACCTTTGGATTTGATTCTTGAGATTAATCAAGTTTATTCGATTGTGTTTTTATTGATTGGATTGTGATTTAAGTCTTATTCTTAATAACATGGCGATAAACTGAGAGGTTGAGCTAAGTGAAAATAATCAATTTGGGTTAACGAGAGTTGGGTGAATTGATAAGTAAAGGATTAAATCAAACCGGTAGAATCGTGTAACGAGAGATCGAGCATAGGTTCTTGGTAGGTTAGTAGACAACTTTAGATCTAGTTTAATTTTTGGGTCGATTGCGAATCGAGAGATCGGAATTTTCATAAATTGAATTAAGGTTTATCAATTAAGGTTAAGAATTATAACTCGAGAGAGAGTAATTCACCCTAGGACTGTCTAAGCCCATTGAGTCAATAATTGCATAATTGGTTGAGTTTCTTTAATTTCGAATTAAAACCCCCTTTCTCTCACTTGGTGATTTCTAAGTTGATTTTAGATTTAATTGTGTGATTGCTTTTCTGTTACTTTTAGCACTTTCAATTCTCATATCCGATTATCAATTGTTTTACTTTTCTACGGTAGTTGTTAGGTTTGTGACTTAGTTGCCATTAGACTTAGGACTAGTTCCCTTCCTCATGGGATCGACACTTTAGGTATTACGCGAATGACCCGTGCGCTTGTGGTAATTACCAAGGTTAAAAATATTGAAATTTAGAGTGTGTAACCTTGAGAAAACAAATATATTTGTGGCATAATGAAGTAAATGAAATCAAAGAAGATTAAAATACAAGATATGACTTAAGATATTGAATACTAAATCTGCTCAATTAATTTATTAATCAGGATGTTATATATTCTTAAGAGATATGTGACAATGAGTCCTTATCGTATGTTGATCATATAGGTTATTAGACAAGTATGGGAACTTAAAAAGTTTTAATTGATTAAATTCATCATATGTGAGTGGGAGATGATAGAAATAAGACACACATTATATATTTAGGTTATGTCGTTTGACTTCTAAGTAATAAGAGTCGTTAGAAATTTAAAGTTCAATATAAAATATATTCTTTAAAATTTTAAAAGATTAGAATGATCATTTTGAAGATAAAAAGTATTTAGAACTCAGACAAGTTTGATTCTCTGCAAAACAACGATTCTCGTGAAAATAAGAAGTTAACCAGTAAGCATTAGTTTCAATAATAAATATGATAAGTCGACCATGTTATTTATGTTTAATTTTCTTACTTAATTTGTGCCACAATTATTTATACAAACAAATTTTTGGGAAATTGCAGGTTAAAATTTTTTAGAAATAAGCAATAAAAAAAAGGAAACTTATCAAAAATTTGAGAAATATTATAAATAATATATGCAATAGAAACAAAGAAATACTTTGAGTGTACGGATGTAATGATAATATAGCAACTGACTAAGGGTGTAATGGTTAAAATTATGTCCAAGGGAAATGAATTTTATCTTATAATCAATATCAAGTTAAACATTTATGTAAGATAACTATTTGAGAGCGATATGTGCTTGATTCGTGAACACATTATGCATGCCCATACTATGCTCTTTTGTTAATTAAGAGCTTCCTTTTCTCCTTCGTAATTAGTTGTATAATATTAATTTAAGGTAATATAAGATATTAGTCTTGCATATATATAGGGAATAGATAGAATACTACCGAGCCTCGTGGCTTAATATAGCTAAGCCCTTGGGAAGCTATTAAGTGCTCTGAAAGATGTGGGAAATATTCCGCCTTTCAGTCAATGTGTTGAACTTTTGGATCAGTAGTCGTTAGATTTCATTGTAAAATGTAAATGTTGAAGCTATTGATTTTGTTGAGTGGCAAACAAGCAAGGGGTTTGACCCTAACATTATAGTAAGTTGACTGAATATCAGCTGCAAATTTTGGTTGAATGGTAAGGAGTTGGGTTGACAAGTCAAAAGTCGATTTCCTAAATTTTTATGTCAATCTAATGACTATTCTTGCATCGTCTCACTGTCCAGCCAACATCAAGATGTCCATTCCAATTCGTAATAATTTGTTGGGAAATAGTTAACTTAAAACACAAGAAAGAGTGCCGACTATATATATATATATATACACATAGAAGAGTGTTTAAGGTCTTTTTACCACGCGCGCAAATCACCCCTTGAATGTAAAGCGGAACTTGTGGGCTATCCTCTTTATGTTATATTAATATGGCATCACTTGGACTGGGAAATTAAGACCACCATTAAAGTTCAAATGAGAAAAGAGAGCGACCACTCGGCAGTATTTGCTACTGTGTAATTCAGCTTTCTTTCTGGAGAATTATAATTTCAGACACACAAGTCGTCCCTTGTAAACTTAAATAATGGAACCATGGAAGAAAAAATCGATTTGAACTGTCACAAGGCATTGGTTTTGTCTTTGGGTACCTGTCAGTAGTGTAAACATGTAGCAAAACCGCATTTTCATATTTACCTGCTCACTTTTTTAAAAGAAAAGACGGTGACTTGTCAAAAGGATCGAAGAAGATGGAAATCCCTCGACTAAACAAAAGAAAAAGGAACAGAAAAATCTTAAAAGAACAAGACAAGTACACTGGTAATTAGAGACCAAACTGAATATCTTATTGACGCGTGATAAAATTACAAGCAGACGAGCTTACAAAAACTCGAGAGATATCTAACTTCTCCTCGAAAATTTACATGAGACTAATTATTTCCTAAGAAAATGAAAACAGAAAGTGACTAATGACATCAAAAGTAAACCAGTAAGTTGCACTAATTTTTGCAATTACCCCATATTGGAGTTGTTAGTATGTGTGTTCAGACAATATGGAAAGAGCGAAATGCAAGGCAGATTGAACTCAAGTACAAACGAATGGATATTCTCATCTTTGAAATCTTGACAGTATCAAAGAGTTCGATTTATAAACTAACTACTCAACAACTTTAACCTTCTCTAGTTATTACTATTGTTTTCTCTCTATGTTTTGAGTAGTTAAAAACTTTTTACCTCTCTTGTTTCAAAGGGTATCCCCTAGATCCTCTTACAAGATTTAACTTTCCTTTTTTATTAATGCATTTTCTTCTTTCCTTTTTCAAAAAAAAGTTGCACTAATTTTCAATACATCTCCTTAATGCATACTTACGATCAATTACTCCAAAAGTAGCTCTTAAATTTTTAAATTTAAGTTTAGTTGATGCCTTTGTAAAATATCTACAACTTAATTCTTTAGAAAGATTTCAATGTAACTTAATTTTTTATTAAATACCTTCTCTCGTATGTAATAATGACGAAGTTCAATATATTTTGTTCTCCTGTGAAAAATTGGATTTAATGCAAGTTTAATAATACTTTCATTGTCACCTTTAATTTGTATAGCATAACCAATTTTACACACACATGTCTTCTATCAACCTCATCAACCACATATATTCTTGTGCAATTGTGGTTATTGGCACATATTTAGCTTCAATACTAGATTAAACAATTATAGATTGTTCTTGCTATACTATGAAATTACCGTTGAACTAGAATTGAAACAATAACTTAAAGTTAAATGTCTATCGTTTGCATTCCTTGTCTAATCTATATCAGTAAAATCATTTAATAACAAATTTTTCCCTTCTTTATGTCACTATTAAGAGAGACTTTTACATATAAATTTTTAGAGATTATTGATAAGAAGTATAATATCATATTTTTCCCCACTAATCCTTAGTCTTTTATGTTTATTACTGGCCTAAAAGTACTCATCATGTGTATATTTTGACTTAGGTGTGTTATGGAAGGAAAAGAAGCAAAAGGAGATAATTTCACGAATTTGGACAGTTTTGACATATTATTGTATTTGGGCCATAACTTTCAAATACAAACTCCAATTGAGATGATTCAAGAGGCGTTAGAAAGCCCACGAAGAGAGCTACAACTTTTATGTTTTAAGTTTTTAGTGATTCTTACTAGAAGAGGTCAGAAATCAGCCCATAAGTGAACATTGCTGTAGTGATCCAACCAAGATCGGCAAGATTACTACACAATAACCAAGGAGATAATTAAGGAAGCTTCCTAAGCCAACTTGGAATTGAAATATCAGCTGAAAGGCCACTTCCCTCAGCCAAGAAGACTATTTTTTGGATTATTATTATTTTCCTTAATTGGGTATTTTGTTGTGGAGAGAATATTTGGCATAGCTTTAGGAGATTTTCTAGGTTTTTATCTACTAGTTTTTTATCACGTGAAAGAGGAGGGAAAGACATCCAGGAAAACAAAAAAAAGGCACACAACACCTACCTCTCTCTCCTCTCTTCACACCTTAGAGCTTCTTCTATGGCCCTGCATGGCTAATCTTATTCTTGGACAAAGGAATTGAAACCTCGGAACATCAAAACTGTGAGATCTAAATGAGTTTATTGTTTTAATTTCGACTTTGAGTTCTATTGTTCTTTCATGGTTATTATCATAATTATCATTCATGATTGCTAGGAGGCCTACTAATTAATTATATTTGAAAATCTACTGCTAATCAAGTAGCAACTAGGATTTAGTAATTTTGCTGATGTTGTTATTAAATCTTAGAAAGAATAATAGGCTAAGTCTCTCTTAATCGTTGATAGTTAAAGGAACTTTGATTTATTGATCTTTTTATTGCTTAATATTGTTGTTACATTATATCTTTTGTGTTGGGCTTAGATTGTCTAATAATTAGGGTTAATTGGTTCGCTAGTGTCCTTTGTTAACCACATATGAGGAAAGATATGAAATACTTGTTTCCCTAATAAATACTCAAAGTGGAATTAATTATCATTATATCAAGGATCAATCGATAACTCCTTTGGCCAAGCTAGTTATTATTGATTGTCTTTAAGCTTAGTCTTCTTAGCTTTATTAGCGTTTTATTTTATTTGCGACAAACAAAACCCCCAATCATTCTTAGTGGTAATTTACACACACCTTTAGTTGCCTTTCTCTGTGGATCGGTCCTTGTTCCCACTACTACAAGTTTAATTTCTAGGAGTAAGGTTTATTTTTGATAGCCTTCGATAAGCACTCTATTTTTGATAGCCTTCGACAATCTCATCAATTTTTGGCGTCGTTGTTGGGGAAAGGTTTTAATTGATTTTGTGTGTTTTTGCTATGACCTACTACTGAAAAAATTGTTTATTCACACTTTTTAGTTAGACAAAATTTTAATTTTAATTTTAATTTTAATTATCGTCATAATTTTTTTCGGTCTTGCAAAAGTTTTAATCTATTTCTAGCTTGAAAATACCTTTTTCTACAGGTTACAGACGTTTTGGAAAAAACTAATTGATCCTTTGGATCATGAGCCGTGGTGGTTTTAAGCCAAATTCGATTAGTTTCTAGGAGTTTTCAGTAATTTTTAGTCTCTTACGCATTTTTCAAATTTTAATTTTAATTTTTTTGTGTTTAGTTGTTCTTGATTTTGTTTTGCCACTTAGTTTACGCATAATACTCATTCATCTAATTGTGGTTTATAGTTCGATCTGGAGATTGAGAAAACCACAAAGAGATTAAGGAAAGCAACTAGAAGAAGGAGACACGAGATCGATCTTATTGGACTTGATTTGTTATTTGTAAGTGATTCAGATTTGGAAGAACAAGGAGACATGGCTCAAACTTTGAAGGAGCTTGTTCTTCCTAATTTGGACCAACAACCCTTATGCATCCCTTTTCCTACAATAAATAATGATGTTTCATTTGAGTTGAAGTTTGGACTAATAACCTTTTTTGTTTCATTTTGAGAATTGCGAGTTTGAAATGTCTAACTACTTGTAAGGACCGTAATTTTGATCTTGTGTTGGAATATTGTTACTATTAACGCGTGATCCACAAACATTTTCATTGCGGGGGTGAATTCGGCGGGTGTTTACAGCTATAGTGGAAATTTTGTATTTTAAAAAATAATTATTAAAATTTTTATTTAAAAACATAATTATTAAATTTAAAAAATCATTAAATTAAAATGATTTTTGAAAAATAGAAAAAATAATATCACTATCTGCGACGTTTTTGTATAAATGTCACAAAAAGCAATCCGCGATGTCTTAAAAACATCGTGGAAAATTTTCCTCTACGCTTTCAAAAATGTCGCAGAACGTGATTTTTCGCAACGTTCCTTAAAACGTCGCGGAATGTGACTATCTGTAACGTTTCAAAAAACATCGCGAAAAGATCAATCTTTCAGTAACCTTTTTAAAAACATTACGGAATGTCCGTATTTTTCATGACATTTTATGGGACACGTCGCAGAATCCTTTTGCCTACACCACATTCTACGACATTTTTTATGACGTTTTTTAAAACGTCGCAAATTGTATTCTGCAAAGTTTTTAAAGATTTTGTGACGTTTTTTAAACGTCACAAATTGTGCTGTTTTCTTATAGTGTTTCCTCACAAGGATGATGAGAATGTTCCCGAAAAAGATGACAAACCAAAAGAACATAAGTTTCCTCCATTATCTGATTATAAATTTATTGTGCCTTTTCCATGAGGTTTGAATAAATCTAAGAAAGAGGAGGATGAAAAAGAATTCCTTGAGACTTTTCGTAAGTGTGAAGTAAATATTCCTTTACTTAATGCTATTAAAAAAATACCTCGTTATGATAAATTCCTCAAAGAATTGTGTACACGTAAGAGGAGACAAATGCTTAAGAGAGTTGAAAAGATTAGAATGGGGGAGAACATTTCTGTTGCGATTCAAAGAAAGCTTCCTACTAAATACAAAGACCTAGGTACTTTCATTATCCCTTGTACAATTCGTGGTATTAGATTTGAAAAGGCCATGTTAGACTTAGGAGCTTCATTTAATGTCATGCCATATTTTAGTTATGCTTCTTTGAAACTTGGTCCTTTATATAAAATTGGTGTTGTAATTCAATTAGCAGACAGATCTAATGCCTGTCCTAAAGATGTAGTTGAGGATGTTCTTATGTAAGTCAGTAATTTAGTTTTTCTTGCTTATTTTTATATTCTTGATATAGAAAATAATGATCAAAATGCTCCTATTTTGTTAGGAAGACCATTCTTAAAGACATCCAAAACTAAAATTGATGTGCATTATGGTACCCTCTCTATGGTATTTGATCATGAAGTTGTTGAATTTAATATTCATGATGACGTGAAATTTCCTAACGAAGATGATTTTGTTTGTACTATTGATGTAATTGACTCTTTGGCACAGAGGGTTTTTGATCTTAATGGAAAGGATGCTTTGGAAGTAGCCATTAGTGAAGATGTTAATGAAGAGGATTTTAATGAATTTCCATTTACTAATAAGCTACAAGAGAACATTTTAGCGCTCAATGAAAATCACGAGGAACAAATGCAAGGTAATGTTTCCTATATTGATTTACCTTTTTTTGTCGAGAGACTTTTACCTTCTATGAAATAGGCACCAACTCCATAATTAAACCCCTTCCTGAGCATTTAAAATATGTATTCCTTGGAGAAGGAGGAACGTTGCCATTCATCATCTCAAGCATGCTTAGCATACAACAAGAATATAAATTGGTGCAAGTTCTTAAGGAGCATAAGACAACTATTAGATGGATAATTATTGACATTAAGGGAATTAGCCCGTCTACAAGCATGCATAGAATTTTATTAGAAGAAGGAGCAAGACCTTCTCGTCAACCCCAAAGGAGATTAAATCCACTTATGTTGGATGTGGTTAAAAAATAAATACTTAAATTGCTTAAGGTTGGAATTATTTACCCTATTTCTAATAGTGATTGGATTACCCCCGTATAATTAGTGCCAAAAAGATCAAAATAACTATTGAGAAAAATAAGGATAATGAATTGATCCCTACTCACGTGTAGAATGGTTGGATAGTTTATATTAATTATAGAAAATTAAATTCAGTAACTAGAAATGATCATTTTCCATTACCATTTATGGACCAGATGCTAACAGGTCGTGTTTACTATTGTTTATTCAGGTTATTTTCAAATTGCAATTGCACCAGAAGATTAAGAAAAGACTACTTTTATATGCCTATTCAGAACATTTGCTTATCAGCGCATGCCTTTTGGACTTTGCAATGCCCCTGCCACTTTTCAAAGGTGTATGGTTAGCATATTTTCATATTATATTGAAAACATCATTGAAGTTTTTATGGATGATTCTATCGTTGATAGAGATTCCTTTGATAACTATTTACATGACCTTACATTAGTCTTTAAGGGATGTATTGAAACTAACCTTGTTTTAAATTCTGAAAATGTCATTTTAGGCGGAAAAAAGAATAGTTTTGGTTCATGTTGTCTCCTCTAAGGGGATTGAGGTTGATACAGTTAAAATTGAAATTATCCAATATGTTCGTTCTTTTCTTGGACATGCAGGGTTTTACAGGAGATTTATAAAGGATTTCTCAAAAATTGCCATACCTTTACGCAAGGTGTTGCAAAAGGACGTAGCTTTTGAGTTCAATGCAGCATGTAAGAGAGCTTTTGATCAGTTGAAAACATTATTGACTACCGCACCAATTATGCAACCACCCAATTGGAACGTTCCCTTTGAGATAATGTGCAACGCAAGTGATTATGTTGTTGACGTCGTGCTAGGACAAATAATTGGGACAGCATCACATGCCATTTATTATGCTTCTAGAACTCTAGATGATGCTCAACGCAACTACTCCTCCATTGAAAAAGAACGTTTGGCTGTTGTTTTTTCTTTAGAAAATTTCAATCTTATTTGCTTGGTTCTAAAGTAATTATTTATTCTAATCATGCAGCTCTTCGTTATTTATTGACGAAGAAAGAGGCAAAATTAAGAATGATAAGGTGGATACTTCTCTTGAGTGAATTCGACGAGAGATAAAGGACAAGAAAACAAAGGAGAATCAAGTTGTTGATTACCTTAGTCATTTGACTAGGGAAGAAGATAAGTTTCCTTTAAATGATAATTTTCCTAATGAACAATTATTTGCAATTAATGAAATAAAACCTTGGTATGATGATACAATTAATTATTTAGTTGCCAAGATTTTTCCTAACAATGTGCCTAAATCAAAAAGAGATAAGATTAAAAGTGATGCTAAATATTATGTGTGGAATGATCCTTATTTGTGGAAACATTGTGCTAACCAAATAGTTAGACGATGTGCCTATGTATGTGGTGGTCACTTTGGAGCTAAAAGAACAACTAGAAAAGTTTTAGAATGTGGTTTCTACTGGCCATATTTTAAGATTCATGTCTTTTGTAAATCATTTGATAATTTTCAAAGAACAGGAAGTATATCCCAAAGAAATGGATGCCACAAATTCCTATACTACTGTGCGAAATTTTTTATGTTTGAGGCATTGACTTCATGGGACCTTCCCTGCATCATTTGCTAATGTTTACGTACTGTTAGCTGTTGATTATATTTTGAAATGGGTGGAAGCTAAAGCCACCTCCAAAGCTGATATCTCTAAAGCATATATACTTTTTTCTTGGTGTGCGGCAGAAAGCAACTATTGACTCAAGTTCCTAACGCCTACATACAGATACATTTCTTTGACCTGCAGAACTATCCAAATGCTAAATTCTTTAAATTGGGTTTCAACGTATAAACTTTATGTAGATTCCGTGCAGGTCATAAGACTGGTATCCATACAGGGACTAGTTATCACTTATTAAATAGCAGACCATAAGTTTCAATCGATCATTCATAACACATCCTATTTTCGCAGTGAAATGGGTATAGCCCGAAGTGGAATAGCTTTCTTCAAGGTGATGCCAAATTGTTCTTCCATATCCAAGTTTTCAGGGGACATACCATCAACGAGTTCCCAATCAAACGAATGAATCATTGAACCAACCATCAAATGAACCATCCGAACGGCAAGAGGTGCACCTGGACAGATTCTCCTGCCAGCGCCAAACGGTATGTACTCAAAGTCATGACCCTTATAATCTTTGCTTGAACTGTTCATAAACCTCTCAGGACGGAATGAAAGTGGGTCGTCCCAGTACTTTGGGTCTCTGCCAATACCCCAAGCGTTAACTAGAAGTTGGCTTCCCTTTGGTATGGTGTAGCCAGTTTGTACTTTAACGTCATTGCTTGCTTTGTAAGGTAAAAGAAGAGGAGCCGAAGGATGGAGTCGCAGTGTCTCCTTGGCAATTGCCTGTAGGTATGGAAGTTTGTCAACGTCTGATTCTTTTACGGTGCCTTCAGGTCCAATCACTTCCAGGAGTTCCTTTCTTGCTTTGTGGAGTACCTCGGGATTTTTAAGGAGTTCTGACATTGCCCATTCGGTTGTTGATGAAGATGTATCGCTTCCAGCAATAAACAAGTCCTATATTTTTGTTTTAGAACAATGAATTGCAGCTTAAATCTACTGGAATCAAAATTCAAATCACAATCATAGATGATTTACTATCATTAGAATATTATTGTGTGTATTGGGTGCGAAACGCGCAATGGAGATAACCCATTTGCCTCTTGAATATTAAACTTAGGCTAAAAAAACAAAAGAAGGGTCCAAAATAAGTCGAAAGTCTAGTTGGGCGGCAGCTATATCACATGTTCATGACGGAAAATGAACGCATCCCAGTCCCACCGCCATTAGTATAATCACAAAAAGAAAAATACTTCAATGGTATGACCTACCCAATAAAAAATAACTAAAAAGATTTAAGAAAAGCAAGAGCACAATTTTTTTTAACGAATTCTTGTAATTACTTCCTTAATTGAAGCAGTGTTTTATTTTTAGAATAGAAATTTTAAAGTTCTTTAACAAATTAAACTTAAACTTACAATACATAATTAAGAAAATAAAAACTCATAGCTCTCTGGTTATAAACATGCATGGAAAAATCCAAACAAGTATGAAGTTATTGTTATGTAATCCTCCTAAATCTTACTATTTTCTGATTTAAATAAATATTAGTGTTACAAAAATTTAATAATCTTAACATTTTGAGGTATAATCTAAGTGCCAATATCTAAAACTATTAAAAGATGAACTTAGTTACGTACCACAATTAAAGGCTTGATCAGTTTCCTGTCGGAATCAGGACCGTCTTGATTAATAAGAACATCCAAAAAATCTCCAAGTTTCTCTTTAGATTCCAAACGCTTATCGATAATTTCATCAAATATCTCATGAAGCCTCAGGTAAGCAGGCCTTATATGTTTCCTCACACCTTGCAAATCAAACCTTTTCAGAAAGGGAAAATAGTCTGATAAGTTAGGCTTGCCAGCGCCTTCCATTATCGTCCACACAACGTCTTGGAACTCTTGAGCTTTTTCAAATTCTGGGTCCACCATATCTATTGAAAAAATGGTGGTTGATATCAAGTTAAGTGCAGTAGCAAACGCAACCGGTCCTATGTCAACTGGGATTCCTTGAGCAGATCGTTTCCTGAGGTGTTCTACAAGTTGTTGAACTTTTTGGTGGCGGAGGTGCTGTTGAGAGTTAAGACGTTGTTCAGTGAACATCTGTGTGCTGCATATACGTCTCCGGTTCTTCCACTGGCGGTTGCCTGGGATCCATGCGACGGTGCCCTCCGGGTTGGGCTGAGAGAACACGGCGTCGGGAACGGTACGGTCGGAGAAAGTCTGGTCGTGGCTGTGAAGGAGTTCTTTGGCTGTTTCAGGGGAAGAGGCAACAACGGTGGTTATGGAGCCAAGACGGAGACTCATGAGAGGACCATAGATTTTGGCTAAGTGGTAAAGGGACTGATTAGGTCGAGGTCCAAGTTGAAGGAGAGAGCCTAGGATGGGGAGACCCCTGGGTCCCGGAGGGAGGTTGGCGGTGGTTCTTCGCCAGAGGAATGGCTTGAGAAGGAGGAGGAGTGGAAGACACAGAAGGAAGATGTGGAGCTCCATCACTTCACCTGTGTGTCTTCGTTCAGTTATTGCGTTTCACTTTGGAGGGTTTACGCGGGATTAGGTTTCATATAATATGATGTGATCTAGGAGAGATTAAAAAATGCTTTATAAAACAACTCAGCAAAGAAATGATGTCACTACGTGTTATTAGCAAATGTTATTCTTAGATATCAACCTTTTCCTTCGACCTAACGTTCCGACTAGAAGGTGCTTGACTATATCGTCTCATGTCTTTTCCAAAAGGTCAATAGTATAATAAGTTTTAAACTTTTTTTTCTTTGTTTTCGATAAATAAACCTTTCAATTTCAATAATGCATCTATTAAATATATTAAAATTTTGTTTTGTTCTAACATAAATAAGTCTTTATGGAAAATCATTAACTCTAATTTTATTATCAAGTTATCTCTGAATAAATTTTATTTTATTGACAAATACCAATATTGAGAATGTAAAAAATTTTATGTTAATAATTTTCAAATTTAAGAGGCCATAAAGTTATGATAACATAAGCGCTTAAAATTAGAACGTATTAACTGAAAATTAATTTTAATCTTCAGAAGGGGCTATTTAGGACCCACTCATTGACTTCAAGTGTTGAGTAAGACAGATGGACCAATGACACGTGCGAAAACAAGTTGAGTCGTTTTCGAAAACCGACGCTATGGTCAGAAAGAGTAGGAAATTATTTCTTAATACAAGATTTGTGAGGAATTTCACGTCGAATAATTATAAGAGCATTCAATAATTTATAATAGTGTATAAATCTACTTTTTTAAGCTAATTTTTAGGGATGAGTTAGGCCTTTTTAATATGGTATTAAAGTCAGTTTGTCTCGATAGTTTAGGGTAGTGCCTGGTTATGTCCTATTGTCCAATATATCCATCAAATGTCCAGTCCTGCTTTGGACTGAGAGGGGTGTGTCAGGAATCTCACATCAGACAACTATAAGAGCATTCAACAATTTATAATAATGTGCAAACATCCCCTCTTAAGCTAGCTTGTGGGGGTAAATTAGGCCTATCTAACATAGTATCAGAGCCGGTTTGTCTCGATAATTTGGGGAGGTACTAGATTATGTCCCTTTGCCTAATATATCCATCAGATGTCCAGTCTTGCTCTGGACTAAGAGGGTATGTCAGGAATCCTACATCAGACAGTTATAAGAGCATTCAACAATTTATAATAAGTGTGCAAATCTCCCCTCTTGAGTTAGCTTTTGGGGGTGAGTTAGGCCTTTCTAACATAGTATCAGAGTCAATTTGTCTCGATGATTTGGGTCGGTGCCTGGTTATGTCCCTTTGTCCAATATGTCCATCAAATGTCCACTCCTGCTCTAGACTGAGGGGAGTGTGTCAAAAATCCCACATCGGACAACTATAAGAGCATTCAACAATTTATAATAATGTGCAAACCTCCCCCCTTAAGCTAATTTTTGGGAGTGATTTAGGCCTTTCTAACATGGTATCAGAGCCAGTTTGCCTCAATAGTTTGGAGCGGTGCCCATTTATGTCCCTTTGCCCAATATGTCCATCAGATGTCCAATCCTGCTTTGGACTAAGGGGAGTGTGTCAGGAATTTCACATCGAACAATTATAAGAGCATTCAATAATTTATAATAGTGTGCAAACCTTCTTTCTTAAGCTAACTTTTGGAAGTGAGTTAGGCCTATCTAGCAATGAGTGAGAATCGTTCTAAACTTTTTGTTTAATTTGATGAACATCTAGAACATTATATCCATTTGACTCGAAATCCTAATTATATGAGGATGGGAATGTTAGGGGTCCACTTGTTTGAATTATTTCTACGTGCTAGCTAGGGAGAAATGTTTGATCGTTCACCTTTTTTCAGTTTGTTTAATATTGCGGTTGAAACTTGTAATAATTAGTAATTAAAATATGTATTTGATGAATAATAATATTTAAACGTTAAATTTTAAACCATTCAGCTTCTCTTTTCACACCTACACCTGCATTTGCCTTTGGATTTTAACTTTATCACACACTTATATGGATGTGTGTGTGTCTTAGAAAAACATCTAATTTCAATTTTAATTTTAATTCAATAGATTGTATTAATTATCTTTGTGTAGAAAGTTTTGCAAGTAATTAAGAGACTGATTGTGGTTGGTTATGGAATGCGTATCACTAAATCTTATTTTTAATAATTAATGTGAAAAAAATAAACAGGTTTGCAATTGTTATTTAATATGAATTTAATTTTGTATTAAATTAATAGAATTAGTCAAGTGTTTTGCAAGATTTTGTTCGCGGAAGTCTTGGAGCAGGTGGCACATTTAGGTTGAAAAGTCGTGGTGAAACGTGGACATCAGTAGCCTGCCCTTGATGTTGGACCCGTCTAAAATAATGGTAGTTGGTGAAAATTTTGTCAATATCCTAACCACCGCCATATTAGTTGCCTGGACGTCACGCCGTCGACCTATTAAAACCTTTGTTAAATTAATTGTCATATACATTAATGAAACTTGACCTAGGTGTGCTTGTTTCTTGCATCAAATTTTTAACTTCATCTAATTTTATTGAGAAATGATGAATTTCTTTTGTAAGGGAAAAGATTAATGATTAGATAATTGTTCCAAAAAAACAAATAATCTTATTTTTGTTGAAGAATGATTTCAAGTTGAGTCGGAAATTATTGTAATAATTTTCTATTATTAATAGTTTTGATTGCCTAATTAGTAGGTTAGCTAATTTTATAAATGTTTTCACATATTTAAAGGTGGCTTTTAATAATGAAATTGTGTGTCACCTTTTGACAAAGTGTGTTTTGCATGTTAGTACTCAACGAGTTTAATCTACGTCCATTATGGTAAGCTTCAAATTGCATGAATTTCCTTATTGTGGGCTCTAAAATAGTTCAAACCTAACCTCACTAG
>JANZXP010000005.1:11838247-11850551 GCA_027576715.1 Erythroxylum flavicans
ACATAATTCAATAAAAAACAACAAAATCGACCGGTTAAACTCAAGAAGAATATCAACAATTGTGGGATGGCACCAAGAATTGAACCTTTTGTTTCATACTGGTTCAACCAAAGACAAATAACACAAAAAAACCTTAACAATGCAAACAAAGAAGTAAAAATGTAAAATATATCAAATATTAAGTTGTGGAAGAGCATGCTAAAAAATATTAACCCTAAGCTCGTTCTAAGCTTGGTGAAGTTATCGACGCTGAAGCATCTTCAATTTACGGTGTTTAATATCAGGACACTTTTCCCCCTTGTTAAAAATTAAAACTTCTTATGTTGGTAGTTCCAATTCTACTTCCCTAGCAAAATTATATCAATTCTACTTCCCTAGCGTCGATCTTTCAACTAACCTCTGAAACTGTTTACCTTTTAAACATGAGAGTGATTCCAAATGATTCCATGAAAACATTAATATTTCAATTATCCGATCATCAATAAAATACCTAGCTATGATACAAATAAAATAGCACCACATTAATTCCGCAACAGCTGAAGCTATGAGAGTTGCAACATAGCAAATGTGAACTTCAACATAACTAAGGTCTTTAAAATTAGCTACTTTTTTCGGGTTTATTGTTGTGCTGCCATCAACACCACTCTGAACAATCTTTTTATTTAATCTTCATCTGACAACCTTCACGAACGGCTTACACGTTGCACATTACAGAGACTTGGTTTCCAACTACTTAATGTTGTTAGGTGGTCTGAATGTCAGCATTCATCCAGATATATAACTCAATATTACAATCAACTATGAATGGATTGGAGATTCTGAAGATAAGCAATTATGTCAAATGTTTGGATGAGTTATCATATTGATGCAGCTCAAACCATTACTCACCGAGTTGTGAAGGCAACAAATATTATCTTATATGAGAATTTTATAGAATAAGTTGGAAAGTTTAATCCATATATATTCTCTAAAAATATATATATGGTGAAACGATTGTCAAGTGCCTTATTCGATATGAGATTGATAGACCATCAATACAAGATGTCTTGTGCAATTTTGAGTATGCAGTCTAACTTGAGGAATCATCATCAATACTCGGTTGAACCTGAGGATAACAATATAAATCATATCCTGGAATCCCTTTCATGCCCTTAGAACTTTGGCATTTAACAATGTACTCTTTTTTCTTTTTTGTTAATTGAAAGGGCAGAAATAAGGTAGAACTTATGATTTAGCTAGAAATTATTATAATAAGATATTTTTCAAGGTCCAAGGACAGATAGCGTGTCTGATCCCTTGCATATTTAACAAAATGTTACTACTGAATTTTCGGACACCATTAATAGGATGATGCTACTTTATCTTCATCTTTACATCGCTAAACAAAGAAAATGACATATTATGGTTGGTGAAAATGAATCGTCAGAAGTTTTGTTCTAGCTGTGGAATTGACTTTTGATAATACACGTAAAGTGCCTTGCATATTCCACATATATATGATCTTAACTTCTTGTACTTAACAATTTTTAGCATATCTGGGGTCTTTGATTTCATTCAGAATATGACTGAATGGATATTAAATACTAAGTTGAAGTAAGGTATTAAATTGAAAAGTTGGTTGCTCTTGCCATGAAACCAAAAGACTTCATCTCCACTCGTGAACTGAAGAGGCATTGTCATGGGATTATATGCAAATACAATATCTTGTATATGAGATATTGAAGAAGGCGAATGGATCATGGATGAAGTGGAACACAAAACAAAAATGGATGTGTGATAGAGGTAAGCTGTCCTTGGAGTAGAAAGCTCTTGTCATACAAGGGCTTTTTATAAGAAAAAGGGTAAAAAAATTTAAATTCCTTAATCAAAATAAAATAAGTTTGTCATAAAAAAAGAATTATCTTTTTAATTTTGGATTTGAATGACATTAATATCAAAATTTGATGTTCAATTAGTAAAAAGAATTATTAAAAACTTAAGTGCATTTAAAATAAGTTTGAAGACCTAAATAGAATATTTTCTGGAAAAAAACAAGCAACTACACAGGAGAAAACAAATTAAAGAACCCAGCAAAGACCAAGTCAAGTGGCCTTGCTAATTTTCTTCGTCGTAAATGGAGCTACGACTTGGTTGCCAACGAGTATAAACTCCCCAAAATCTATGGTCTTGTGTCTTGTTTGTAAGCTATTAATTACCTAGTTACAATATGATTCATGTAACTAAAGGAGCCCTGTTATTCTGAACTGAATTTTATGATAATTGCCAAATAGGTACTGTTTTCGGTGCCTACCCACTTCTCTTACTTATAAATAGGCAGGAGATAAATAAAGAGAAATCTCATAAGCAAGAAAAGGGAGACGTGATATGACAGAAGAAAAAAAAAAGAGAGAAAAAATATTATGTATATTTTTGTGGGTCTAGTTTTTCTCCTTGTAATTCTCTAATTTTTTAGTAGTAAAATTCTTTTATACTTACTCGTGATTTTATCCTGATTTAGGAATTTTCCAAGTAAAATCTATGTGTCTGCTCATTACTATTCCTTCAATCCTATTTAGCTGCGAACCTACTCTAATCCGGTCGATTTTTACAACAAGTGGTATTAGAGAGAGGTGAGAAAATTACGACGAATTTTTTATTGTAATTCGTTCGGAGCTCGGGTGAGTACAGTAAAAGTTGGTGAACAGTAACCACAAAAGGTAATAACTGTTCATGCATTTATTTTTGCATTAAATTGTGCAGTTACTGTAATTCAAGTATACAGATTATTCACGTGTATGGTACTATTCATACATATGCGTACGATACTATTCACATATACGGAACTATTCATACATACGAGTACTATTCATACAAATGAGGACTATTAACATGAAATAGGAGTTAAATTCTGTTCGTGATAGAAGTAATGGCAGCAAAATTTGAGATTGAAAAATTCAACGGCAGCAATTTCTCATTGTGGAAGTTGAAGATAAAGGCAATCTTCAGAAAAGATAATTGTTTAGTAGCCATCAGTGAACGGCCAGCTGGAGTTACAGATAAAAAGTGGAATGAGATGGATGGAAATGTTGTAGCTAATCTTCACCTAGCTTTAGCTAATGGAGTATTATCAAGCATAAAGGAAAAGGAGACTGCGAAGGAATTATTGGATCACCTCACAAAATTATACAAGGCCAAATCACTCCATAATAAAATTTTTCTAAAGAGGAAACTATACACTTTACGTATGACAAAATCCACTTTGGTGACAGAGCACTTAAATACTTTAAATACTATGTTTTCCTAACTTACATCATTGGGGCACACAATAGAGATAAGTGAATGTGCAGAACTTCTACTCCAAAGTCTACCAGATTTGTATGATCAACTCGTCATCAATTTAACAAACAACATAAACACTTTAGTCTTCGACAATATTGCAGCTATTATTCTAGAAGAAGAGAGTCGACGCAAAAATAAGGAAGACAGGTTGGCAAATTCACAATAAGCGGAGGCCTTGGCGGTGACGAGAGAAAGATCAATGGAACGTGGCCCAAGTGGGAGTCATAGTCATGGTAGATTGAAATCTAGGAATAAGAAGAATTTCAAGTGCTATAACTTTGGCAAGAAAGGGTACCTAAAAAAGGATTATTGGAATCTAAATAAGAAAGATTCTATTCCTTAAAGAATTATGGAAAATACTTCAAATGATGGAGGTGTAATGGTCTATGAAGCGGCAACAACTATTAGAGGTAAGAGAAGATTTGTTGATGTATGGCTTCTCGATTCAGCAGCTACTTCTCATATGACCTCTCGAAGAGAATGATTCCATCAATATGAATTTGTCTCTGGGAAATCTGTGTACAACTGTAATGATCAAGCTCTGAAGATCATTGGTATCGACATCATCAAGTTAAAGATGTATGATAGGACAACTCAGACTATTGTGCAACATGTGGAAAGCCTGAAGAAGAATTTGTTGTCTGTAGGACAACTAGATGATCTCGGTTTTAGATTTGAGATTCAAAACAAGATCATGAAAGTGATTAAAGGAGCGCTGGTATTTATGAAAGCAGAGAAGATTGTTGTAAATCTGTACATGCTGAAGGGAGTAACTTTGCAAGAAGGAGAGGCATTCGTTGCGATGGCTAGTCCAGATTATAAATCTGCAATGACGTGGCATAAAAAGCTTGGACATATGTCAAAATAAGGAATGAAGATAGTTTAACAGAAGAATCTACTTCCAGGTCTCACAAAGGTATCACTACCCTTCTGTAAGCATTGCATTGTGAGTAAGCAGCATTGATTGAAGTTCAACACATCAAAGTTCAAAAGCAAAGAAATTCTATAATTGATTCACTCTGATGTATGGCAAGCACCACCCTAGGAGGAGCAATTTTCTTTGTATCATTCATTGATGATTATTCGAGGAGATGTTGGGTGTTTTCTATTAAGAGAAAGGCAGATGTGTTTTTAACTTTCAAATTTTACAAAGCACAGGTAGAACTCGAATCTGGTAAGAAGATCAAGTGTTTAAGCTCAGACAATGGAGGCGAATATACTGGTAAAGAATTTGATAAATTTTGTAAGCAAGAAGGCATCAAAAAGCAGTTCACGACGGCGTACAGTCCTCAACAAAATGAAGTAGCAAAGCAGATGAATAGAATTTTGTTGGAAAGAATAAGAGTGATGTTGAGAACTGCAAGTTTAAATAAGAAATTCTGGGCAGAAGCAGTCAATACCGCCTGTTATGTGGTGAATCAAGCTCTATCAACTATAATTGAGTTAAAGACACTGATGGAGATGTGAATTGGTAAACTAGTGGATTATTCCAACCTCCATATATTTGGAAGTCCTCCCTACGTGATGTTTACTGCCTAAGAAACTACGAAGTTGGATCCAAAATCCAGAAGATGTATTTTCTTGGGATATGCTGAAGGAGTAAAGGGGTATCATCTGTGGGATCTCACTGCCCACGAGATTGTTATCAACAGGGATGTTATCTTTATGGAAGATAAGGATCAAAAGCAAGCAGAAAATGTTGGCACTGTACAAGAGAATCTAAAAACTATAACAGTATAGGTAGATAGGGAAGTTGATCAAAATGATTCTTCTAAAGCTGCACTAGAGCACACGGAGCAAGAACCAATTGAATCTGATGTTTCAGACATTCAGAGATCAACTCTCACAAAAAGAGCACCAAACTGGCACTCAAATTTTATTATAGAGGGCAATATTGCATACTGTCTTTTAACTAAAGACGGAGAGCCATCAACTCTTCAAGAAGCAATGAATAGTTCAGATGCATCTCAGTGGATGGCAGCAATGCAGGAATAAATTGAAGATTTGCATAAGAATAAGACATGGGAGTTGGTATCACTGTCATAAGGAAGAAAGCCTATTGACAATAAATAAATTTACAAGATCAAGCGGAGTGGTGACGATCAACTAGAGCGATATCGTGCTAGATTGGTGGTAAAAGGATATGCTTAGAAAGAAGGTATTAATTTTAACGAAATATTTTCTCTTGTGGTTCGACTCACTACAGTTCGAGTAGTTCTGGCAAAATATGATATATTTGATTTGCATCTTGAGCAGTTAGAAGTGAAAATTGCATTTCTTCGTGGAGATCTTGAAGAAGAAATTTATAGGCTCCAACAAGAAGGTTTTAAAGAAAAAGGGAAAGAGAATTTGGTTTGCAGGTTGAACAAATCTCTGTATGGTTTAAAGCAGGCGCCGAGGTGTTGGTATAAGAGATTTGATTCCTTCATCATGAACCTTGTATACAGCAGACTGAATGTAGACCCATGTGCATATTTCATGAGGTTTGAGAAAGATGATTTTATAGTTTTGCTGTTGTATATAGACGACATATTGGTAGCAGGCCCTAAAATGATTGTATCAAAGAATTGAAGGCACAGTTAGTTAGGGAATTTGAAATGAAGGACTTAGGACTAGCAAATAAGATTTTAGGGATGCAAATTCATCGAGACAGAAATAATAAGAAGTTTTGGCTTTCTCAAAAGAATTTTTTGAAGAAGATCTTACGGCGATTCAAAATGCAAGATTGTAAGTTAATTTATACCTCTCTTTCTATTAATTTCAAGTTATCCTCAAGTTTGAGTCCTAACAATGAAGAAGAGAGGATAGAGATGTCTCGAGTGCCATATGCATCAGCAATGAGAAGTTTAATGTTCGCTATGATTTGTACAAGACCAGACATTGCATATGTAGTGGGAGTAGTTAGTCGATACATGGCGAATCCTAGTCGAGAGCATTGGAATACTGTTAAGAAGATACTCAGATATATTAAAGGAACCTCAGATGTTGCATTATGTTATGGAGGATCAGATTTTACTGTCAAAGGATATGTTGATGCTGATTATACAGGTGATCTTGATAAAAGTAAATCCACTATAGGATATGTGTTTACACTAGCTAAAGGAGTTGTGAGCTAGGTTTCAAAATTGCAGTCAGTTATGGCTACGTCAACAACAGAAGCAGAATACATAACAGCTACATAAGCCAGTAAAGAAGCAATGTGGTTGAAGATGTTGTTGAAAGAACTTGGGTATAAACAAGAGAATATTACTCTATTTTATGATAAACAAAGTACTTTGCATCTTACAAGGAATCTAACATTTCATTCAAAGACAAAACACATTCAAGCTCAATATCACTTCGTTCATAAGAAAGAGAAGGAAGGAGCGGTGGACATGCAAAAAATTTATACAATTGATAACCTGGCATATTTTACAACAAAAGCAATCAATGGTGACAAATTTATGTGGTGTCGATCTTCGTGTGGCTTGACAAAGACTTAAGCAACATGTAGCGGCAAGGTAGAAAGAATAGTGTGAAGATCTGATTGAATCTCAATCAAATCTTCAAGTGGGAGAATTGTTAAAAATGGTAGGCACCGTTTTTAAATTGTCAAAAATGGTATGCACCGAACTTCTCCTGCCTATTTATAGGCAGGAGATAAACAAAGAGAAATCTCATATGCATGAAAAGAGAGCGTGAGGTGAGAGAGAGAGTGAAAAAATAGAGAGACAAAAATATTTTGTATATTTTTATGGGTCTAGTTTTTCTTTTTGTAATTCTCCAATTTTCAGTAGTAAAATTCTTTTATCCTTGCCCATGATTTTTACCCTAATTTAGGAGTTTTTCACGTAAAATATATGTGTCTTTCAGGAATTGGGTTTGATAGATGAGAGTAACTTGAAAGATAATATTGAATGAGAAAGTATTGAAATGTCATTTGGTGCAATGAATTTGAATGATAATGATAATAAGATTCCTCTCAATGATAAAGATTTTGTACTAAATGAGAATTGAGGTCAATGTGATTTGAGAAGGTATTTGATTGAATGAAGTTTCAAGTTTTTATTTCTCCTTTTCTTTTAATTTCACTTATATTTGATGCATATGTTAAACTATATATATGCAATATAAATATAATTGTAAATGTTTTTGTTTTAGGTTTCACTTCTAATTGGTTGTTTCCTTGGCATGAACTCGTATTGTAAATTGTAATTGTTAGAGAGTCATGAATTTTTAGTATTCTTTTTATTTAATGTTTTGATATAATTATTATTTATTATATGATGAAATTGTGATATTTTAAACACTTTGCATTGTTTTTAATTTTATATTTCTATGATGGTTAAATGATTATATTTTCGTATTAATTTTAGTTATTATTTATATGTGAAAAATGTGAAAATAATATTAATAAAAATAAATAATTTTTTATTATTTTAAATTTCTATTATTATGATTTTTGAAGACATGGTTTATATAAAATTATAAATTATACGTTACAATATATTATAATTTAAAAAATTCAGGAACTATTTTATAAATTTAAAAATTACTTAAAATGGTGCCCAATATTGACCAGTACCAATACAATACTGTACCAGAACCAATTCCAATATTGGTACTGGTATGATATTCATAACATTAATATTAATATTGTACATTTGATGTTTATCATTTGTTAACCAAATTCTGATATTTAGTATCATAACTTCCTTTTATAAGTTCTGACATTGTTTTTGTTTTATTTTTTATTTTCTCATTTTTCTACGTATTTGTCCTTAATTTTTGAAAAATTTTGTTAATAATGGTATATTATTTTGAGAGGCATATACACATCAATAAAGTTCATATAAGTGCTTATTTATGTTTTGGACAAGATTTTCAAATAAAACGATAAAGAAATCTGGGAATTTTGAAGCTTTTAACAATGGCCAAATTTCTTTGGTTTTTCAATCTCTTTTTGAGTTGTTTTTACTATAATTATTGTCATAGATTCCTAAGAAATTTATAAAGGAATAGAACTCCTCTAATATCACCAAAAATGGCTTATCTAATGGTAATATCTTGCCAAGTCAGGGTACAGGTCAAAGACGGGCATCGTCTAGAGGTATATGACTGGTCATATAATATGTCATTTAAAGGGCTTGTACTTTTACAATTTTACCTTTTAAAAGTTTGACCATTGTTATTATTTTGATAGGGTTTTGATATTTTTTTTTTACAAATTTGGCCCTGAATTGAATATCTTTTTCTATCAACTTGATAACTTTGTCATTTTTTGGATAACTTAAAGTTCCATTTTGACTACTCATCATTTGTTTAATGTAGCTTTTTTATTGTGTTAATTTTATTATCATATATTGAATGTAATAAAATATTTTGTGCTTATGTACTTACCTCTCATAAGTTTAGGCATTCAAATATTCTTTTAATATTATTTTCTTTCAATATTGATCATTTTTTTGCTAAAATCCATACAAATAGTAAAGTTATCATATCTATGAGTTTATTGTTTGATACGATACTTAGACTTGTGAAAAGAATTCCTTGTATATTACGGTAGCATTTTACTATCTTTAGATAGTTAATTGAGTTTGGTTATCATATTTAATGTCTTGCTTTTACTCATGAATGAGTCCATTTTTCATACTTAGTGAACTTTAGCATCCAATAATCACTTTTATGGATCATTTAAGGAAGTTGTAGAAAAGGCAAATAGTTGATTTACATGAATATTAATATGTTGTTTTTATTTTATTTTACATGCATATTTATATGTTCTTTTTATAATTTCTTCTTCACTTTTGAGTAATCCTCCTTTTTGTGCCATTTTAAAAGTTAATGAGACTAATAATGGGTTAAATATCTCATGATGAATTTAATGATAATGAAATCATTAATGTGCCTTCTAATACTTAGTAATCAGACACATATACAATTTATATTACCAATTCCTTATAGAAGATTACAAACAGAAAGAAGCTAAGTGGTATTCAACAACATACATATGGGAGATTGTATAAGAACCAAATTTGAATTTTTGGGGAAAATCAAATTATAGTTGATATATGAATTTTTTTGGAGTTATGAAGTTGCATTCATATCCTCAGTGAGGAGGAATTTAATTTTAATATCTATTTTTAATATAACTTGTTATAAGTTTCTTTTTGGAACTAGAAAACTAATTTCATACCATAACTCTAGTTTGATTGGAAATATAATTTTGTGTAGTGACCTTTATAAGGTTGATTTGGTTGATATATCTATTGTGCTTCTTCTTCTTACCATAAAGAGGTCGAAGTTGCATAAAAAAAATTCTATTCTTTGGCACAAGAGATTGAGCCATATTTCTAGACAACTAATTAAAAGATTGATAAAGGATAAGATTTTACAAGATCTTAACTTTTCAGACTTTCAAACTTTTATTGTTTCAAAAAAGGAAATTTAACTACCAAGGCTAGAAATAATAAAGCTGACAAGTGCACAAAATTACTTGGGTTAATCCATATTGATATTTGTAAGCCTTTTACTTCTTCGGCTATGGATGGCTACAATTACTTCATCACTGCTATTAAAGAATTTTCACATTATGAATTTGTTGAGCTTATTCATGAGAAATTTTATTCTTTGAAAGTCTTTAAATCTTTTAAAGAAAAATTAAAACTTCTTGGTTTAATCCATATTGATATTTGTGAGCCTTTTGCTTCTTCGGCTATGGATGGCTACAAGTACTTCATCACTTCTATTAAAGAATTTTCACATTTTGAATTTATTGAGCTTGTTCATGAGAAATTTTATCCTTTGAAAGTCTTTAAATCCTTTAAAAAAATTAAAACTTCAACAAGGAAAAAGGATTAATGCATTTCATTCTAATAGAGATAGTGAGTAATACTAGTGAGTTTGTTATCTTAATAAAAAGCCTTGCAAGAACAATATGAGATCATGCACAACTCAAAAAGATACTTCGTGAGGTTGATAAAGGAAAAATGAAGTTGCAACTTACAAAGTGAAGATCAAGTCAAGAACAAAAGAAGATCAAGGTATATCAAGGTCGTTTTATAGTTTGTAATTGTAATCTCACTTTATTAGTTTGGTAACAATAAAGTGAGCTATTTTGAGTTGTAAGCTTCCATTGGGCTTCTTGTTTATTATATTTGGGGGTATTTAAAGTGACATTAAGGTTCCTCTTCACCTCGATAGAAGATTGTAAAAGTGTCCTATTTGTCAAGTAATGATTATATAAAGGCTATTCTTTATGTTGAAAGAAGAATTATACTGAAATCCAAGAAGAGCCTTATGAGTGGATATAGGCAAGGGTTTTATGTTGAACCACTATAAATCAGTTTGTATTTCTCTTTCCTTACTCTTTCACTTTATTAATTAAGTTCATTATTTTATTTCATACTTTATAAATCGTATTAAATAACATTTCAAATTAGTATTTTTTAGTTAAAAATTTTATAAACACCCAATTCACCTCTCCTTTTGGGTGTTATTAGGTACTAATAAGTGATATTCGAGTGGGTCTACAAAGCTAGCATTTCAAACGAAATCCTATAGCAAGAGCATCTTCATTATCTTTTAACCAAGAGGGATAAAACATTAGTAGATCCCCCCCTTTTTTTTATAGAAAAGACTATATCTATTGGAAATAATAATGAAATTTTTCTTGAAGGAAAAAATATTGATATTTAGGAAATTATCTCACGTGGTCCATTTTTTCCCATTAAAATTGTAGATGATAGAAAAGTTTCTAAGTTAAAAGAGGAATGGAATCTCCAAGACAAGAGATTAATTTCCTTGAATAACAAAATCATTCATAGTGTCCAATCTGTTTATTCTAGTTGCGAGGCATGGACAAGTCTTTCAGTCAGACTACTTGGCTTCTCAGCTCAGGTGTATGGGAAAAGGTCCTGTAAGGCCATCTGGTACCGTAGGAGTGTCATACTCACAGGGCTACTAAGCAAAGACACCTAACACAACTAGAGACATAAAGAGTCGTACTTTGCAATGTTTCAGGTATTAGTAGATCTGAGCACCATATCGGATATCTTCTTTGGTTCTATCTTATTTTATTTATGTATGTATGTATGTTTTTTTCTTAAAAAAACTTTTAGCTTATCAATTTCATATCTGCTCTTTTAACCTACATCACTTTTTCATTGTCACATTCGCATGTGGGTCTACGAGAAACAGCCTCTCTACTCTGCAAGGGTAAAGCTACATACTATTAGACCTCCCCAGACCCCGCTTTAATGCAGGATTTCAGACTAGGTGTTGGCCCCGGGTCCCTCATATGGATTTTATGGTGACTACGTGTCACCATTGCACATTTATTAGTAACAATAATAATATATATAATTATAACATTTAAATTCAATTATAATCTAGACACGGAAAACTTGTGGTGGGATCATAAATTAATTTCGGGCATATAATTAAATTATTCAAAACAAAAATAATTCAATAAAAATAATTAATACACAATTTATTAAAGAATATCCATTTAAAAGAAACAAATAATAATGGTTTTTAAATAAAGAAAAATCATAGGAAGGGTAAAAATATTACTCTACAATTTATAAAAAATTTTCCATACCCAAAAATGAACCTTACAATTTAAACTAATAGTGAAAGGAATCAGGGGTTTCAAAAACGCCAAAGGCATGGCGTGAGTGTCTGAAAAATTCAATAAGTTGCTCGCGACATTAAACAAAATGTAGCAGGTCGCGATCGTACTTATCATGAACAAACAACGAGGAGGCTCCAGGTTGCGACTTGGTCGCGGCCGCGAATCTGGCCAATTAGGCCGGTCGCGATCGTGAATCTTGGGCCTTTGTCGCGATCGCGGCTCGGTCGCAATCGCGAGTTGGGTGCCTTGGTCTCGATCGCGCCTTCGTCGCGATCGCAAATTGGCAAATATAATCGCACAGTCGCGATCGCACCCCTCACGATGGCGACTTTTCACATATTTAACATCCTTACTTCTAATCAACATATCTTT
>JANZXP010000005.1:11875621-11886929 GCA_027576715.1 Erythroxylum flavicans
TCACTGTTCACAAATGCATGAGCATGAGATGTGTTTTCCTAATTTCTCCGATTGATCTCTCGTGTACCCGTTTCTATGGTTCGACCGTTATATGGAAACGGGATGTTACAATATAGGTTATCAATTGATTGATATTCAAATGACTTATCCACACCAGTGGTGACAACTCTAACCTTAGCAGCCTTCACCAATACATAAGGTCCCTCTATATGACAATGGTCTCATTGAGCCTCTCCTGAGTCACACTATTAAGCTCTTTATGGATGATAAGGCTACTAACTTACGACTACATCGTAGTTCTCCACTTGAAGCTCATCTGATAGCCATTGAGTATCAACTTACCATACTATCAGGTGAAACCGAATCCTTTTGAGACATCATAATGCATATACTTAATGATTTATATAGCTTGATTGAGTCTCTATTTCCTCTCAAGCTAATTAATATTTTTATATTTCTAAAAAGAGGGAGAGCAATTTTATGTTATTAGATTTAAAAAGAGGGTGAATATTGTATGTGTGATGATTTTGTTTTTAGATCTCTTTTGTGTTTTACTTATTATTGGATATCACTTACTTGAAATTAGAGATTGGTGATTGCAAAACCAATTACTTGTTTTACGCTAAAAACCATAAGTAGACGGATCATTACTTATAGTAAAAAAGCAAATATTGTCCTACAGAGATTGTGCCTAGGTACCATTTAATTCAGGTTATGCTTTGTTTAAGGCTCAAATTCAAATATTAAATTGAAAAGTAAACTAAATCAAAACAAACTAGCAACAATCGAATACTATAACAACAAAAATCCATTAAGAGAATTAATCAAGTTATGGGAGAGGGGATTTTACCTATCATTAATGTTAATTTGGCCTTTTATATGTTTATGGGGTGTAGGTTCTAGACGATCATAGGGTTGATTACTCTCTCTCGAGTTATAATCATTCCCTAAATTGTAGTCCCTAATCAAATTATGGATTTGATCTCTCAATTCACAAATTATCTACAATTCTAATTAGTTTTAAAGCTCTAATAAACAATCGAGTCTTACACGAGATCTCTCTCCATAAAATTATCGAATAGATTGATTAAGTAGTCAATTATATCACTTAACTCTCGTTAATCTAATCTAATCATTTTTATTTGGTTCACCCTCTCGGTTTGTTACCGAAACATGCAAAAATATTAATCAATCACAACACCTAAATCAAGTAAACACAATTTAACTAGACTAACATTAAATATAAGCAAAATCCCGAAGGTAAAGTTAGAACATCATTAACAACTCAAAATCCATAACCATACAACCCATCTCAATCTTACACATTAAATGCATAAAACAGTAAATGGGGAGGAAATGAAACTTAGGTTGGATGATTCAGGAAAGCAGCAGAGTCGGGAGATTACCTATTCTGCAACATCGGAACCCTCCTCTTATTCTTTTCTTCTTCCTCTCTCTCTTTTAGGTTTCTAAATGTAAACTCCTTTCTAAGGTTCCATTATTATCCTTTTATAGTATTTTTCAATTAAGGTAACCCTAGTGTCTTTCTGTGATCCGAAATGTCCCTCGAAAACTTGAATCCGAAAGTGACTTCGTGCCTGTCTGCGAGTAGGCCACGATCATGACCTTTAGTGCACGATCATGGCTGGTTCATCTACTCTCTATCATAACTGTGGTAGATTCCCCACAATCATGGCCCTATGCTTAATTTTCTATCATGATTGTGGCCTTATGTTAGTGCTTCCATGATCGTAGGACTATGTTTTGGTTCGGTTCTCTTCTGTAACTCCTCCGAATATCCTAAAACACTAACAAACTCATCACGACATCTCATATATATATAATTGAAGCTCAAAAACATGTTCTCACCTAAAGAACACTTAAAACACAAATGTTTATGAGCTAACACAATTCTTAACCTAAGCACACGCTAAAAATTCAAATTAACCAGTAAACATATATCAAATTACCTATAAAAATACAATGTAATCTATACCTATCAACATCCCCGCACTTAAACTTTTGCTTATCCTCAAGCAAAGATTAAATACAACCAATAAAATTCTATCACTTCATTTTCACAAAGATTAAAACATGCAATCCTTCAAACTTTGGCCAACTCAAATGTCAAGCTACTACACACATCATGACTAATTTTCATTAGTGTACATAAGCAAACTTAACCCATGAAACCATCACTCAAAGATAAGTATAAATTCAAAATGAACCTTCCTTTTAGATTTCACTAATTTATCTCAAGTGTTTGATGGTTAGTGTTTCGCTTAAACCTCCTATAGGAAACCACGCTATCATAGGCTTGCTAATATACCTATTCTTCTCCACAATGATTACATGTTAGGATAGATCAAAAGGGCTTTGTTTCGGGTTGTAATGTGGCTAGGGTTAAGGTGGGTTAAACAGGTTTTAGGGGTTTATCACAAGCATTTATATACCACTAAGTGTACAAAATGATGATAAAGATAAACTTCTAAGATATGCAAATAGATAAGCTACTTCTCCGCACTTATCGAAGCTACTACATGTTATTCTTTTTTTATTTTATTTTATTCTTTCCTCTTTTTTCTCTTCCTTTTTTTCTTTCTTTTTTTTCATAATAAAGAAACAATGAACAGAAAATAACAACTATATACCATGTGCTCTTAACTTGTGATTCCACACTCAGGTATCACTTAGCACTCTATTAACTTATGGTTGGGTAAGCTAATGGTGTTTGTGGGTTTTAAAATTGGGTGATTTCAAGAAACAAAAGGTTAAAGGCTCAATGGGGCTAGCAAGGGATAATAAAAAGGTAGGTCGTTTAAGCCAAAGGTTAAAACAAAAAGGCCTTAATCATTTCTATCTAGCATGCATCCAATAGATTTAAACCAATTCAAAGCAAGTTCTAAAGGTAATTACCTAAGGAAGCATCACACAAACAAGGAAATGAAATGACTATAGAATGGAGTCATAAAGGCTCACTTCCTCACGTAAACTCAAATGAAATTCTTTTATGCTTCTATAAATAACCTCATTGTTCAACTGTCAAGTTCTGAGTAAACTTATGCGGCCAACTACTTTCATCACTCCACATAGTTCACCCTCTAATCAAGTAGCCTAATTTAAGTTCACGCATGCATTTAATATCATTCCAACTAGCATGATAGAATCTCATGGCAACACATTCATCATAAAGATTCAAGTATAAGGAAAATGACACATCTAATACTAACAACCTAACATACATCCTAAATGACATGCAAAAATGCAAAGACTACCTCGCCACACTGGAACAAAACATTGTCCTCAATGTAAAAAGGATAACACCCAAAACTAACAAACAACACAATGAAAATCAAAACACAAAAACACAAGAAGAAGAATAATAGAAGAGATTAAAGGAAAGATGGGCTTAAGGCGGTGGGGCCGGTGGAGGTGGCGCATTTGGAAATGTGCATCTCAGGTGGGAAGGTAAAGGTTTTAGTCCTACAATATGAGGCTTTACAATGGAGGGTGGTGTGGGTGCATCCACTCTCTCTAACTTCTCTTGCTCACCCTCCTCACACAATTCCTTTTCGCTCACCCTCTCATCCCTATGCACTTCAACGGCTTCCTCAACTTTCTTTTCAACTTCCTTCTCAACTTCCTTCACACAATCATCCACAACATCAATCTTCATACAAGCACTTCCATCCACCAGCTTCTTCAAAGATTTAGTCATATTGAATTCAACCTGCTCATCACCAATTCTCAAAACTAGTTTTCTTTCATGCACATCAACTAATACCCTACCAATATTCATAAAGAGCCTACCTAAAATCAATGAACAATTCCTGTCTTCTTCAAAATCCAGCATAACAAAATCAATAGGACTTATAAATTTATCCACTTTTACCAGAACATCTTTTACTACCCTAAATGGCCTCTTGATGGATTGATCCGTAAGTTGGATAAGTATGGATGTTAGCTTGACATCTCCTAGCCCGAATTTCTTGAAAATAGATAAAGGCATTAAGTTAATACTTACTCCTAAATCATATAAGTATTTAGAAAATTCAAAATCACCAACAACATATGGAATAGTAAAACTCCCTAGATCTTATAATTTTGAAGGCATTGTGCTTATGGTGATCGAACTATAATTCTCCGTCAAGATCACCATCTGATTGTCCTCCCAAATGCATTTATGTGTTAATATGTCCTTGAGAAACTTTGCATAATTGGGAATACACTTTAATGCCTCCACCAAAAACAAATTAATCTGAAGTTTCTTCAACTTCTCCAAAAATTTGGAGAATCGAGTGGCAACTTGATGTTGTCTCACCCTCTGCGGATATGGAATCTTAGGCTTGTAGAGTGGTGGTGGTACATATGGCTTCTCTTCTTCTTTCTCTTCCATATTTTCCTTTTGTTGGGTATCTTTTTGAACACTTGGCTCCTCCAATTACTTGCCACTCTTGAGTGTGATAGCCTTAAGTTGTTCCTTTGGATTAGCCTCAGTAATGCTTGGTAAACTTCCTGTATTCTTAGAAGACAAAGAATTAGCAAGTTGACCTACTTGTACCTCCAAGTTATGGATGAATGAAGTGCGGTTCTTCGCAATCTGGTCAAACTTTGCCTCTATTCTCTTATGACTCTCTTCTAATCTTCCTTGACCTTCCTTTTGGCTTGAGAACTTTAAACCCAATATGTCCATTAACTTGTCCATTTTGTTCTCCAAGGATCCAAGTTGGTCTTGTTGAAATCTGGGAGGTCCTTGTGTTCTCACTTAGCCACCCGCATTGTTAGTACTCCATGAAAAATTTGGGTGATTCTTCCACCCAGGATTATAAGTGTTAAGAGCGTGGATTGTTACCTTGTTGCGGTTGCCCCAAGTAATTTACTTGTTCTGTACCACTTGCTCCCAGTAAGAACATGGTTGTCCTGCCCACATAATTCACATTGTAATTACATAGTCTTGACTGTGGATGAAGAAGCTCCTTGCATGTTACTCAACTGCTTCGTGAGTGCCGCAATCTGTGCTTGCAAGGCTGTCACCAAGTTAAGTGGAACCATTCCTTTTTGCTCCTTGGACCCTTATCTGCTCCTTTCATTTGACCACATACAATTGTTACTTGCCAACTTTTCCAAAAGATCATGAGCTACATTAATGGTTTTCCTCATCAAAGACCCTCTTGCAGCTGCATCTATTGTTCCCCTTGTGCTTAAGTTACACCATTGTAGAATGTCTGCAAAAGAAATTCCTTTAGAAGGTTGTGGTGAGGGCAGCTCCTTTGCTATTCCTTAAATCTCTCCCAAACTTCATATAACGACTCTCCATCACTTTGTTCAAAGTTGGTGTTCTCTTTGATGATTCTTATTGTCTTGGTCAAGGGAAAGTATTTATCTAGGAAAGCTTAGGCTAGCTGCTCCCAAGTAGTGATTTGGCTTGCACTAAGTGAATTATACCATGCCTTTACCTAATCCTTTAAGGTAAAGGAAAACAATCTTAACCTCACAGCATCAGCAGACATCCCATTAAACCTAAAGGTATCACAATTCTCTAAGAAATTTGCAAGATGGGCGTTGGTATCTTAGTTGGACAGCCCATACAACTACACATTGCTCTGAAGTATATTGAGGAGTGTCGGTTTAATCTCAAAATTATTGACTTGAATCGCTGGCCTTTTAACTCCTTGAGAATTGAAACTTGGCCTCATAAAGTCCATCAATGTCGTCTCAGTTCCTTATTTTTGTCCTTCTTCTGCCATATTCCTTTGTATTTTGTCTTGACGTCTAGCTCTTCTTAGCTCTCTTTCGTTCCTTGTAATATTTGAAAACTCTTCTTCACTTAGCTCGCTAGACCTTCTTGTCCTCCTTATATTCATGCACCTATAAAAATGCAAGGAAAAGTATCAAACACTCTTAAATCAAATTCACCTAAACTAAACGAGATGTTAAACAAAACAATTCCCTGGCAACGACGTCAAAAACTTAGTGATTGCAAAACCAATTACTTAGTTTACGTTAAAAATCGCAAGTATACGGATCGTTATTTGTAGTAAAAAGCAAATATCGTCCCATAGAGATTGTGCTTAGGCACCACTTAATTTAGGTTATGCTTTGTTTAAGGCTCAAATTTGAATATTAAACTGAAAAGTAAACTAAATCAAGACAAACTAGCAATAATCGAATATTATAATAATGGAAATCTGTCAAGAGAATTAATCAAGTTATGGAAGAGGGGATTTTACCTATTATTAATGTTAATCTAGTCTTTTATGTGTTTATAGGTGTAGGTTCTAGACAATAGTAGGGTTGATTAGTCTCTCTCGAGTTATAATCATTCCCTAAATTGTAATCCCTAATCGAATTATGGATTTACAATCTCTCAATTCATAAATTACCCACAATTGTAATTAGTTCTAAAGTTGTCTAATAAACAATCGGGTCTCACACAGGATCTCTCTCCATGAAACAATTGACTAGATTGATTAAGTGGTCAATTAGATCGCTTAACTCTCATTAATCCAATTTAATCATTTTTATCCAGTTCACACTCTCAATTTGTTACCGAAACATGCAAAAACTTTAATCAATCACAAGACCCAAATTAAGTAAACACAATTCAAGTAAACTAATATTAAATATAAGCAAAATCCCGAAGGTAAAGTTCGAACATCATTAATAACTCAAAATCTATAACCATACAAACCATTTCAATCTTCCACATTAAATGAATAAAAAAGTAAATGGGAGAGGAAATGAAACTCAGAATGGATGATTCGAGAAAGCAACGACGTTGGGAGATTACCTATTCCGAGAAGCTTTAGCCTCGAAACCCTCCTCTTCTTCCTCTTCTTCTTTTCTCTCTCTCTTCTTCCTCTCTCTCTTTTGGGTTTCCATATGTAGGCAGATTGTAAACTCCTTTCTACCATCATTATTCTTTTATAGTCTTTTCTAATTAAGGTAACCCTAGTGTCTTTTTGGGGTTCAAAATGTCCCTCGAAAACTCGAATCTAAAAGTGACTCCACGTCTGTTTGCAGACAGGCCACGATCGTGGCCCTTAGTACACGATCGTGGCCTATTCATCTGCTCTCTGTCACGATCATGGTAGATTTCCCATGATTATGGCCCTATGCTCAAGCTTCTTTGACGAACGTGGCCTTATGTTGGTGCTTCTATCATAATCGTGACATATATGCCATAATTATGGGACTATGTTTTGGTTTGGTTCTCCTCTGAAACTCCTCCGAATGTCCTGAAATACTAACAAACTCATCATGACACCTCATATATATATAATTGAATCTCAAAAACATGTTCTCACCCGAAGAATAGTTAAAGCACAAATGTTTATGAACTAACATAATTCTTAACCTAAACACACACTAAACAATCAAATTAACCACTAAACACGTATCAAATTACCTATAAAAATACAATGCAATCTACACCTATCAGAGATCTCTTTTGTTCTCAATATCGATTTATTTCTTATGCATAAATTAAAGGGGAGCTATTTATTTTCTTGATATGGGTGGTTACTTACATGCTTAATCTTATTATTGATATCTAATATCACAAATATTTTGTCATTATAAAAAAAGAGGGAGAATATTGAACCAAGGGAGATTCTAATCAATGCTTTTATGATAAAAAAATATAAATCCTACTGTTGAGTTTGTTATCTGGATGAGAATCCTTATAAGAATAAGATGAGATCATGCATAACTCAAGAATATACTTCGTGTAGTTGGTAAAAAAAATGAAGTTTATAGCTTGCAAAGTGAAGATCAAGTAAAGAAAAAAGAAAGATTAAGGAATATCAAGTTCATTTCCTTATGTATAATATTAATTGTAATCTCACTTTATTATTTTGGTTATAAAGGCTTACTGATATGGATTCATTTTTTATATATTCACTCTTTATTACTTAGCGATTAATATTATGAAATACTTAAGATACTCATTTTTTGTTCACATTTGGTTTTAGGTATTAGTTGGAAGCATAAGAACTAAAATGAGTTAAAAACACATTCCTTAAGCCATCCTTTTGATGTTCAAACTCATTTGTCTTCGTATAACAAGAAGGAGATGGATTAGAGTGAGGATGGGATAAGAAAATGCAAGAAAATGAAGGATTTAGCATGATCTGCAAGATGCACGGCTATGTATCTACTTACACGATCATGTATAATTTCAAAAGTAGCTATTTTTTTATATGCATGGTTGGATACATGACCGTACATCAAAACGTGCATCTTCATAGAAACCTAATATTTCATATAAATAGACATATGAGTAGCCAAAGAAGGTATGATCATTTTAGGAAAATGAAAGAATGCAGAAACCTTACTTCTTTGGATCTATAGAGGCTAATCTTCCTTCTTTCGGTTTATAAGAGAAATTAAAGTCGAAGACCACATTTGGGCATCTCTTCATGGTGTATTGTTGATTCTCTCTCTCTAGAAATTGTTTATGTTATTCTTAGCTTAATGTTTTAAGTATTCGTATGTAAATGATTAATATTCTCACTCTCAATAGATTGTTTAAGTGTGAACCCATTGCTAGAATATGGAATACAATATATAATAGTTGTATTTTTAATTCATTTACGGTAAACTAATGGTGATAAATCATTAGAGATAACATGACATAAGTTAAATGGCCCGAGCTGTGTGATTATTGCCTAGATTAATCTATTTTACCAGTTTGTAATGTGACTATCCTATTAAATCTAGAAAGCTTATTCTGGGTTGTTTCATAGCTAGGTCAAGGAGTTTATTTTGATTAAACATGATCTAAGAGAAAATCAGGGTTAATGGAGATTATTGTTGACCTACGATTAATAGTTTCAAAGAGACGTATGAGAATAATAAAACGATGAAGTATGTTTATTTGTTTGTAGGTTGAGATTGAACCGAGAACTAAATTCCAAACTCATTCATCAATTTTGTCACTTTCATATTGTTTAATTTGAATTACTTTTGTTAGTTGAATTTTACTTCATTTTGTTTATTGAACCAAACCAAACCCGCTTCACTTCCCCCGCCCCCCGCCCAAATATTTCCTAGACATCAATTATGTACATTCCTTATGGTTATGATCCCTACTCACCATTACTATAAATTTAGTTATGTAGAGTTAGGTTTTATTTTCTTCAACATGCATCACTCACCATGAATAAATGTTTTGTATCACTTTATTGTATAAGTCTTTTCATTCATCAAAAGGTATTAAAGTTTTTGTTTTAGCCTCTTAATCTTACAAACATTCTTTGAGATCATTTTAAAATTTTCTTTAATCATAATTTCATAAAACAAATTAATTTTAAGCATTTGATGTTATTAAATCATGTTTTTGAAGAGATCGGTTAACCAATATAGGTTGTGGTCAACCAATGTAAGCTAAAAGTGTAATAAGTAAGTTTGTTGACACATTGGTTGCTTAATGTAGTGGTGTGGTCGAACAATATCCCTTTAAAGACACAGTGGTGAACCAATATGCTTAAGTGGTTAACCAATGTCTTAAAAACTAATGAATCTATGCATTTAATGCATATTGTTTGACCAATATGCTATACTAGTTGACCAATGCCTAGAAACTAACTATAGTAACAACTAGTTTTGGCTCAAACAACTAATAGGGTTTGAAATCCTATAAATATATATATTCTTATTAAGTTTTTACATCAAGAAGTATTTGAGTGTCTTTTATAAACATTTTTATGTATTTTTCAATCATTTGAGCATTCATTGTCTCATTTTGAATGAGTGAATCTTTTTTATATAATCAAAGTGATAACTAAGCTACTTTGAGTTGTTGATTATTTTATTTAGGGGTGTTTAAAGTGGCACTAAGGTTCTTCTTACCTTGAAAGAAAATTGTAAAAGGATTCCTTTTTATCAAGTAGAGATTGTATAAAGCTTATTCTTTTCCTTGAAATAGGAATTATAGTGAAAATCCAAGAAGAATGTTGGAAATAGAATAGACAGTGATTGTTTGTCAAACCACTATAAATCGGTTTATATTTCTCTTACCTTATTTACTTTATTATTTAAGTGCATTGTTACAATTCATTGTTTTATTTAATACTTTCATCATTTATAATGGTGTTCATTAAAATTTTGAGTATCTTTCAATTAAAAATTGTATACACCAAATTCACCCTCCTTTTGGGTGTTATTAGGGACTAACACAAGTATCCAATAACTATGTTCTCAAGACTCTTTATGAGTTATGGTCACATGAAAACCCCATATTACGTCACTTTCAAGTTTGGAGTTGTAAAGAAGAAGTGAGATTTTATAATCTGCAATCTAAGAAATTTAATCTTAAAATTGTTAGTGATTATTTTATTGGTTATTGTGTGTGATTAAATGGTCTAAATTCTATTTTCCATCACATACCACCATAATTATTGCATCAATTTAGGCTATCTCTTTTAAGGATGACAATGGTATAAGCCAAGGGCCTAGGAAAAATATTATTTAGAGAACACCTAGTCATTGTCCCTATACATATCACTTTACCTTTAATAGTTGACCAGCATTTACTAACCATTTAGGATGAACCCATTAAGTAATAGCATAAGAAGATTCAGATGTAGTCATAGAAGATGTCTTTAAGAAGATTAGAAAATGTTCAGAGACCTGCAAAATTTGATGACTACATTGTATATTTATAAGGGTATGAGTATCATTGGTGACACCTTGGATCCAAGTACCTAGTCCTCAATCTAATTTTTAGATGGATGTTGTAAACTCTATGCAGTGAACTCTAAGCCAAAAAATGAAATATATAGCTTGATTTACCAAAAGGTTATAGGCCTACTGGATGCAAATGAATACTCAAGACAATATATAATGCCAAATTTCAATCGAAAGTTATAAAGCAAGACTTGTAGCTAAGTACTATAGCCAACAAAAAGGTATTAATTACAAAGAGATTTTCCTATTTCTACTAAGGACTCTTTATGAATCATTATGGCAATTGTGGCTTATTTTGACATAAAGCTTCATCAAATAGAGGTAGTAACAACTTTCCTAAATAGAGACTTAAGTAAAGATGTCTATATAGTTCAACCTACTGATCTTAAGGTAGTTAGGAAAGAAACATATTTTATAAACTTTAGCAATCAACTTATAGATTGAAACAAGTTTCAGGGCAATGTTATCTCAATGTTAATTAAATTATCACCGATAATGGCTTTAAGGAAAATATTATTGATCAATGTATAGACATGAAATTAATTTAGAGTGAGTATATATAACTAGTTTTATTTATTGATAATAACTTTCTACTACTAATAACATTGATATGTTGATT
>JANZXP010000005.1:11891620-11916080 GCA_027576715.1 Erythroxylum flavicans
TCTCCTAGTTCTTCTTAGGTCTTCCTTTTCTCCTTTTACAGTTCCTAAGTACAATCTTTTTATATCTTCTCACTGAAACATCGGGATATCTCCTCTTAACATGTTTGAACCAAACACCTAAACCTTGTCTTTCTTCACTTTTCATTAATATTAGTCATCTTTAATTTGTTTCTTTCTATTACATTTCTAACCTTATCTCTTCTAGCAAGTTTGCACATCCACCGGAGCATCTTTATCTTTGACACCATTAACTTATGACTATGCATCTGTTTGATGGGACAACACTCTACCCTATAGAGCATGTCCAACCTAATCACTAAACAATAGAATTTACTTTTGAGCTTGAGTGACATCTCTTTGTCAGATAAAACTCCTTATATACTTCTCCATTTAAGTCACTAAGATCTGATACAGTCTCCATGTTTTGGATGATAAATCCTAGATACTTAAAGCACTCTTTCTATGGTATAACTTCTGAACCAATCTTTACCTCCATCAAAAGCCACCATATGGCTCGAAAAGTTACACTCTAAGTACTCATTCTAAGTCTTGCTCAATTTAAACCCTTCGACTCTAACGTATCTCCCTACAATTCTAACTTGACATTGACACACTTTTTTGTCTCATCCACTAAAACAATGTCATCAACAAAAAACATATACAAAGGCACATCCCTTTGAATATTCTTGGTCAACCCATTTATCACTACTGCAAACAAAAAGAGACTCAATGAGGAGCCTTGGTGTAGCTCTCAATATTAATAAAGAGATGTTATGTATCTCCTCCTATCATTTTTACTTTAGTCTTAATATCTTTATATGTATCCCTAATAACTCGTATATAAGTCATAGGAACTCTTTTGTACGGTGGTATAGGATTTGTGAAAAAGTTGGGAGAATTGGGTTCATAAAACTATGAGTTCTTTCTATTGTGTTTGTTCTTATCTTATAACAATATATTAAGTTATGATGACTTCTAATTAATTTCCATCATCTTTAGAAGTTATTCTTATAATTTTATTGTAAATGCATACTTCAATCATGTGAAAACTCATTTAGTTAATTATGACATTGGATGTATTAATAGTTTGTTTAAATATGTTAAGATTGTACACTTAATGCTTAATGTTTATTAACCAAATCCAAATATTTAATGTTTTATTGGCACTAAAAAATGCAAGCATTTCGTCTGATTTCATTAATGCACCAAGGTCACAAATTTTAAAAAATTAATATAAATGTCTTTACATCCCGTTTGCCCTCCATTGTTTATCAAATAATTTATGTTACTGTTAAGTATCATTGTGATAAATGTATTTCTCGGATAAAACGAATGAACTAAAGACATCAAGAGAGAATAAATGAATCAAGTAATTTCTTATGCATCGTAACTATTTCTTTTCGAGTTTTCAAATTTGAAAAGTAACAAAGCCATTACCAAATTTTAGTCTTTCAATTACTTAAATTTATTTGGTTATGTTAGTTTTTCATTTATTGTATTAAGCAATGATTCCATAAAATTTGCAATAATTTTAGGATAAAGATAATTTCTAACTGTGCAGTTATTTTTATGGTTTTTTTATGTGTGTTGAGTTTGTTGTGTGTTATATAAAAATTTATTTTTGTTAATTTTATTAAACCAAAAGGAAAGTTAGACTCGGATATGAATACAAAATAGACTTGGTTGATTTTTTCTCTAATAATATGTAAATGAACTTATTTATGGTTGATGAAGTTTTTTAATTACAAAATTGATTAGAGTTGAATAATTTGAAAATATTACAAAATTGATTAGAGTTGAATAATTTGAAAATTAAATAGAAGAAATAGTGATAATAATAAAATCAGGTAAAATAAAAGTGTCATTAACTTAGAATTAAGTAGAAGCGCTATTGGTAGACGAAAAAGAGATTCAACTATTGCTAATTTTACTTTTAAGGAAAATATTTATTATTTATTATTTGAAGTCATTTTTATATTTAAAATTATAAATTTTAAAAATAATGAATTTAAGTTAATTATAAAAGAAGGCTTTTTAACCTTTTCTTTTAGATAAACTTTAATTAATTAATTCTATTATAAAATTGAGTTTAAGAATAATTTTAATAAATTTAAATATAAAAATTTCTTTTATAATACCTTAAAATCTTCCACGATCTTCTTGTTTATCACAACTAAAAAATAAATAATTATTTTTAAATCTTATTTGAAATTCATAAGTAAGAAAAATTAATGCATGATAATTACAATAATTTTAAAGTAAAGTTATAAATGTACCCATCACAAGTTTTTATCTATTTTTAGTTTGGTATTTCATTCATCCTTTATATGTACATAAGGAGTCATATTTACAGAAGAATAATGTTTAAAAGGAAAATCCAAATGATGGAGAAATTGAAGAACATAAGGAGTCTTAAAATTTATGATTATGTTTTAAATAAATAAATTATTAATGTCAGGACTCTACCCGCTCCACACAAAACTAAAGCCCAAAGAAACCTATTTGGATAAATCACTAAAACCCTACACCAAAGCCTCCCTTCTTCTTCTGCTTCTTCTTCTTCTTCTTCTTCTTTTCTACACGATCTTTGGCCGTTGCTTGTCTCTGTTTATTTTTTTAATCTCCATCGATAATGATGGGTAAGCAACTCCAAGAAGAGTCAATGAACGGTCACGTGCCTCATAACGAGAAGAAGAAGAAGAAGAAGGAGAAGGGAGACAAAAAGAACAAGCAAAATGAACTAGAGTTCGAATTGCAAAAGGAGCCGAACCTAAAGAGGAAACTTGACGGGACCCAACTCAAAGAATGTTTAAAAAAGGATAAGAAGCAGAAGGAAAAGCACGAAGAAGAGGAAGATAACGAAACTTATGATCGGGAAGTGACTCTAAAGGAAGAAAATAACAAGAAGAAGAAGATGATGAAGAGAAAGGATAAGGAAAAGGGAGAGACTGGAAGAGAAAGTGAAACACTTAATTTGGAGGAGGAATTAGAGCAAGTTGTCAATGAAAGTGTGGCGCTTGAGAAGGATAAAATAGTGGTTACTGGGAAGGACTGGAAGGAGGCAAAGTATGCCCCATTGAAGTCTTTTGCTGAGTTGAAGCTGCCAGATGATGTTTTGAAATGTTGCAAGGATTTCAAGAACCCTTCAGCAATTCAGGCCCATTCGTGGCCTTTTTTGTTGGATGGCCGTGATTTTATTGGGATTGCAAAGACTGGTTCAGGTATATTATAGATATGCATACATGTGTTTGAAGTTCCTAATTTTTTTTTATTCAGATATCTGAGTATGCAATTTTTTTTTCTACTAGGTAAGACTTTATCTTATGGGATACCGGCAATAATGCATGTCCTGAACAAACGGAAAGCTAAGTCAACGAAGATGGGCAATCCTTTTTGCCTTGTACTTGCTCCTACAAGGGAGTTGGCTGATCAAGTATGTGTTTTGTTCGTAAAGTTTACCTTCTCGATGCATTTGTTTAGCTCGCGTCATGTGCGTTTAGAAAATTTGCACACTGTGAACCTGAATGGAAAGAAGTATGCAGTATAAAAGTGAAAGCTGCAAAACTGTTATTTAAGTTGCATAATTTCTATCCCAAATGATCTTATGTCTTGTTTTCCTGGATACATGTTCATTGATTGGTTCTGATGAAAGTTGTCGCAGAAAATAATAAATGGTTGAATGTTTTCTTGGTGTGAAAATGGTAAAGAAATCTAATTAAGGTTAACATTGCACCATACTCACTGTAGGAACTTACCATCTATTCGTTGTAGATTGACTATAATTGGAGGTGCAGTTTTCCTTCACGTGATGCATAAAGCATTTACCTGTTTTGGATTTGAGCCACGTATTATTGAAATCTACCATTGATTTGATTACAGTGACAATCATTGTCTTTAACATCTTTCTTTTCCTTGCTTTGTTCAGCAACATACATCATGAAAATTATATTCTTGTATATTTTTCTTTATGTATACAGCTGTTTGAAGCTTATTTATTGTACAACTTGACAATTATTACTCTTCTTTGGTGGCAGATATGGGATGTTTTGCGGGATGCTGGCCAACCCTGTGATGTGAAATCAATTTGCTTATATGGAGGAACTGCTAAAGGACCTCAAATTTCTTCTCTGAAGTCTGGTGTTGTACGATTTCCCTTTCATATTTCCTACTCTTGTTTTAGGAATATATTCTCTTATTTCTGTGAGTGGATTGCTTTGCAGTCTGCATTTTACCTAAATCATAAGATCTAATATAGAACTGTTAAGGATGTGGGTAAGGATGAGCTATATTATTGTATAAGGCATTTCAAATGCATGAACTTTTTATCTACGAAATATTAATTATAGCTGACATTTGAAATGTTAGAGAAAGAGCACATTACATTTATTAGAAATCCTTAAACTGAGTTTGACATTTTTGGCATTGCTTATTAAACTGGAAATTAGCCCACATCAATTTAATATTTTGAAATTCTACCATCCTGCTTTGACTATTGTTTGCCAATTAAATAAATAAGCGCTAGCATTGAATGTTGCTTGGTATAGAATCATTGCATACTTTGATTTCCAATTACTGTCTTCATATGACTGATAAGTGCAAAATATGTGTTTCTTATTGTTTCTTTGACAAGCCTTGTGCTACTAGGGTAAAAGTGATGCTATTGTGTAACAAATGTTAAACAAGAAATTTTCGACATTAAGATTGTATTAACTCGGTCCTTTAGTCATTTTTTTGTCATTATCTTCTACTTCTTTTACTAATGCATATTTAGGCACAAAAAATTTGCGTTCTACTTGTTTTCACTGGAAATTTGTACTCTCAGGATATTGTCATTGGAACCCCCGGTCGCTTGAAGGATCTGATTGAAATGAATGTATGTCGTCTTAAGGACGTCTCTTTTGTGGTGAGTAAACAGTTTCTATCAAGTCATTCATGATAAGTCTCCAAGTTATCATTAATGTCAATCAGTGGGTTTTCCTGTTCCTCAAATGCTTGAACTTGACAAATTTCTACAACGACATGCTTGGTGTGAATCCTATGGTAGCATCCATTCCTATCAATATAATATAATTGAATTGATAATCAGTGGGTTTTCCTGTTTCTTAAATTCTTGAACTTGATAAATTCCTACAAGGACATGCTTGGTGTGAATCCTATAGTAGCATCCAATCCTATCAATATAATATAATTGAATTGATCTGTCAATTCTAGCTTTATATTTGGTAGATACAAGACAGCAAAAGAATTAAGCTGAATAGTTTGATTTGTTATTAGCTTTTGTTGGTAGTAATATTCAATTGATTCTAGTAATATAGTAAAACCTCCTTATATCCTCCTATGTTGTTCTTTACAAATATAAAAGCATTTGAAAATAAATAGTAATGGATGGAACTAATATATGATGCACAGCAGAAATGAATTGAACTAATATTAGGTTGTTATGCTTATGCACATATGCTGTGGATGTGTTAGTTAAGAGGTCTTGGTTCCATTTTAACCGTTACTTGTATGAATTATATTACATGGAAGCTTGCAGATTTTCTTTTTGTGTTTTCTTGTTCCTAACGAATGACTTATTACATGATTCATGCTTTTTTTTTAATTGATTGTTATCATGAATACCGCATGGAGCTGTCAAAATATTCAGATGTTTTAATTTCACACTCTCTTTCCAATGTTGGAGACAGTTATCCCTGGATACTTTCTCCATCGTCAAGATTCAAGCTGTGGCAGGAATAATAAGGATAATTGCCTTAATGCAGTTCCAATTGTCTATGAATTTACTCTTTCTGTAGCTCAAAGCAAATGCTATGTAATGTCTGATAAAGTAGTTAGTTTTGCCCTTGTTGTCTAAAATGTGTGCTGAATGATTTCTGTAATCTCTTTAGGTTCTTGATGAAGCAGATAGGATGCTTGACATGGGATTTAGACAAGAAGTTCGCTCTATATTGAGCAACACATGCTCTGGTATGCGGTATTATTATTATTCCTCCTTTATTAATATGTTTTCTGCCTTTTAGCCTTTTCAAGTACTATTTGGTTTTGCAGTATTGACATTTGATATGTATATTCTCATGCTTAGTCTCCAATGAGAACTGGTTTTTGTTAGATGTTGGGGGTCACTTTCTGTATGAGCTTCAAATTTGTTTTATCTATTTTTCTTTTATGAAGAATGTGTACTTGGTTTTTATTGAGTCTCTGTGAGGAATATTTTTAATGCTTGTTTGTACTACCTTTCCAGATGTCACTTGCTTCAGAGCGTTATTGACTTTCTCCTAATGCATTTGGGTCCAGTCATTTGAATTTAATTACTATTATTGCATCTTGCTAATTAAGTAAATGTAATGCACATATTTTGATATAATTTCACTTTGTTGAATGTGTGCAGATCGCCAAATGGTTATGTTCAGTGCTACTTGGCCACTCGATGTTCATAATTTAGCTGAGGAGTACATGGAGCCCGACCCTGTTAAGGTGGGATCTTCATGTTTGTTTGCCTTCTGTAATGTTGCTTTTCTTTGCTTTTAAAAACTGATGGCCTTTGCTGCAGGTGATTGTAGGTTCTGAGGATACTGCTGCTAACCATGATGTGATGCAGATTGTTGAGGTTCTACTCCACACTCTTCAGCGTTGCACTATTTTGTCCTTCATATGAGCAGAAGTATGATTTTCAGCCATTTCATTTTAATATAGGTCTTGGAGGACCATTTGCGGGATGCTCGTTTGAATTCATTACTGGAAAAGTATCACAAATCCCAAAGGTAATGAGCGCTTGCTTTGCTGTTGCTTCCGGTGACCTTTTCTAACTTTTTTCACTGCTTTTTTTCCTAAAAATAAAATTATCAAGTTAATAGGCATCTTTTGATGATGAAACGGTGATGGCATATTCTTCCTTAAAACATTCTTCTCTTTTTTAGCAATATTCATGTTATAATTTCCAGAGCCAATTTATCATTAATAGCTCTCATATATGTTCAATTAGTTTTTCTCTTAAAACTCCAAATACAGTCACTCTAAACAATACTTTAGGATACACATACAGAATCTAACTTGTTTTTGTTATTTCAAAATAGCAACTTATCATGTTCCTTTTACAGAGCTTATGAATGAAAAACCCAGAAAACAGATTTGAGATACATCTCAAAGTTTTGACAAACAAGAGAAACTAGTAAGTGAACTTCTTGGTAATTTATTCAAGTAAATTTGATAGGAAAGAAAGAAAATTTTGTTTAATGACTTTTAAGGAGTAATTAATTTAGAAGAAAGATATCCAAGTCAATTGTTTTTAGAATGAGAAGTGTATTTAAATGGATTATTGAAGTACTTAGCCTTGCCTTTTGAATATGTTGTGTTTGTCTGTGGTACTACGCAAGATTTTGGTTTCTTTCTAATTTTTGGCAATTCTCAATTATTCTTCAACGAACTCATTTCTGATTATATACTTACCATCAGGAACCGAGTTTTAGTTTTTGGCTTGTACCAGAAAGAAGTTTATCGTCTTGAAGGGATGCTCAAAGCAAGGTATACTAAAGCATATATATTTTGTGTTTCTTTGTTTTCACGTTTTTAACATTTTTATTGGTATATAGTGGTTGGAAGGTTGTTTCAATCCATGGAGATAAAGCTCAGAATAAGCGAACAGAAGCCCTCACATTATTCAAGAAGGGTACCTGTCCCTTGATGGTATGTTACAAGTTCAGCAGGCACTTAATTGTGGCGCCATCATGATTTGTTTCCTTCACACATAAAAGTAACAAACATTAGTTATCATGTCTTGTGGGTCATTTTCATTTTACTGAACAAAATGGATAGTTTTATCATGATATATTTCCTTGCTACCATCAATTTTCGTGTGACCTTGCTGAGAGTTTATGCTGCAAGGTTATTTTTATAACATGCTGATCATTAATAGTAGATGATAGCCATAAGTCGTATATATTCACTAGTGAATGAGCTGTGGTGGCTGGTGTTTCTTTTGAAGATATTTTGGAACTTTAGAAATTTGTTTCTTGACTGATGGCATAATATGCAGGTGGCTACTGATGTGGCTGCTCGAGGATTAGACATTCCAGATGTTGAAGTAGTAATCAACTATAGTTTTCCACTCACTACAGAGGATTATGTTCACAGAATTGGGAGGACAGGGCGTGCTGGTAAGAAAGGTGTTGCCCATACATTTTTTACACATCACAACAAGGTAAATACTCAGAAACCTTACTTGATAAAACAAAAATATCATGTATTCACACTGTTTCTTACTTCTCTCCTACTGTTCCAGGGACTAGCTGGAGAGTTGGTGAATGTTTTACGTGAAGCCGGTCAAGTTGTGCCAGCTGCTCTTTTGAAATTCGGCACACATGTGAAGAAGAAGGTGTATATAGAACTTCCCTTGTGCATTGTCGGTAGAATTAGTATTTAGAATGTTCACATTTTCTGATTTGTTGACTGCACCATTTGTTATACCAATCTGGTCTCAGAAACATAATAGCAATTCGGCATCTTTGGTTAATGCTTTAGTTGTGGATTTCTGTCTTTTTTATCCAACGCAGGAGTCCAAGCTATATGGAGCTCACTTCAGAGAAATAACTGCTGATGCTCCAAAGGCGAAAAAGATTACGTTTAACTCGGATGATGAAGACTAGTCATATACTCTACAAGTCCAGATTAACCTGTTTCTTGTTTGTTTAATTTTTGGTTTCTAATTATAAATTCTTTCTTGGGGGTGCATTCCTCATTCCCTGTTTGTCCTTGGTGGATGAAAACATGGCACTTCTTGAAGTAATTTCAAGATTTTTTAAGTTGGTAAAAATGCAGTAAATTTTGGTTGCTTGGTTGTTAAAAACGCACGTAACTAGTTCTTAAGAACCACATGATTATTTGTTAATGGAATGCTGCGTATGAAAATTTCAGGTCGAGTCTGAGAGCACTAATTCCATTCTCCAATCGCCTAATTATTTCCTTCTCTTCATCTTCTAAATTGCTTTATTTAATCTAAACCTAAAAGCCTTCATCTTTTGCAATCACTTACACCTTATTTTAAGTTGCTTTTATTGGTGTTAAAAACAATTTCGATAATTAAAATGACTAAGTTATAGGGAGAAGGAAAAGTCTAGTACAATAATTAAAAAGCAATTATACAAGAAAATAGGGAGAAGGATAAGAAAGTGTTGCAGGGTTTCGTTGAAATTCTGATTTCCTGCTGTTTCCCTTGCAACCTTGAAATACAACATTTGACTTTGAGTTAATTCTTGAGTGAAACTAATTAAAAGAAAACCGAAGATAAAATTCATGAAAATGCTCATTAATGTTGGATGATTGATGTAGCTGCTGTGACTTTTGTTGCCGAACGTGTTCTTCTGCTTTGTTGGTTTCTGAAAACTGAAACCGGCGCTGGTGACTTAATCTTCCAGCTTTATTCAAGTAATCATAAGATCTGAAAATGGCACTGCTATACAAAAATTAAGAAGAAATAGAAGCGAAACTTTTATCGTTATTGTCAATTATGCTTCTCTTTTTCAGACCAAGTAGCACCAGGCAGTGAAGTACTGAACAGCGGCATTATGAACTTCACTTAGTTACTTCAGAATCTGCAAAACGACAGCAATTGACAAGTCTTAACAATATAATTCTGGAAAGGAGTTAGGTTGAGTATCCTAATGCCGTCAAATTCTTTAGTTGTAGTCAGCTAATGCTCATGCCGCTTTTGTTTTCTCAAGCGAGTTGCAATTTCACTTGATGATGTTGCTGTTGGTCCTGCAGGTTAATACGTAAACATGGACATTAAAGGCTACTCACTAATGCTTAACTGAAATATAAATGTTGGTCCTAGAATTTGGTTGCAGTGGAGAGCATCATTTGGTAGCATGTTACTCTCAGGTGGATCCTTGGACTAACAGTTAATGTCATTTACCAAGTAACCAAGTGCAGCGTGCAAGACAAATTTGAAGTTCAGCACAAAATTGTTGTCTTCAATTTTGATTCTAGCAATATTACTGCCATGTACTCTAGCAACTATGAAATGCAGAAATATGAGGATATAGTATACAAGTTAAGACAGAATGAAATTCATGAATTGATGATACAAATCATGCTCTCTTGATACAAGTTAAGAGAGCATGACTGGATTGACGCCCATCTGCCAAAAGAGATCAGATGATACAAGTTAAGAGAGCATTACTGGATTGACGCCCATCTGCCAAAAGAGATCAGAACAACGTATAACAACATGGATATTTGCAGCGGTGGATAATCATGGATGAATCATTGATTTCCAATATGTTGCATGATTCACGGGATACCTGGACAGCAGAACGCAACCACAAAATCGCAATACCAAGATTTCAAAACCTGGAAAGTCTAGCTAAAGCATGGCTCCTTCAATGTTGCATGATTCACGAGGTACCTGGACAAAATATTGCCAAAACAAAATTGCAATACCAAGAATTCAAAATCTGGAAGGTTTCTAAATTAAGCCATGTTGATATGTTAAAGTTAGTTTCGCAGCATTTGTGCAAGGTTTAATCTTCCAGACATGTTTGTCAGATTTAAAATTTGCATAACCACAACATGGCAGTGGAATTTGGCAAACTAAGATCAGAAAAGTTTGAAATTACTTTAGAGCATAGGTTGTCACTAGTATAATAATAAAAAGCATCCAATTCCAGAATTGAGTGGCTGATGCAGGTACAATAGCCCAACTCCATTACCACAGCAATCGAGTACAATCAACTAAGTTTTGGAAAGTCGAGGCAACAAGGAATGGTTGAGTATGCATCACATGTCAGGGTAAAGTAAGTGAACACTTTATTAAACATAACCATAACAATGATTTCAATATAAGTAGCAAACGGATATTGTAATAGCTTAACTTATGCAGTGACTAACAATGTATATCCTGGAAATCTATCGGAAAAATAGATTCAAGGATGCATCATAAGCTGCACCGCATTTCATACATGCTTGGGGCCTTCTGGTTTGATGCTTAGTACAAGTAAAAGTCTAGGCTAAGAGCAATAACTTGGCTTTTATGTGGGGAGAAAGAATGCAGCAAAGAAAGTACGCAAAGCAAGTCCTTGGCATTGCTATACTAACTGAAATCCACTGGAGTTTGGCATATCATGCATTAGAATTTAAAAACTGCAGTATCCTTAGAAAATTGAGCAGATTTCAATCGGAAAGGCCAGTCTCTAGGTTGAATGAGAGTTATAGCTTCTTAACGACTTTCAAACATAATCAATAACTGAAGTGAAACTTGTCCAGCTAGATTGAGGCAAAGAAAACAATACGAGTGGTTTTAGCAGTGCGAATTGATTCTTTGATGCATGCATGAGACAAGAAGCTGTCCAGAAAACAAATAGGAAGCAAAACAGAAGTATGTACAAGTGATACCATGAATAACGATGTTTGATTGGTCTTGCAGCATCATATGGTTGAAGTATACCCATTCACTAAATTGCAATATATTTGGAAATATGGAGCAGCCGCGGGAGTTAGCATGAAAGACATGTAATTGATGGAAGAGGCCAGATCCTCAGGTCCAATTTCCAGAATATGGTGAGAACTTGCATAAGAAATAAACGAGTTCCATGAAGCTGGACAGGAATGGGTTTGTTTTAATTCTGCATTAAGTACTTCAGTGAACTTGGCAATTATGTAGCATTTCAAGAATTTCATGCAATTATTTTTTTTCAACACGTGACAAGTTTAGTGGATGGATACATCATCCTATTCAAGCCTCTGATTTTAGATATGCAAGGAATATATGTTATTGGTTATCTGAACGAATCAGGAGTTGTAAAATATGCAGGCTCTCTTAGAATTTTCATATAAACTTTCAATGCGACAGTAAATGGTCTATTGCAACAATTCTATGCATGCAAGTTGAGGAATAACAACTACAACTTGTTGCCTTTTCTTTTTTTTCAAACAAATTGATAATCATTAAAAAGAACTGATGGATGGATACATTATCATGAAAATCATCCATTACTAGGAATGAATCAAAAGATTGATTTTCGGTGAGGTGCAAAGAGCAAAGGACTTGCAGCAGTCCAGTAAATTGCAGCAGAATTTACCATTCATCAACGGCTTTAACTGAATTTTTCCAAAGAATTTAGGCTTGCAGAAGATGTAGCAGATTAAAAAACAATGCATAAGTGGACGATTCTGATATGAAAAAGCTCCCATGAATTGGCAGCATTCTTCAAAAACTTGGCTGAACTAAAGTTTCTTAATGGGTCAAATTAGATTGACAACAGTTTTGCAGGACTTAACCAACTAGAAAGGTTAAACAACTAAATTAAATTTGCAGGTCATGTTGGATGTATAAAAACCTGAAAAGAAAACATCAAAACAAGTTATTCCGCCGCAATTTTCAAGTTGAGTATCATTCTTCCATTTGAAATGTAATAACTAATAAAAGCATGACTTTGGCTAACAAATACAGGCTAATGCTTGATATCAAATGTATTTAAGACTTACAATTACAGGCTGAACTTCCGTATCTCCCAGAGAATTCACCGTGGAACTCATAAAAGTCATATCTTGTATAGCAAATCCTTTTGTAATGTCAGAAATTGAATTATCCATACAGTCAAGTTTCATAGGTAGATTCAGTGAACCACCCAAAAACGATGACCAGTTTGAGGAACAATTCACATACCCGTCAATGGATATGACGTTATACTTCTACCATTAAGCCGAGTAAATTCAACTATATAACCTATTGTCTATATGAGAACATGACAAATATGACGATGGATATGCCTAAAAACAAATTAAGCAATCTAACTATAGTTTTTATGAGATGTTAATCAGCATAAAGAAATCTTTAGCATCACCTTACGATAACACCACCATATCCAATATCAACAGTTAGTAACAGTTGCGTCAATGGCATCAGTATCTTGAAAGATATCCAATGAAATACCCTCTGACTGCAACCAGTTTAAGGACTCGAACCAATCAGATTCAGGAAATGTACACACTGCTTCCACAGTAAAAGAATTACTTACGGTCTCAACAGGGGGGTACGTAACAATGACAGTTTCTTCCAGAGCTGGAGCCCATAGATTCATGGGATCAAGGTTGAAGGCCTGGTAGTCAACAGCAGGCATCAGAGCTTGCCCACTATCACCATAATGACAGCTTGTTTCACCTTCACGAGGGTGCAGTTTTCTCTTCTTGATGTTTGAATTTGAAGGCTTTGTCTTATCAGATTGTCTGGTCCTCTTGTTCTTTGAAGCCTCCATCTTTCTCAATCTACAGAGCACTAAGCTGTTGGATCCTATGCTGTATTCATGCATTATCCATATACCATTCTGAGAGGAATTGGGGTTCTTGTAGCTGAACCTCTTCCTTGATCCAAGGACGGACACAATCTTACCATCATTAACAGCAACGGTGGCATTAATCTGGGTGCTGGAATCCTCTCCATGCCAAGTACCACCACTAGAACCAACCCGGCGAATGATGTTGGAGCCGTGGGCAGATTTCTTTCTCAGAATAGTGAAAAAGAATAGATCTTTAGGGGCATAAGGCAGATGATCGGAAAAGATCTCCCAAATCTCCCATGGCTCCTCATTGCCATAAAGATTGCAGTCCCTCATAAAAGTGCTCTCCAGTGACGACAATGGACCATTGAGTCTTCTAAACAGAAAACAGATTAACTCTTCGTCGTCGGGAAGGAACTTGAGTCCAGATGGTATGTTAATTGTTGTTGTCATCTTTCTGAAAAGAGCTCAAAAACCCCGAAAACAGAAAAGCTCGATCGGCACCACAAAAAAAAAAAAAAAAAAGAGAAGGGAGAAAACCAAAAGCTAGTTGCTGGTGAGATTTTGGTTAATTTGCTGAGAAGACAAATCAATGAGAAGCAGAGTAATAGTGAGATTAGAAAACCCAAAAGAGAGCAGAGAGTTTCCGATTGAATTGCGGAGAGAGTTTCTCAGCAAATCAATTGGGATGATTACTGAAACTGAGAAAGAAAGTGTGCAAAGCGCTCATCCTTGTTACCGTTGGGACTTATATACAAGAGACCGAGAGAGCGTATGTGTCTCTCTTTTTACCGTTGAGGCTATAACCGTTAGCCGCGTGTTTTGTAACATTCTTAAATTTGTTTCCCTTCCCTCGCTTCGCTCGGAACTTTTATAATCGTGTATCAAATTTTAAAATAGTACTTCAAATTTGATAAAACCGCACAAAGATATTGTAAAAAAAAATCTCATTATTAAAACAATCTAAAATAATACCGTCTTGTCTGAATATTTGCATTTAAGGTGAGCAGCTTCCCCTCTTGTTAGCCAAAGTTCCCAACCGGGGGTCCCTTTCCTTCATGAGCATTGGATAATCTATTTATGTTATCAGAGCGTTGTCACCAGAAGCTGCATTTCTTTTTTCTTTTTTTGTTTTATTTGCAAGAGACTCTTACATAGAAGCAGATCACTTAGTTTCGTTACTCTGTTCCTATCATATTCCATACGCATTTATCCTTTCAATAAATAAAACCTCACAAAAATTGAATGGATAGATGTTCATTAAGTAGAGTAGGCATAGAATAACAGAAACGGGTAATCCAAACCTCTCTTTTGTAGCAGATGATTTTTTATCTAATATCAACTTTCACAAAAATATCACTTGTTATCCACATGAAAATATAACAATTAACATAAATTGACACTTTAACTCCCGTAAAATATTTTATTACTATTTTTTAAAATTTAAGCTATAATTATAAAATTTAATATTTTATAATTAACCCTAATTTTAAAAATAAAACTCAAGCATTTGCATTTTGTCAAATTATGAAACAAAACAAAACCAATTTAAAATGACTGTTTGTTGCAAATTACGCCTAAAAATAAGCTTGATTAAGAGCAGTATCAACACTTAAATATCACTAGAGCCTCTACTTGTGTTGCTATTTCTTTTAACAAGATTTAAACTTAAGGTCAGATGGTTCGATAATCATCAAAATTTACTACTTTTGCTTTATAACAGTCAAAATTGAATGAATGGAAGTGCCTTCTATAAATATTGTTTTACTAATTAACAAAATCCCAAAAATTTGCTCTCCATTCAACATTCAACATTCAACGGACTAGGCAAAGAGAAATTACCACATACAAAAGGAATATTTGACATTCGACGCTTCGGTTGTAAATAGCTCATAGAAACATCCAGGGTCGTTCTACTAAGCTAAATTTGTTAGATTGGGTACACTCAGCCCTCACTCACCATGCACCAAAAACGCGATAAGAACACTACAATTACAAACTCCAACGACACCGAATCTTATTATATTCTATCTCCTAAATAAGACCAGACCCTTTTTTTGAATACCAGAGCTAAATCCACTATTTCTGCTTCTCTTATTTGCCATGTTCCACTGTCAAATTTCCCTGGCCTTTGGCCATTTCTGGACAACCTGCAGGCAACATCAATTGTCAAACTAGCCATATCTCTGGTAGCTGTCATCACTCGCAAGACAGTGGCCGAGTATGCAGGATTCGACACCAGTCTATTCAATAATATCAGCACTTCCCTTATCAGCAAAGTCCTGCAACCAAATATATTTATGACAAAAAGAAACAGTTGAGAGAAAAGTTAGCCACACAAAGAAAGTGAACGGAAAATTTTGATACAAAGAAAATTCAATGGCCAAAACACATATGGGCAGGCCTAACATATTTCCTTAGATATGTTTATAGATTCTGGCACGAATGCACCAAAAAAAACGAGAAAAGCGTAATGAATGCCACTAAGAGCATCTAATTCTAATATAGGGGGAAAAAACTGCCAATTCCTTCTGGAACCCAAACAAGCTATTATCTTTGATTACCTTGCTTTCACTGTTTCAGCTGGCTCCAGAGGTACCGATGCTTCCATATCTGTTTCCGATACCAATACATGCAATATCAACATAACAAGGTTTGCCTCTCCTTTTAACTTGTAACCAACCAGGATTTCAAAGCCGGATTTCCCACATGAGGCTAAAAATGCAAGGAATGTTACAGCTCTTTTGCGAAGTTGTATGTCCTGAAAATATAATCAGAAGAATTGAAGTTGGAAAATGTTGCATTTTGCAGATACCAACACGGTTTTTTGCGTGAAATGAGACTGCAAGCTGCTACAAACAAAATTAAATTCTTTGTGGGCAAGATACACATCCCCAGGGGCACAACTTTGCGTATCATTATTTAGATCCCAACAAGGCAGCCAGATAATATTATAGAAGTAACACAAAAAATATACTTCTTCAACAAACAAATGATACTTCTGTCATTGTCCAACACCATGATAATCTTCCACCAGTGATAAAAAATATTTTGAGTATCACGACTATTCAACAATAAGGCACTTTACTGTCACTAAACATAAAGCCAAACAATAACAAAAGATTACAAATCAAAATTTAATCAACAAAATATCCATTACGCTTAGGAAAATCACATTGAAGAATCAAGAAGTTGATGAGAAAAAGCAACAACAATAAATTATCATAGAATTTACCTAAAAAGAAAATTACATAAAATCCATCACAGAAACATGAATTGAATCACTAAGCCTACCAGTATATTATTTCCACAACAAGAAATACAGTCAGCCAAGCCTTCAAAGATGAAGCCTAAACCCTCAACTCTTGGAGCATTTATATCGTCATTTGCGGCATTAGCACTCCCCTCATCTTTACAACTCAAGCAGAATATGCTCAGTATTTTGGGACCTTCAATTTGAAAATGTTCCGTAAGATGTGTGCTTAATAAACCAGATGTGAAAATCTATAGGAATGCAGGGAAAAGCGAGTTAATACAAATCAGACCGTCATGTTCAGATTTAATAAAAACAATTAGGTTCATTCATCAACATGAATTTAATCCTTGCGTAAATTCTCTATGATAATGAACTAGGCTCACCATGAAAAAGAAACAAGATGGTGCAACATAATACTTTCTTTATTTCAGCAAAAATGAATATCAAAATCTAGTAATCCATTAAACAAAAAACTGAGCTTCATTAAGGAAAGATGTTACATGAACAAAGATACATTCAGCATCATGAAAAGTCCTCATGGGACTGTATCTCTCGAAAAAAAGAATAATAAGCTGGAACTAGGATCTTTTTGATAACTGCTAAGCTGCTAAACTTTCTAATTCAATGATTCGTCTCCATTCAGTCCAGCAGCATAGAAATCAGCTGTTCCCTAGGTAAGCAGAACAAAGTACACCTTCAACACTGACTTTTTGTTGCATTTAATATTCATAATTTTTATGCTACAAGTAAAAATCAGAAAATACTTCATGCTTTTTGTTGCATTTAATATTCATAATTTTTATGCTACAAGTAAAAATCAGAAAATACTTCACGTATCAAAAGTGATGCACTCATCAATGCAGGATTTCAGAACTGTTATTTACTTCATTTTCTATTGTTGAAGTTCTAATATTATTTACAGGTTATTTTAGCACGTCCACTATTTTTATTGTTTTATAGTATACTCTAATTATAGATAGATTAGAGTTACTTATTGCAGCACTTTTGAAGGTGGCTATTTTGTCATGAACAGTATTTCCCACTGACTCTCATGCTTTTTCTCCTATCCTTTTCTTTCTTCTACTGCTTGTCTTCTCCTCTTCTTTCATCTTCTTTTCTCTTCATGTTCTTCTTTGCATACATTCCCTAATTCTTGGGCTGTATTACTTGATGCAATAAATCAGGGGTAACTCGTATCCTTTTCTCAATTTAGCATCAAAGACCAGCCTACATGTTTCAGTATCACTAATATAGATAGTTTCCAAAAGCAACATGAGCTACACAAAGCCCTGCTAAACTACTATAATTGGCATGAAACACAGAATATACAACAGAATGTGCAGTTTTATATAATATGGTAGAAGTTCTGCAATAAACAACAATACAAAATACTGAATCGAAGAAAGAAATCAATATATAATAAAATGCTGCTTACAATTTAGTAGCAAGTGCAGTAAATGAAGAGCTTGCTTCTGCACATGTGAACCAGCATCCTTTTTAAGCCACTGTCCAATGCTTTCAAAGATAGCCATATCGCTGAACCTGTTTTACTACAATTCAGTTCCTATCCCACTCAGAAATTCCAGCAAGATAGCTAACAGAAAACTTACTTTTCCCTTTCTGTGTAAGCATTGCTTCTCATAAGAATCAAATTCATGATCGAGATAGCCTCAAGTCTTAGACTTTTATCAGTATTACTAACAGCAATTTGATGCAATAACTTGAATACAGAAACCCAGTCTACACAAGAAAATGATGCTGAAACATCCATGTTTCCGAACTCCTGCTTCCATAAGGATTGTGGATCAAAGGATGTACTCCAAAATGGGTCACAGGCTGCAGAAGCAACCTCATTCTTCAATGCACTGAACAGGCTGCCAATCTTGTTCTTCCCATGAGGCAGTCCCTCAACCTTGACATTGTCCCTGAGTAGAGTGCACTGGAAAGATCAAATCAAAGTTCATAAGCATAAGCAGAAGAATAAAAGCAAGAAATCATAAAGCATATTTTGCTAATAAAGGCTTCCAAGTAGAAGTACGGTGCAGGATAGGAAGATATATTCATGCCCTCAAGCCAAAGGAATTGTACTTACAAGCTAAAACATAATAAGCATCCATATCATCTTATCCAAACACCCCTCATGATATTAGTTCACCACAACCAAAAAGACAAATTTATAGACTGATACTGAGGTTGAACCATGTTCAAAGCTAGCAACAACACCGTATCCTGTCTTACTTATGGAAAGAGAGAGAGTGAAGCCTACAACAAGATGAAGCTTTGATAAACCTACAGATAATAACAAGTTTCAAGAGAACCAAGCAACTCCACAGGTTGCATATTATTCTTTTCAACATAAATAGAGATCCAACTAGAAATTAGTATGTCTTGGGAAATGAAACCAATTATTTGGTACATTGAGCTAACTGGTTACAATCCAGCCATTTTTATCTTTAGGGAAAAACAATAGGATCAAAATTTAGGCTATATTTTAAAATTTTTAGTGAAGTTTCCAATATCTCACATAAATTAGCCAATCTTTTATAATATTACCCTTTTATAATCCAAATATCTAACCTCTTAATTTCTTGATTCTTCCAAAGTTTCTCGAGATATTAACACAGGTATATCAATCTGAACCATCCACTAGCAGTATGGATACAAAGTGTTAAACGACCGTTTCACCACAAAAGCTTAAGTTATTATGTGAGGCCAACTTATCTGGTTTTATATATTCACTAACACACCCCCTCAAGTGAAAGCCTTTTGGGTTTGAAACTTGCACAGGTTCGCTCTACCTTGTGCTGAATTAATTAGATGAGAAATAGGTGGGTGGTAAGATTTGAACTCACGATCACTTGATCACAGAGGCTCTGATACCATGTTAAGTGACCGTTTCACTACAAAAACTTAAGCTATTGTATGAGGTCAACTTAATTGGTTTTATATATTTACTAACAAAAAGGCAATAGAAAAAACAAGGCACTTTGATCTAAGTTCATCAAGTGTTAATAACCTCAAATTTTCACTGGACATTAGTGGAAGGAATAAGAAGGAATGAACATATGAGCTGCAAACCACCATACCTTTGTTCCAATTCCCTTTTTCGACTAAATAGGTGCTTCAAAAACACATGCAATATTCTTAGAGAACTACGACCAATTGCAACCTGGACAAAAAAGGGAGAAAGAGAAGGTTGAAGCAAAACTTTACACCTCTACATGAAAATTTTTAATCCACAACAAGAATAATTCACTTGATATTGCAAACAAGTAAATGCACTTTGGCACAAAATATGTATATGAATATTATGTATATGCACCATAGTACAAGTGCTATGTCCAACAGAAGACCATTCAAGCTTTACAACAAAACCATGACAAATTCAATATCACCAAGAGCAATCCACACAACAATAACCAATGTGCTTTACATGCTACAAGAGAAAGACAAAGATATGAGAAATGCTACCAGTCCTAGCCACTAACACTGACTCTAGATATCAGTTCTTTGCAGACACTATTCATCGTTAGAAATCCACCATTCATCGTTAGAAATCCTTTACATAATTCATAAGACTAAATTAACTCGCTAGTCAAATAAAGATCTAAAATAGAAAAAGCTGAGGAGTCATTTAGTTTCACTTCTGATTTTATATAAAGATTTTGAGTTCTCGTTTGTTGATTTTTCAGGTTTTTCTTTAAAAAAAAAACTATTAAATTGTTAATGTCAATATAGTTATAACTTTATTATTGATAATAATTAAATATTAGATAAAACTTAGAGATAAATTAATTTTATGAACTCATTTAGTAAATAATTTCATTTTAATCTCTTATATAATATTTATTAATAAATATTAGTTAACATTTTATTAAAATAAATAATTTTAATTTGTTAATTTTTATTTTAATTATTAAACCCAATTTTATTTAAAACTTGTATTTTAATATATTTTAAACTTAAAATACATTTATTAAATAATTACCAAATCTAAAAATATTTTTATTTTTCAAAAAAATTTAAACTAAATTAAATTATTAAATTACATTAGCTAATTCTTATTAGTAATTAATGTTAAAATTTAATAATATATATTTAGTTAATGTCAAATCAGGTTATGACAAAAGAACAAAATAAATAATAAAATCCAATTTTTATGATCTTCATAAGTTACAGAAAAAAAAAACTAAACTAAAACCAAAACCAAAAATAGAAACTAAAAACCTCAAACAAACATATTTTTTTTATAAAAAAAATCAAAAACTTTTGTGGAAACAAACAGGCCTTAACTGAACTCCTCAGAATAACCTAGTTACCAAAAATACCAATATCTTCTCAAAAGACTTAATCTCAAAGATATCAAACATGAGAACTACAATTCCTAAACATTAAGGGAAAAATATGAAGTAAAACAGAGAAAAAAAATCAGGCTTTGCAATTAAACTTAAGAGGTTTGTACCACATACATAAAATGGGAAAATATGTAATCTGCATGCAATACTTTGGAGCAGATTTGGTGCTTCATGTTTCAAGAACAATTGCATGCTCTTTAAATATACCTTCAAACTCTTAATAGGCGATCAGAAACTACTGTCTAATATACTTCACAAGTATGCTAAAGTACAGATACGAGCCAGAAAATAGTACTTCACATGGCAATGCTAAGCTAATTTTACACTACAAACATACATTTTGTTGAGGATGCCTTTGTAGGAAAAGTTTAATTGCAAGGCAATTAAAGTGCCTTACACGACAACTGTTAACAAGTCTTGTTTTGTTTTGTTTCTTTTTCTTTCGTATTTTAGGGTCTTTATAAGTTATGTTTCTTATTTCTATTGGGATCCTTTTTTAAGACTTTATATCTAATTAGGAGTCCTAATTATCATTAAGCCTATTTAAAGGCTGAAAGGTTAATAAAGAGGTAACCAGACTTTTATCAAGAAAAACACAGCTGCCAGATTAAAGAAAACAGCAGCTGTACTAGACCCTATCGAGGACAGGTCTCTTCCTTGTGTCAGCATAGGTTCTTCAGAGGAAGGGGAGGACATGGCCAGGGAAAAAGAGGTGGCTTTCCTCGTGTCTCAAACCGTTATTAGATCCTATGCTAGAGAACATAACACATGTCTTGATTGAAACATTCAATCCGAGAAATCCTTTGCATAACCCAAAGAATCCTTAACCTAATATCACCCAACACCGCAATCAATAACGTCAAAAGCAACCTAATTAAGTAGATTTACCAGAAAAGAAGACCACCAGAACTTAAAATCACAACAAACAAGTACCAAAGCTAATCTTATCCCTAATATTAAAATGCATAAATGAACGGAGAAGTTCACAAAACATATTATCAATGATCTTCAAATTCTCCATCCTAATGCTCCACTTTGAAAGACCAATTAGCTAGGGTCGAATTGATGGCAGGAAATAGTTTCTAAAACTCACATTTTCAAGGTCACAAAGATTGAGTAAAGGTCCAATCAAGGCCTGCAATGGGAGTTGTCCATTACCAATCTGCAACATGGAATAACATCAAGAAATGTTATTACAGAAAGGGAAAAATCAAGGAGACATGCTTTAAATCTGTTCAGATAACATGAAGACATGTAGATGGAATTGGCCCAGCCTAAATGGTATGAACAAATGCTACAAAATAAGAAGGGAGACAGTGAAAGAAGTAACGCCTCCTCCCAAGCTGTAGGACAATTAAATTGTTTCAGTTTCTAAGTAAGTGAATCCTGTTAGGCAACAGAATTAAAAGAATTCTCAAATCAAATTAAAGAGTTAAATTATTTCAAGCCACACACTCGCTGTCTAAAATTTTCCTTCATTAAGAATATGATACTCATGATGTGCTATTTACTATTTGTGTACTTTGTGAATTTACAAGTGTTAATATAATTATTATCAAGTTTTATGGTACTAAAAAAAATAAAAGTGAAAACCAGAAGGTTTTAACTAGCAAGGTTACACCAAAAGAGCTAATCTTGACCGAAAGAACCAATTTAAGCTTTCTTAGAACTTCTTACCTAAAAAGAAGCCATAAATTTTAGCACTAACTATACCTTGGTCAACATAGAGTGCAGTTCAAATACTTTTGTAGTTTCGAGAGTATGGAAAGAGTTCATCTGGTGCAGCAAAGCAATATGAGAAGACCTATCAGCTGCCACAGATTCCATTGCCATATCCATGCTTCCACATCCAAAAAGAACATTAAAATCTGATGGACAAGCCATGAATAAAGTCACAATGAGGCTTCTCCCAAGCTTCTGGTCACTTGTACAGCCCCATATTCCCAGCAACTTTTCAGAAACATAAAAATCTGCTACCATATCATCATTCAAATTTAATTTGGCAGATCCATCACCATTTTCAGTCTGAACACCGATAGTCTTAGATGATGAAGCTGCTAAAAAAAGAAAAATAAATACACAAAAATGATAAATGAAATGGCTACAATTATTTATGAGGTATTCAAATCATGTGCATCACCTCTACCATCCCTATAGCTTATGTAATCCTGTAAACTCTTTTCCTTCTTAGATTGTGGGTGAAACACCTGAGTATCCATTGCATGAACTCCATTTTCCCTGCATTGTACTTAGTGCCTTTCAAACAATGTCTGACAAGTGTGATTAACAAGCCCCCAGAATCAACTATTTAGTTTATAATATAGAAGTTAGTTCCACAAATTGATACAAAGTCATGGTGAATTGGACTTTTTTGCAGGCTATAACTAACACCAATGTGGAAGATGCAAATTGTACAAATGTGCATTATCAATTATAAAGTTAGACAATATAGCTGAGTTTCAATTTGTTAAATAGTAACCAGCAAATAATTCAAAAATCAAACAACATCATGGAAAGGAAACTAACGAGGTTTTCAGATTAGGAACGCCTCTATCATTTTGTTCAGCAAGCGAATACACGTATCCTTTAATCTGTCCGGCCTTTGCACTCTTCTCCTTTCTAAGTTCAAAGCATTCTCGTTCCTGAAATGAAATACAACACTTAACATAAGAAAGAAAAATCTCCAACATAGTGAAAGAATAAAAAGAACATCACAATACTAAGATTAATTGAAGGAAGTATTGGAAAAAGAAGAAAGGATACCAAGTCAGTAAGCTGCTTCGATACACGTCCCAATTCACTCTGCAAAACAAATCACATCAAAAACTTCAATGTACAGGTTTAAAACCCTAACCTTAAAAGAGAAGAGAAAGAGCAAGAAACCTTGAGGCGATCAATTTCAAGGTCTTTGGTATCAGAAGCGGCACTAGGTCTCTGTGAAAGCTCTCGTGGCGGAGAATAACTAATAAAGTTAGTAGAATGTGGGAGTTGGTGTGACAGTGACTGTAAGATTAGAGGTGGAGGCGGTGGAAGAAATGAGGCGGTCGCCGGAGGCTGAGAAGGGAGAGGTTTAGCAGAGAGAGCGAGTTCTTCAACTTGGATTAACTGGTCTAAGAAATCGGGGTCCCATTCTTCGAAGCTCTCCCCTTCTTCGCTCATACTTTTTCTTCTTTTGACAGAATAAACAAGCAATGCGCAAATTAGACTTACCAGATGAAGTCGCAGACGGGGTCGGCTGTTAAGGATAGTGTAATAACTAGTTGAATCGGTAGAGTCATTAGGTAGGTTGAGAGATCTTTCAATCGATTCCTGTCAATTCAATTAGGGATAAATAGTTACACCTTGAGAGAGGGTAATTAGTACATTCGGAAATCTAGGGTGAGGAAGAATTTAATAAATAAAATATAAGGGGACAGAATAAGGAAAAAATAAGCTCTAACATTTAGATGCTTAAATTCAGACTTTCTGCAATTGCTGTATTGTCCATTGTTTACATTAGTCTTTCAATTTTAATTTAATTTTCTAGATTAATTGCATTAAACAATTTTATTTCTTAAACAAAGTCTTTTCTAAATTAA
>JANZXP010000005.1:11921250-11954316 GCA_027576715.1 Erythroxylum flavicans
AAAACAACAACGATGCATAACTTACTTGTTTCTTCAGAAAATTTCTAGAAATGGGGAGAGAAATGAGGGATTTCGGTGGTTGGAGTAAAGGCAAGATTAGAGAAACAATCAAAGACCTTAAATAGCTGAAGATTTTACAAGGTGTTTTCTATGATGGATGGACAATAACACAAACACGTGCAGAAATTAAGTGTCTAAATGACGAAGAGCAAGAAGGAAGATGGTGGTTTTGGTAGAGACAATGCAGAGACTTCCTTGACCAAAACATAGAATTAAGTGTCTCCTTTGAGTCTTGCCACATGTCTTTTTTGCATGTGTTACACTTGTCATTTATTTGGTTACGCCATGTGTCACTTCCTAATTGCTCCACTCATCACATAGTCATTTATCCAATTGTCACACATTTACTTCTCCATTTGTCCCACAATGATCAATACCAAATGTCACTCAGTAATAGGCTAAATCATCATAATTTTCCATGTTTCAATTAGTTTTGCCACTTGGTATTTTTCCAAGACTAAATGTACACATTAATTTATCAATCTCCTAATTGAGACAATTAATTTCCTAGTTGCTAAGTTATAATCCATGAATTCTTGTCTTTGGTAACCCAAAATACAAGACATTGGAAATCATGGTTATATCTCATATCACATTCAATTTCATACCCTGGAATATGTCAATAATGCACGTACAATCATATTAATGTGCAAAAAACAGTATTCTCGTGTACGTGTATGCCACATTATGCATAAGCATGAATTATACTTCCTAATTTCTCGGTAACCTCTTATAAACACTATTTTAACCCTATCCTAAGTAACAGGATGTTACAATATAAATATCTTGAAATATAATTAAATATTATAAGAATTTAGAGTGAATAATGCATTCTTAAGAGCTTTTTTATTATAGAGGACTTTTACTCAATCAATTTAAGTATAAGAGCTATATATCTTGAGATAGATTATAGTTATAACTTTGAAGTTATAACGGTCTAAGTAACTAAGGTTAATCATTGAATTAAGATAAATACAAACATAGCAAAGGATTAATGGGAGACTCTTCATCTAGATCTAGCTTATTTATTGGTTGGTTTATTCTTATCTATTGTTTTGATTTATTAATTTTGATTTGTTATTTGTTATTTTATTTAATTAGATCTTCTTTTAATTAGTAACTCATTTTATTAGATTATATAATAGAAAATGATTAGTACTAGTAGTTATAGTTCTGGGGGATCAGGACTCGAATTAACTAAAACTATATTATAGAAAACGAAACATGTGATGTTTCAAGAAATATAAAATCATAATCATAATCATCAATCTTAAGAAACTTACAACTAGTGGTCATATACCCACATTCTCTCTATTTTAACAAAATATGGAATTAGTAATCCCATCACTTTCATTCTCATAACTACCTTCCAACTTTGATTATGCAAGCCTTCTGATAACGATTAAAATTTACAAAAAAATTATTAATCTTAACTACAACTCTTAAATCCAAACCCATGTTTCTAGAAACTCATGAGGTCAAATTTGAACTACCTTAGTGGATACAATAAGTGAAACTGGAATTATATGGGCTATATCATATTGGATCACCAAGTCATAAAAGGTTTGTAAAACAAAACATTGTCCTAACCCTACTATAAATGGCAATAGGCTAGGTAAAGCCTGACAATAGGCAAGGTATAACTTGAGTCATCTATCGCCTCATCCTAACCTAAACCCTTTAGTTTTAGCTGTTGCCCAACTTAAGGCTCAATTAAGCCTAGAGCTATTGGATTAATCCTAAGTTAATAAGGCTTTAGGCTATTTAAAGCTTTATTAAGCCCAAAGCACCATTCAACTTCTACTATATAAATATGTCAAAATGCTCATCAGTCATAGTCATAATATTTTCTTCCAGATATTTATCCAACTCAATCCTATTGTAAGAAGACCTAACCTTTTTTCCTTGATCAATTTCCTTAAAATGATAACTCAAACTTCTAAATGTGCTTAATAATGATGTATCAATAAAAGTTAAAGCTAATATTAAACTACTCTGATATAGAATTTTATTCATTCTTAATTGATGATTATTAAACAAATCATAGCAAAAGGGGTTATTAATATCAATTTGTCCTTCAATCCAATTACTATGCAACTGTCAATTACACCCCCCCCCATCTTATATCTTAGGTCCATTAGAGAAATGACTAGACTATATTACCAATTATAGACTAATAAAATTTGAATTTCTCTATCATCTGCTCTACCATTTTCTGAATCACCTCATTTGAATCAAACATCAACTCAGATAATGCTAATCTCACACATGTTAGCAAAGAAAATGTGCGAAGATGGATATTTTGTTATAAAAAATAACTTAGTGACAATATGACATCACTAATTTTGCACAAATTGCTTTAGCCAACTTCTATTGCTCTTCTATCGACAAACAAGTATATTGAGAATCTCATCATCTCAACTTAATAAACACCTCAATAAACTTAGGTATCAACTCTAGCACCTTGAATATAGAGTTCCAACTTATTGAAAAATCCAAAACCAACTTCTTTATGTATGAAATACATAGTTATTGTACAATTTCTTCAAAATTTTAACTTATTTAGGTGTTGCACTATAATATACTATGTTATTTTAAATTGCATCTACCAATACTTTTATTATCTCCAAGCCATCCTTCACGATCAAATTCATGATATTTTTACAAAACATTATTTATGGAATAATCTCTCATCCATTAACAAGCTCCTATCTGTAATTTAGTCTTTACTTTTTTTATCATAGCATCAATTGTTCTATATTTATCCAAAGTTATAGTTGAGCTTTATGTTGACTAATATAGTTGTCAATCTTTCACTAGTATATGGAAACGAAACTTAAATAAACCTAACATTTAAAAACATGAACAAATATCGATTATGATATAATCAATGAATAAATGATAAAAAAATAAAATATACTATTTACCATAATATTCGACTGTATAAAGCCTAATTGTTATCAATGTAATGCATTATAACCACCATATCTTTTAGTTTTTGATTACCTAAATATTTTATTGCAACTTATCTGTGATTGCTTAACAATATATCCAGTATCAAAATTCTTTTGTTCTTCTTAAATCTTAAAGCTATCTTTCTTCATGGTATTATGAGTTGGCATTTTGAAGGTCAGTTGAAGTGAGGGGACAAACACTATGAAGTTTTTCTTATCGACAATGGTGACATGATATTCATTCTTTGTGATCATCTTCACAAGCCAAAAAAAAAGGATATCTCAAAATCATAAGTTGTGGTAGTCATTTCACTTTTTTCTTTCATTAGGTTAGGGGTCTGAAAAGTTTGACCTCTTAATACCATCTTTCTTATATTGTATAAGACAATATGCCTCTACAAATTAGATTTTCCACCTTTAGAAACCCTTGATCAAATTCTTATAGTAATACTTGCATTTTTCCTTATCAACTCTATCACTTGATTTAGTCTTCACTTGGTCTATTATTCAAATACTAAAGTGGAACTCTTTGTTATGTTGCTTTATGTTGTTGAAGGATTATACTCATCAATATGAAACAATTATATACAAAATAATAATGAAACCAATTTAAGTTAAAGAATATAAGAAACAAATGAAATAAGAGACAAATTACATAATTTGGGAAAGAATATCAATAGCCTCATTAAACGTTCCATAATTGACATAAATCTTAACTAATACATCAAACGTAAGCATATTTGAACACTCCATTTAAACTTCCTCTGATAAAGCTTTAAAAAACGATGAAAATGTAGGGCAAAGGTTGAATTATCACTGAAGTTAATTTACAAAAATCCATTTAGAATACAAGATATAAATGAAATAAGAGACAATTTGTATAATTTAGGAAATAACATTAATAGCTTCACATTGTTACTATGTATAAACAATATAAATGAGTTATATCTATATTTCTAGTATTCCTAGAATATTTCTATATTGAATTAAAATGTAGTATAGTTTGAAATTATAATACAAACATAAATAGTTATATCTATATTCTAGTATTCCTAGAACATTTCTATATTGAATTAAAATGTAGTATAGCTTGAAATTATAATGCAAACATAAATCAAAATAAAAGAATAACGGGTAAATGGCAAGATGACATTATGAAACTCCACTATCCCCTCTTAACCAAATCCTAAACAAGATATATTCCAAAATAAAATTACAGTAAATTTTAAGAAAATGATCAAACCATTATGTAAATAAAGAGTCTCAATACATTAAACTAATTAAATTGACCTTTTATGGCAATATTCAAAGTATCTAATGTATATTCATTCATTCATGCGATTTAAACTATCTGTTATTTTTTCACCTTTTGAACTTCTTATCGCAAACCTCTATACAACTAGTTATAACCATGATTATACCTAAACACTATTATATCAATTGCTTAATATATTTTATTTATGGTAATTTCTATATTCACTTATTTAGGGTAAATTGAATCTAAAAACTTAGTTTGGACCCCTTCAATAAGTTGATTTTGTTAATCTTTAATACTAAGAAAAAGTGCAACTCATAGATAATAAGATACTCACACTTTAAACATTAATTGTTATTGACTGAGAAGATGAAATATGGTTACAATGTAATTGTTTCCTCATTTCTATAATGTTGTAGTTGTTCTTAATGATATGATCAAAATTCAAAAAGATTCAATGCTCTTTCATAATATCTCTTTTAGTTACATTTTTGTTAGTCTTCTATCTACTAAGTGAAAAACTAATAAATCGCTAAGATGATTCTCCAAATTACAATAATCATAACTTGTTACAAATCACTATACATGCCAAGATATAAATGACAAATTTAGGTTCATATATAATTCTCATATAACTAGATAAATGTAACTAATTCCATCAAAAGAACAAACATACAACTAGTAACAAGATAACATTAACAAATTCAAGTAAACAAAACCAAATTCAAATTCAATACCTAGCCTAGACTAAAAACATAAAGCTTGACATGAAAGGGAAAAGGGGTGAGAATAATCTAGTAAAAGCTACAAAATTTTATTAGGTATATTTCATATGATTCCCATGATAAGAACATCTATAATTTCTTATTATTTTTCATTAGGGCATGTGGAATGGTAAAAGGAAATAAGGTATAATTATAAAGAATAATAATCATTTAGATGAATTATTGCATGTTAGATACGTGATCCTAAAAAAACTATCACAAATTAGCAAAAATAATTACATAGAAAATGAAGTAGAAGAACTATTTGAAGAAGAAGACCACTAGAGTGAGAGAAAAAGCAAGGGTGGCTGCTTTCTCAAGGTGAAGCAATGTTACAATAAAGAAGACTGAGAGCGGTAGTTAGGGCACAATGAGACAAAAAAGAAAGTCAAGTCCTGAAAGACACAAAGAGGATTTAGGCTAGGGGTGGGATCAAAAGTGACTCATAAGATAGGGAGATAATATTTACTCATAAAATGATGTTGTCATATTATATAAACAAAATGACATCCTTTAATATATAGAGGCAAACTATATTCACTTATAGAATAATGTCATTTTGTTATAATAAGAAAAACAACATTATTTAGGATATGGTTGAAGTTCAAGCTTCAGGTTAGACTAGATCGTGAATGCTTAAGCCTGGGTTTAGCTTAAAGCTTGGTTAACTTGGACTGATCCTATTAAATTTAAACCAAGGCAAGCTAGGCTTAGGACCTTCTACCAAGAGTAAGCACCACCCATAAGGCATTACTACAAACTAACATCCCTCAATTTGTCATAAGAGTAAGAACAAGAGCTCACATGTGTCAACTTCCATTCCATAGACTTTTCACCAAAGGCATACTACTTATTCCTTTGCCATTGCAATTCATGTTATTATCATTAAATCCCTACAATATTATAATTGTTCTATATGTTTATACTAAACATTTTAGTGAAATGAAGGACCTGTATAAGGCAACTAATGCAAAAAAGTGTTGGGTTTTTATGTTGTTGGTAGGCCTAATGGGAGAATGATGCTAAACACTCCTTACAAGCTTAGTAGCAAACTTCAAGTAATTAAAAACCTAGTTTGAGACTAATTTTTTTAGCATTGATATCAACCTTACAACTTAAAAATATTATCTAGGATAATAAAAAATTCAAGTAAGACCGTATGATACTATATAAGATGGTTAAAACTAGAAGTTACATAAATATCTTATTTCAACACTAATATTGCAACTATTGCTTTCAAGAAAAGGTTAAAAAGATATTAACCTTTATAGAAATTGTTGGAGATGGACAAGATCCATATCTTTAAAGAATTTCAAGAGAGATAAAAAAAGGTTACATTGACCTAGAGGGGGTTAGGTTATCCATATAATGGATAAAAAGTCTCCTAAATATAGATAACATAGTGGATGCAATGAATAATATGCACTACATATGGAGGAAAAACATCATAATAAGTATAATAGAGGAAACATAGATGTTGAACATTCAAAGAAAGAGAGTAAGCCTAAAGGAAGTAAATAAGTGAAGTTGCATGTATTGAATACATACATGAATCACATATGAACTTCATAAGAGTAAAAAATCTAGTAAACGCTCCTCGACTAATGCCACTAGTGGGATGGATAAAACAATTATATATTTCATCAACATTATGGCCTGGAAATTGTAGATTGTAAAAACCTTCGACATACTATAGGTAAACTTTTAGAATGAGGACATTCGAAACAATTTATTAGAAGGGACAAAGATGTTTGCCCATAAAGACCTTCATCCTATGGATAAAATCAGACCATGCTTAGGTGCAGATCAAGGATCTAGACCAGAGAAGAGGAGATTAAAGACCCAAATGGGTCATTAATCATGGTGGAGATAGTAGTTACAACATATCCCAAGGTCCCCCTAATACAATCAAGTTAATTTCATAACAAACCTTGAGATTAAAATATGATAAATATAAAGATATATAGTTCTTGATGTAGAGGAAGAGTCGGGCCAATTTAATCCCTATGAATATATGATGCTCATCAAAGAAAACATCACAAACTTCTAAGTAAAATAACTTTTGGTAGATAACAACTTTGTAGACATTCTTTTTTCAAGGCCTTTAAAGAAATAGGGCTTATACTACGATAAATTTTGCCCATATCTTTCACCTTGATTAGATTTAGATGAGACCAAGCTTTCCTTAAGGGAAAATAAATCTTTTCATTGCAATCAAAGAGTACCATAGATAAACCACTAAGATAATAAAGTTCCATGTCATATGTAGACTTATTGCATATAACACTATTTTTAGTAAACCTTTATTAAATGTAATAAGAGTCATCTTATCACCATCTAACTACTTATAAAATTTCTAATAAAGAAGCTACAGGTGCAATTTTGAGAGACCACCAAACCTCAAAATAATGTTGTGTGGATTCATTAAAGAAGAAAAATCTACCACAATAAATAAACATTAAACAAATGGATTTTAGGCTTACAAAGAATTAAACTAGGGTTAAAGTAGTTAAAGAGATTCAAGAAATTCAATTTCAGGATTCAAAAAGTAATAAAATATTATGAATAAGAACATGTATAGATCAGAAGCAACACACCAAAATAGTAATTTAAAAAAAATGAGTTATTCATATGGTTGCATTTAAATATGGAAAGAATCAAATTGCATCTAATAAATGGCATGTTAAATATGAGACCTAATGTCAATAGTATAAAGAAAAAATCTTTACAAAAGAAGAAAAACATGAAAGACACAAAGAGGTAGATAAACCATTAAGTGCAGACTTTTATTAGAGAGACGATATACTTAGAGTGGCTCACCAATGTGGTGATGATAAAAGGTCTAATGAAAAATGGCATATATGTGTAGATTTTATATACCTAAAGAAGATTTGTTTAACAAAAAATTACTTGCTTTTAAAGATAAACATAATTATAGATATCATAGCAATCCATAAATTATTAAGCTTCATAGATGGTACTTAGGCTATTTCGAGATCTGATAGTAAAAGGAAATGATACTCATTACATATAATGAAAATTACTGTTATAAGGTGTCATTCAAACTCAAGAATGTATGGTCATCATATTAAAGGTTAGTTAATTCCATGTTTTATGGGCAGATAAATAAAAATATGAAGGGGATGATTGTTATAGAAAAAAAATAAGGGAAGATCACTTAGTAGACCTATGAGAATGCTTTAAAGCATTATAAAAGTATGGTATGAAATTAAATTCTAAAAAGTGTATATTTAAGACTAATAGTAAAAATTTCCTAAGATTCATGGTAACTAAAAGGGTATTAAAAGTTAACCCCTAAAGATCATAACAATAATGAATATAAAACTAGCATTAAAGGAAGCGCAAAGTCTTGCAAGTAAAATAACAAGTTTATCTCTTTTTTTTATCTAGGTTAGGTATGCCAAAATATATATTCCATTCTTTAAGAATGAAAGGCAAAATCAAAGGTTTTAATGAAGTAATGAATATCAATAGCCATTTGAGGATCTAAAAAAACTATTTAAAGAATCCATACATTCTCTTAACTCAACTTTAAGTGAAAATTTGTATCTATACATCTCTTTCACACTAGAGCGCTTAGTTTAATGCTAATTTAGGAAGAAAGACCTTAAAAGCCTAATTTATTGTATAAGTAAGCTTTTCTAAGGCCCATAAATTAAATACAGATGAATAGAAAAAACCATGCTAGATGCCATCACATCATTAAGAAATTTGAGATCATATTTTAAAGCTCATCCTATCATTGTTATGATAAGCCTATCACTATGATAAGTTTTATACAAACTAGAAATTTCATAAAAATGAAGTGGTTAGTAAAACTCACCAAGTTTGAGATCAATTTCTCCCCATGAACATTGAAAAAACTTGAAAATTGACAGACTATATGTTAAGTGTACCACCTTTCCAACATTTAAGATTTGAGTGAACTTACCTTGGAATCTCCATTTACGGAGATGATAAATGTTGATAGCACTTTAGGAAAAGATAAAAGCGGAGTTGTTATAATTATTTAAGGTCTACATGAAATCAACATTAAGTATGATCAAAATCTTGTATTCAATGCCTCTAACATTAAAGTAGAGTATGCATCCCTAATATATGGTAGTAGAAATTAATTCAAACTTGCAACTTATTATCAATCAATTAATCAATTGTTTATTACTAAAAAAGAGACCATAAGTAAGTATTTCACATTATGTTAAACCTTGACAAAAGATATGCAAATTCGAGTGGAATATATTCCTAGGGAGGAAAAAATTTAATAATACTAGTTGTTAAACTGGGAAACCAAAGGTATGAAGCTTAAAGTTATATGTTTAGAAGTTAAACCTAAGCTTGTGTATAAGGATAAAGTGTAAGCACAAGTGGATGAAACATTGACATAGTAGATGACCCCAATTAACAATTACATAGAAAATAGATAATTGTCTTCAAACAAAGTGAGGTGAGAAAACTTATATATAAATATGTAAAGTTTTTAGTTATCAATGAACAACTCTTTATAGGCTCTTATACACAACGCTACTTAATCAATTGTATTAAGGAAAATAGTTTAACAATTACTGATGAGCCATATTATGTATGAATATTTCTTCCCTCTATTTATAGTAATAGATAACTTTATGAATCTTAGGTTATCGAGCAAAACTTTATTCCTATCATACATCCATATGCTAATCGTCTTATCGAAGTCACCAATAAGACTATATTATATGGTTTTAAGCCAATGATATAACCAGAAAAGAGTGTTTAGAATAATAAATTATAGAGTATCCTCTAAAGTTATTGAACAACTCTAAGGATATCTATAAGAGAAACACATTTGAGTTTAACAAGTAGCACATAAGCTTAATCCTAATGGAGATGAATATCCCTTTAACACAAGTTGAAATTTTAGACCTGATGATAATAAATTCCAATTGATGGTTGAACTTGACCTAATTGAGGAACAAAAGTAAGTTGTAAACTTAGAGAATTTTATATATGAACAGCAAGTCAAGATTTTTAATCAAAAGAGAGTCAAACAATAGATTATAGAAAATGTTCACCTTGTTTTAAGAAGAACTGACGTAATTGAAAGATTGAAAGACAAAGGAAGTCATGCTTTAAATAAGACATTACCATCCTACAAAAAATATCGATAGACCTAAAACCTCCAAACTTGAAAGATGATACAAATTCCTTAGGACCTATAATGTCCAACATCTTAAGCCTTATTTTTGTTCATTTTATTCAATCAATACATCACTTTTAATTTTAGGATTGTATCAATAAAAAGATCACATAAAACTACTAGTTAAATGTCTCATAAAATGTTAGACTAAATGTTTTGTAGTATCACAGGCTAAATCCCAAAACTACAAGCTAAAACCTTAGAAAAAGTGAAGATCAAATCAAAAAACTTAAAACGGTTTATGAAAAGATCTAGGAAAAAGATAGGCTTAAAAGTCTCAAAAAATTTCATACTCAAAATGATAGACTCAACATAGTACACTAACAATCTAGGAAATGGCATACTCAGAAGTCTTAAAAAAATAATAAACTCAAAATGATGGAATTAAAAGTTTAGTAAAATGTTAAAATTAAGTTTCATAAAATGTCAAACTTAAAATGATAGACTTAAAGTCTAGCAAAATGCCAATTCTAATTTCACTTAAAAGCATCACAAAACTTCAAACTCATAATGATAGACTTGTGTAGGATAACGCATAAGTCAACAAACATTACAAATCAAATATCAAATTTGTCAAACTTCAAAAATTCAATGAACATAAGATGATAAGTCTAAAATATCATGTCAGTAAACAACAATATCATGCATTAATTATTTCATGGTAGGTCTATAAGACAAAATCACAACAACAGAGAATAAGAACACTAGATCTAAGCAAAAAAAAGGTTCTTTAATTAAAATAAATATGTAAAAAGTAGATTTTTATAGAGGCCTAAAATATTAAAAAATATACATATACATTTATATCATTTAACAAGCCTATTAACAACTTTATCAACACTTCTGACCTCATTCTCATTGCTATCTAAGATTAATTTATCTTCCTCCAATAGCTTTGCAAAGTCACATTTCCATGCTTTAGGATCAAGATCAATGGTGGAAGGCTTTAAAATATCCATAATATACAATAAATTGATTTGAAAGTCCTTAAGTCTAATTTTAGTCAAATCTTTACAAGCATGGAAACCTCGATAAAGAAATGCATAACAATATCATAATTTTAGGCCTTGAAGGACTTACTTTTGAGGAAAGTATGAAAAACATCAAACTTAAAGTCCTTCCCTATAAAATAGGCAACTTGTTTATGAAAGAACTTAACCAATAGTTCTCCTCCTCTTGAATTTTGATATAAGTATAGACGATAGAAATCAAGTTGCGTATAATGCTTTAAGTTTGCCAAGTGGACTAATTATGCAAACAAGGAAGAAAAAGCTTTAATTCTTAAGAAAAGGAAGAAAAGGCTTTAAGATGTGATTAATAAGGTGGTCACAAAAGTGGCTACACGTATGGAATAAAGCTATATTGAAGTATGATCATTTAGTTACCTTGATTCAAGCTAAGGTTAGAGAAGATTTGGATGTGAATATGGCCTCCAACATGAATATGTATCAACTTATGTAAATTAGTAGAAAACTCAGTGGTGAGACATGATCTCCAATTCAAGTATGACTTCAATCGTATCTATCTTTAAAAGTTACAAATATATCAATAGTCTCTGACCACGGGCATATCTAGGACATTTAATAATTTAAAAAGCTACAATCAGATCCACAGTCTCTAACCAGGAGCATATTTTATACCGTTCCCAACTTTCTAGAGATACATACAAATCTATGGTCTCAGACATATGTGTACCTGAGACTCTGTCTAATGATGTTAAAATATTTATTGCCATCATAACCTAGGACAACGTTGTGGCTCATATTGTGTTTAGTCAAAACCCTAGTTTTTATTTAAATTTGGAAACCCTAGTTTTGTATTTTAGTATCTAAGAATTGTTTCTTTTTAGTTGAAGAATAATATTTAGTCATCAATATAATTCTGAGAGTTTTCTCTTTAGATCTTCAGTGAACTTTCAAACTTATCAAGTTATTTGCTTATGGAATTCATATCTTTTTGTGATCTTATTTCTAGTTTTTCATATATCAATGGGCCAAGATTCTTTTATGTATTTAGTTCCTAATTCCATATAATCAATGGTTTAAGGTTCTATCATTAATCTATTTGTAGGTTCTTTGGGGCTTGATTACAGATAAAGTGTGTTTAGTTTCAAAGTTCCATTCTTAGGTTTTGTATTAAAGCTTTGCCTTAAAATCAAGATATTTATCTTTTTTTTGTTCTTGTTTCTTGTTACTATTCTTATTTCTTGATTCCTTCTTTATTTTCTTATTAAATTTGTTATTTGTTTTGCATCTATTAATTACTCCTTTATTTCATTCATATGTTTTCTTTATGTCTTACTTTTTATTTTTTATCTTCTTGAATCTATAAACAAGGGAAAAAAGAATGTTCTTACAATAAAAAAGGAAAAGAATCAATGAACAATTATTTATAAAAGAATATTTTGGTTGTTAAACTTTCCTAAACTATTTTGGAAAAGTTTGATTTCATTTAGTAACAACTGAAAATCTTGCTAAAAATAATCATAACACATTCAAGATTTAGAATTATTGCTTAAGTATAACTCTAAGTTAGAGTCCATATAGTAATTGAAATTAATTATGATCTCTAAAATTCTTTTAGTTTGTTTGTACTGTTAGCTTTTTACTTGGTCTTAACTTTATAAAAATTTGAGATTAATTGAGCACTACATATGTTTTTATTAATTCGTCTTACATGGTTCAATAAATAATAAAAAGGGAAGACGAGTGGTAGAAGACAAGAGTGTGTAAGAAACATGAGTAGAGAAAAGTCAAAAGTTTAGAGTGAAACAAGAGTAAATTAAGTGAAATTAAACAAAAGAAACACAGGGGGAGTATAGAGAGGTTATTACTAAAATTCTTTTAAAGGTTGAAATATATATGGAAGATAGAGTTGAAGGGGGAATGAAGGATGATATGTTCATGGTATAAGATGTGCATCAATAACATAAATGCATGAATATGATGTTTAGTGATATTAGAAATCAATTAGAGTTATAAGATACTGTCATAGTCAATTTATAAAGAGGATAACTACCAAAATTCCTAATGCACATTGACAACAATAGTGAGTTATTCAAGATGATTTGATGATAATAAAGAGAGATATAACTCATATAATGATTATTAACTACTAGAAATGACCTTGATCGAGCATCTAAGTACTTTGTTTAAGCAATAGGTAGTGCTCCTATACTTTGTTTCTTGTTTGATTCATTTTGAAGTTCTTTTATAAATTTTTTTACCTAGGATGGATTTATTTTGTAACAAAACTACAAATGAAAAAAATGATGGATAACTACTTAACACGAAAAGTGAGCAAAGATCATAAGCTGGACGTTGATAAGGTTTGTTTAGGTTTGTGAGTTGAGAAAGGTAGAAAGGTTTGTCTAGGTTTGTGAGTTAAGGAAGGTTGGAGGTTTATCTAGGTTTATTTAGTTTTATGAGCTAAGAAAATTATAGGAGATTTTATGGGTTTGGAAGTTAAGGAAAGCAGAGGGATTTATTTGGGGTTATGAGTTAAAGAAGGTGAGGGTATTAAATAAACGATCCATTATTTACTAAGAAGAACTTTGTCTTAGTTGCACAAGAATGACTAGGTTTATAAAGAATACTGATAGAAAACACAAAACTTTGGTTAGTTGAGGGTGGGGGAGGGAAGAATTAGGCTTTGGTTTGAGCTAAGCCTTAAAGTATGAGTTCGAATCTGGCTGCCTAAAGCTAAATTCTTTTAAGAAATAAAGTCTAAGTTTAGCCTAAATCATGATCAACTTAAGCTAAGTTCGTTAATTTCGGGTCACAATAAACTATATTTATCATTACTAGTTAGGCACGCATGCTTATTAAGAATAAATTTATGTCCTTTCTATTTAATTCGAGTATAGGCTTTAAAGTCCATTAGAGATTTCATTCTCTTTCTTTTTTTAAAGTTAAATTAGTGGTCAACAAATCCCTTTTAGGCCTTTAAGAATTTTTTACAGTTTTTTTAACAAATAAACATTTAGACTCACTCATTCACATTTTATTTAAAATAATTCAATCTAAAAAGTTTTAGTCTAACAAAACTCAATCTAATCTTTTATGATTTTCAATCTAGTTTATCAAAATCTCTTCTAAAATTTAAGTCCCTTTTTTAAGGATCCGTTTTCCTTTTAAATAAAAGTCTATTATATTTTTTTCGTTCCTTTTAAAATTACATTTCTATTTTAATCATTTTCTGTCCAATATTTCATTTGTGTTCCAAACTTAAAATTATCATTTCTAAACTAGAATTACAAAATGGTTTGCATTTAAATGCCTTATGACATAGTCTAGGCATATTTAGATATTTTAAGTCCTAAGTCAAACTATAAACTTCTAGGACTTTACCCATATATTTTAAATTTCATTTCAAATTTAAAATATCAACTCAAGTGTTTTTATTTTAAGATTAAATCACAAACTCCAAAGCATTCATCTATATGTTTTAAATTCGTAAATAACATTCTACAAACTCCTAGGCATTTGACAATATGTTTCATTATCTTTTTTTGCTCTTAATTTTTTTCTTTTTTAAAAAATCTCCTAATTTTTAAAACATTTTCTAGATCTAAATAATTGCTTAAGCAGGTAAAAAGAGTACCTAACACCTTTTTTATTTTATTATTAGATCATGAACTTCAATTTTTAATTATATCTATTTTAGCGTCTTTCACATATATTTTTCTCCATCTTCCTCTCATAAAGTAGAGTTGCGCTTGCATTAAATTTATTTTTCAATTATTTGAACCTATCCTTGTTTTAGGTGTTCCATAAAACATTAATGACATTATGCCTACAAAAACATGCTTTCTTCTGGCCTTTAATTTTCTAATTATTACATATAAAGGGAATGTTAATCCCATATCATCTAGATCCACCTTAAACTTGAACCTATAGATTTTATCATCAAGCCATGAACAAACATGTGAGCATTTGGACATTCATTGCTAATATTAGGCTCTTTATCATCTATAACTATATACATATGCCTCTTTAACCGTGACTCAATGTTATATTCACTCCTAAATCTAACACTAGAACTCTCCTCACTTAATGAACCGCTATTGTAGATATTAAAAGAAAGATACTAGGGACAACTTACCATAAGAAGATGACAGGTTTGCATTACATAAAATTAATTAATTTAAATGCCTCAAATATGTAGAAAGAAATCAAAAATAAAAGCACACAAATATAAAAGACAAATATTTATAGTGGAAGTAGCCATACAATAAGATGTCCTCAATGATATAGGATAAAATTGCTTCGATTGTTTGACCTCTTTTTATGTAAAAAAACTTGAAATCAAGAATATTCCTTCTTGTTTGACATGAGACAAAGGATAGTTCACACATGGATTATTTGCTTACGTCAAGGACTTCCTCCTTATAAAAGTCTAAAGTTGAAAACCCCATCCTATAATCGATACAAAATATGATTTATGAGTTTCAAAGTTGATTAAATAGGAAGAATGTTATCTTTTGATAACCTGCTATTGTCCTCACTAAACAAGGTCAAAGACTCATATTTATGATAAACCTACTAATCAAAGAATAAAGAATTGACATCAAATGTTGAATTGACAAACGAAAGAGACAATAGGACTGTATAATCTCTAGACAACAACTCTACTCCCATCAAAAATAAAAATTTATACGTTGTTATTTGATATTAATTTGGAATTCAGGCATGTCTAAGAGAAATTCTCCCAAATTTTATATTTAACTTCTTATCAACAATATGAGTGGGCTTCGAAAAATTTAGAAAATGGAATTCTAAGCTACCAAAATGCCAAAATGTATGAAAAAAAGAAATGATTTGATTAAGAAAAAGGGGAAAATTCAAGCTATAAAGAGAATTTGAGTTAATAAAAATGAATACACAATGTATAGAAGCTAGAAAAAATAATAACAAAGTGTTTCTGAAATTGTTTATTTCTCTTAAGATTGTTTTGATATTGTCTTGTAATTGAATATGTTGTATGGGAATTGTGCCCATTATTGTCTAGGTGCTAGTGAATTTATAGTCCTCTCACTCTTAAGTAGTTTTTGTTATAACTACCCACTTCCTAACATTTTTAGCTAATTACCTACCACTTTCTCTTTAACTTCCACATTTTGGACTTCTTGTAACTATCTAACTCCCAACTCACTTAGCCATGTTCTCTACTTCCACCATTTTCTCAACTTCTATATTCCAGTTAGCTACCTTCCTACATTATTTTTTTAAATTATGTATTAACTGTCTAGAATTCTTGGATTTTGGACTTCTCAACTGATTCCTCTATGCATGAATTCTCTAAATAAATGACGTTCAAGACTGTTAATATTTAGGCCCCTTTCACTTGTGGACAAAATGGATAGAATTTATTTTAGGTCATCAATAATTTCCCCTGCATATATTTGATTAAGCAAACCAAATGTATGGTGTTAAAATTCTCCTAATCTTTTAAAAAATGGGTTTTGAATTATAACCTAATGGTTTTGCAGATTACAAGAACTAGAAAGAATTCAGAATTAAGTAGTTATTTCATCATGGGGATCTTCCCAAATCCTAAATAATCTTATATAGATAAGGAGAGTCAAGCCTAAAGATCACATCAAGATCTTCACATTTGAAATCCCTATCTTTCCATCAATTATAGAAAAAAGAATATCTCTTTTTAAATTTCAAACTTTTGCTATTACCTTGAGATCTAACCATTTTCATTATAAATTCTCCTTATTGTTTCTCTTTTTCTCATCTCAAATTTCAAACACTCCATATCCTCTCTTTTGACTTCAAAATTTTTCTATTTGTGAATTAACTCATTCTTCTCTATAACTATTGCTTCCACTCATCATGTATCTTCTTCTTCTTTAACAGACTTTGTTGAATTGAATGCCACAGATGTATATTTTTAATTCTTGTACTTATTCAAAAATTTCTTAAAATTTTTAATTTGACCTCTACACATAGGTTGTGAAGCTTGAAGGTGAAGCTTGAAGTGGTCTCTATCTTGGTTAAGCCATTTATATCCTTTATAAGAATTAGGTAAAGAATTTTTTAAACTTTAAATCTCCTTTTTGACCACTAATTCTAGTATTTAAATTCCTTATTTCAGCACCATGAAGGATTTCCCTATTTTGATCATGAGTAGGGTTCACCTTTGGGGGAATTGGAATTCCTTCACTTACTGATTCTTCTTACCCATTCTTACGCTATTTAAAAGAAGTAAGTAAATCAAACTTCCCTCTAGAATTTGCTTCATTTCAAGCTCCTAAATCCTTAAAAACATGGCCAAAAAATGTAGATCAATGGGATAAGTGGGTGGATAGGTTATACCTTTCATATCAATTGGCCTGGAAGAGACATGGCCTTTTGTAGTTAATAGCTCCTTCTAGAAATTACATAGAATATAAACCTAACCTTATATGTGCTATTTTGAAATTATGAAGTCCTTTTTATAACTCTTTTATATTTCCTTTTGGTCATACTTCAATTTCATTGAAAGATGTTTTCTTTCTTACCAGTCTGCCTATAGTTAAGGAAGATTTCATTTACGTGGTTAACGAAACCCATGGTGCATTTAAGTGTTCTTCTTATTTTGGGTTGATAATTAGCTATGCTTCTTCCAAAAATCCCATTTATTTCTGAAGAAGAACATGTTAAATTTATTTGGATTTTGTTAAATTGCTTTAGTTTTTGCCATATTAATAACAAGCCCAATTTGGAATTTCTCCCTTTTTATAGAACGATGGCTTCTTATAAGTTCTTCGCCCTAGGTTCTGTTTTTATAGGATTTCTCTATAGGAATTTAAGGAGATGTCTTTCCAATCTTCCCTTACAACAATTTAACTTATATGTGCCTATCATCCAACTCTAGGCTTTTACCTACTTCCTTGAACTTAGGGATAGAGAAGGTCTGCCCCCTTTTAAACTTAGGTTTTCTTATTTTCTTGGTCTTTGTTTGTCCAAGATTTTCTGCAGTAAGCCTCCTAAAGGCATTTTCAATATTCTATCATCTCTAATGTCTAGGATTATGGATCAACTTAACCCTTTTCAAGACTTCTTTGAAAGACTATTGGCTTAAAATTTTTAAATCTTATAAATAATCTTGTTTGATTGTTTATTGTAAACTTTTTCTTATCTATACCAATCCTAGAGTTTTTGTTTAGTGGTGATAAAGCTTTAAAACTTGGCCCTTCCATTTAGGGATGGCAACGGGGCAGGCAGGGGTGGGGAGTATCTTCCCTTCCCCGTCCCCACCCGGCACCCCCGTTTCCTATCCCCGACCCCCGATCCCTGAAGTGGGAATATTTTTGTCTCATTTCCTATCCCTGACATCCCCGTTAAGTCCCTGCGGGGACTTGAATCCCCGAACCCTCACCCTGCAGTGCATAAAAACCTTTGAATAATTTATCATAATTTTTTGTTTATAATATATAAGAACATAGATAATTTCTTCTCATATATTTTGAGTTATTATATACATTAAATTATTCTTAAAACTTTTACAAATTTCCAATAATTTCAAAAAATGTATTCTATATTTTATAGAAACTGATTCGTGCTTCTTACTTTTCATATTTACATAAATAATTAGTGCTTCTTATAACTGCAATTGTTAATATTTACTCAATTAAAATTTTCATTTAATCCAACTGAAACATTGTAGTCTTCGTCGATTATACCCAACTTTTAGTAAAGAGTATAAAATTAAAAGTATATAATATATTTATAAAGTTATCGTGAACAGGGATCCCCACGGGGCGGGGACTATTCAACCTATCCCCGTCCCCGACTCTGTCTCGGGGGTTATATTTGCCCCATCTTCAATTCTGCGGGGTAATTTTTTTTCCCAATCTCTACCCCAAACGGGGAATCCCTACGGGGATCCCCGAACTCCAAACCCAAATTGTCATCCCTAAATACAATTTAGCATAAAGTGTAAAGAAATTGAGACCTACAAACAAAAAGATGATACCTTTCAGATCATACAGATATCATCCTAATTTGACACGCTTCTTTTTCTCATTTATGTTAGTGAGGTATTAGAAATACGTGATTGTATTAGAACTATGTCACACATGACACATGCATTTGATATTTTTCGGTATCGAAAGTCTTACGGGACATAATGATGGACTTTCACTATATTTGGATTAAATGATTTTTTAAATTTGGTCGACCTATACATTGATTTGACTTAATCATTTTTGCACTAGTTTTATAATTGTTACAACTACCGTATTGTCTAAGAAAGAGAATGTTAGAAAATTCATTAAGGCTGGACAACAATTACTTATAATTTTAATGATTTTAACAAATTCACAATTAAGCGAATTGAATTTGATCCGGGTAAAGATAATAAAGTAGCCTAAAAAATGATCTGGGTTAATGGGTTAAAATTCAACAAAGAAAATGGATCCTAATTAGTGTGGATCAAAACCTATATTGGGCCTGGGATGGGGAAGCCAAAATGATGCTATGTATGTAAGGTTAAAGTCTCTGTAGCTATTTAAGCAAATCATGAATATATAGATTCGCTGACCCGTCAAGAGATTAACGTATTAAAATAGTTACAGAAAGACCTTAACGATATTCCGGTGATCAACTTTCGAAAAGGTCGTTGCGGAAATGCATCCATTTTGACTCTGAAAAGTTTGGTTGAAGTTATGGAAACAAAATCAAGTATGTTTCATGTTTTTCTCCATCTATTCACGTTCACATTTGATCCTAGGAGGGTAGCGAAGGCTTGTGTTATGCCTTACATCTTTTAGGCTTTCGCAATTAACAAATTGAATATGAATAAAAGGAGTATTACAAAACTATGTCATGAACTGACGATCTGACAAACTTTCTATCTTAATTTTGAAAACAATCTACAAATTTTGCTTCGGTTTCATCTATTTCCTTAGTTAAGTGAGTGATATCTTTTCTAACAATACATTAAAGGTTGGGACCTATAAAAAAAATCATTCCTTGCACCCAAAGCTTATAGTTTCGGCTGGTCAGAATAGTTAAAATAGGTTTTGCAGTATCATATTTCTCCAAGGTGAACTAGTTAAAAAAACACGTGCGGAGGTGTAACGTTTTTGGTAATAAGGTGGTCATATGCGGGGCTTAATTATAGGAATGCAACTTTACGCCATCCACACCTAAATTAATCCCACTCGAGTCAAGTAAGTTTTTTGCTGGAGGTAAAACTTTAACCTTAAATTTTAGACAACTACATACATAAGGAAGGTTTAAACCCGTATCCTCACTTAAATTAGGAGAGCCTCTTATTAAGTTACCCGCGCGCTCTGAGTTAAGTGGACCTATTTTTCTTAAAGTAAAACAAAGATCGGAGAAAATGGGAGTTGACTGAGTCAAATATCACAGGCTGACATGAGTGACAGAAGCAGAGCGCCACCGATGTAGAATGAAAGAGCGGTGGCTATAGAGTACGACTGCTGATAAGAGGAACTAAAGACTTACGCATGACAATAAACACGTATAAAAAATGGAAATTTTGAGCAGAGCTTGATCGAATGGCGATAACAAACAGATAGAGAAACATACTGCGACAATAACCACAAAAAAAATGGCGATGGCAACTATCACGACCCAAGGGATGTAGATGGCGGTGGCAGTTGTCTTGGGTACACGGCGCAAGGGAGACAGGTCTAGGCTACAAACAGGGTAGACATAATGAGAATAGCTGGCAGACTGACGTCTACTGGATTTTGGCTGACGCTATGAGGATCTGAAGGGTACGTGGTCACAGCCCTAAACACTGTGATATCCGATGGCTGGAGAAGCAGGGGCAAAATGATAATGATAGTAGTCGCAGAAACGGATTTTCGAAGTAAAGAAAGGATTAGCTGAAGCTGCAATTGGCTAATTGTCCTTTAGCCTTTTGAAAGTTGAAATCTTCATATCTTCTAGATTAGAAGTGTATCACTTTGTCAACTCGATTTTAAGGATTGGAAAACTGAAAAATCATCTTGTTTACAAGAACATAAAGACTGCTATTTTCATGCTTTCATTCAAGATAGCAATCGTAAGAGTAACACTCACTTTATGTGAAAAGGAAAATCAAAATTAAATAATTCTCATCTCTATCTACAAGTTTCCAGAGCGAATACACCATTGTTCTAGAGAATCGAAACCTGAATTTTCCAGATTTTAATATCGCAATCCAAACTGCCACTGTAAACTACACAAGAAGTACTAGAATCAGAGCCATTATTGGTGTCGATGGCTGCAGTTATACACTTAATTGGTTTTCTATGGCCTTGTAAAACTGCTAAACAACAATAGTTCTCCTTCATTCCTCTCCTCCAAATCCTTATGGTGTTATCAGCAGAGCCACTGCAAACCAAATCTGAGACAATAGCCAAGCACAAGATTGCCTTTGAGTGTCCTCTAAGTGCACCGGCCACCACCATGTGCAGACAATCGCCATCGATGGCGACACCAGCTTCTCGTTTCCATACGAGTATTGATCTGTCACAAGCACCAGAATATAGGACGGACCCATCATTACTAAGAGCTAAAGCATTGACAGCTGACTTATGAGCCTCCAATGTGGCCATCAAAGAGTGCTTTTTTTCTCCTGATAGCTTCTTCCAAACCTTGATTTTCTTATCTGCCGAGCCTGTATAAACAAGCCCTTCACTAGATAAGACAATGGCATTAATAGCATCGTCGTGTGCGTTCCTCACTGATTCCAAACATTTGAAGTCCGACGTTCGCCAAACTTTGAACGTTCTGTCCCATGAAGCAGAGAACAGAAGTAAGCCATCCTTCGACATTGTCAGTGCTGACACGGTGTCAACATGATGCACCCAAGTGCACTTCTTGTGTCTTCTAACCTGCACGTAATTCTTCTCTGAAAAGAGCCTTAAGAAACGATCACACGCCGTAGGAAGTGTAGCTATGCATTTGTAGTATCGTTGATCGTTCTTGGTATCAATTTTCCATATACGGATTTTAAAATCCTGGTGGGCACTGAAAAGTTTATCTCCTGATACAACTATAGACTTCACGGCCCCGTTGCTAATAGCAACAATATCGCCTGTCCGATTCTCAACAACAAAAGGGTCTCGTCTCCAAGCTCTTATCTCGCTATAAGAAGAGCCGCTGTAGAGAAACTTGCCCTCCAGAGCAAGTGAAGATACATAAGAGGAGTGGCCTTTGAGAGTGGCAACACACTCATGGTGAATGGTGAAGTTTTGATCATTCTGATGGGGAAATGGTGCAGTTAGTGAAGGAACAGAAGGTAGACTAGGCTGAGATGAGAGAGATGAGGTTGATGAGTCTGAATAGAGGTGATTGGAGCTTGGATGAGAAGATTCTTCGTCTTTTTTGCTCTGGTAAGGGGAAGGAGATGGAAGAAGTCCCATTATTCTGCTTCAAGCTCAAAGCCTGAAAGACTCAGAAAAAGGCTAGGAGAAGACCAACAAAAGTGGCTCAATTTGACATCAACGAGATGCTTATTAAAGAAAAAAGATTAGATGGGGTTGTCGGAGGGAAATTATCGGACGAAGTCTAGTTCTAGAGGAAGACAAAAAGTAGAGGCTTGGCCAAGGACAGAGGCTGTTTCTCTTTAGGGTATAACTTGGGCCCACCATAACACTAGAGATAACAGCCACTATACTGATGATAACATAAATTTTAGCATATGGTGTCGGTTTATTGTATTTAGGAGATAGCCTTTTGTCACTTCATCCACAAAGGGCATCACTCCTGAAGCATTCCCATGCTTTTAAAATTGCCAACATCTTTTCACGGTTGTAGAAATTGATGTAGCTTGTGCATTCACTTTTGTGGCATCGACGATATTATCTAGAAGGTGATAAATACAAGTTTTATTGTAATTTAACTTACTCTAAGAATATTTTTTATTACTTTAGTTATTTTAAAAATATCTTCTGATATTAAAAAGTTTTTAAATTTTATCAAACATTTTTAAATTAATTTGTTAATTTTTGGTAATATGGTCAAATTATGATAATTATAAGAATATTATTATATAAGCAGCAATTAATTTTGTAACAATGTTAATTAAAATAACTTGACACAGTTTTTGTCAATCTTTTAAATTTAATATATTAAATTATTTTTAAAATAATAAAACATTTTTCAATGAATAAACAAAATAAAAAAGGAAGTTTACGCCTTTTATCTTTCTATAAATAAAAACTCGATGCTATCCTGACATTGACTAGCTAGGTACAAGTTGAGTAATACGCTTAACTTTATGTGCTCTATTTTTTGGATCGGTCAGGACAGACCATATTTGCTCGCGTCAACGGGCCTGAAGCTTTGATGATTCACAATTACCTCTTCTTTCTTATTTTTTTCAAAGAAAAAAGCAGTACACGATATCCACCAACATTTTACCAAAATTGACGTGGATGCTATCGTAAATGGAATATATAAGTTTATATTGGTTAAATATATTTTTACTTTAAATTAAAGGAAACTACGTCTAAAACTAATTAAATGACGTATTGAATAGTAACTATAATTTATTAATTTACACGTTATAAATTAATGGCGTTTGATATTACTTCATATTACATGTTATTACAACGACAATAACATCCAATAAGGTTAGTTTTACGTAGTTATACCTAATAGCCAAAAACTGTCATTTAAAATTAACGTCAACGTTGCTCCACCTTGAATGTTTTAGCGCGTCAGCTGTGCGAGGTGAAAGAAAGTAGAAGCAAGGCACAACTATCACTCCACAGGAAATTTCTGTAGTGTGAATGACATTATCCTATGTTCCGGATAATTAAGCATCCTGAGTCAGGCCTTCGACTCTTCCATGTTAGATATTTGAGAGTGATAATTTTCAAAGAAACTAATCAAGCTTGGAGCTTTCTTGTTGACGGCAGAATTTGGCTTATCTGTTTAAAGATGGGGCCAATTTGAAGTGGTTTTTATTTTTATGCCCTTTATATGAATCATATGCTCCTGATAATCATTAAGAATACATGCAATCCTTTTTTTAGGTGATGAACATTAATGCATTTTGTGCATGGCAGTGCAGGGTAGACACAGAACTTTGAGCGTCTTGTAGACTATAATACTTTTTTTTGGAGAAATTGTACACTATAATACTTGACAGAGTCAGAGCAGATACTCCAAGTTTCAATTTCAAGTTCAATCCAACTCAGTGGAAGCATACCGAACATCCTCGGACATGATGCGAAGTATATACCAGAAATATGTGGTGGGTTACGAATTTTGCATGCCCGAGAAGCTGTAAAGTTAACCTTTTTGTTGTTTTTTCTTGGTCAATATTCCATACTATTCAGTGAAAGCAATCTTGAGAAGACTTAAAGTATTGTGATAAGCCAGAATTGTCAAAAAGTGGTGATATTTCTCCATTATTTCTTTGGTTTTAAAGCCTAAGATAAATTGGAAAAACTGGGTTGCGGCTTGCAACTTGGAAACTATATTGTCATTTCTTTTTCTTTATTCCCATTATCCTGACGCCAAAAGAAGCGACCTCAAACACTTTGTCCCATGATGACTGCCTATATTCCATCTTAAAACGATGTCGCCAACACTATGCTATAATTTCAAACGAGTTTCATGAAACCAGAATCACTCCATGATTTAAATATTGACGATCCGATTACTAATCTCTTGATTTAAACTTGTAAATTTTTCTGCCGTCATCATAGACTATAGAGCAGTTTGGTTCAAATTTGGCCATGCCAACCTTCGATCTAAGTTTATGTTGTAAAAGTCAACCGGATTAAAGCAACTTCACAGTTAAACAGGACTGAAAGAATAGTAATGAACACACAAATTTTACGCGAAAAACTCCTAAATTAGGGTAAAAATTACAGGCAAGGATAGAAGAATTTTACTACTGAGAAAATTGGAGAAGTTTTCTCCTTCTCTCTCTCACCTCACGTCTCTCTTCTATGCTAATGGATGCACTCTCTTTGTTTATCTTTTGCCAATTTATACGTAAGAGATTGAAGGTATGGTTGGCCAAATTGGCCAACCATTATTTGTCTTGTTAGGCATGTTAGGCACCGAAATTCGGTACCTAACACGCCAAGCCTACTAAGTTTGATAATTCTCCCACTTGAAGATGTGATTGAGAATCAATCATATCTTTACACAATTCTTTCCATCTTGTCGCTTCATATTGCTTACGTCTCTATCAGGCCATACGATGATCGACACCATATAAACTTGTCAGTATTGAGTTTTTGTAATAAAATCTGCTAGTTTATCCATTGTATGAATTTTTTGCATGTCCACCGTTCCTTCTTCCACTTTGTCACGAACGAAGTGATACTGAACCCAAATGTACTTTGTCTTTGAATGAAATGTTGGATTCTTTGTAAGATGCAAAGCACTTTGGTTATCACAAAACAGAGTAATATTCTCTTGTTTATACCCAAGTTCTTCCAACAATATCTTCAATCATACTGCTTCTTTACTGGCTTATGTAACTGCTACATATTCTACTTCTATTGTTAACGTAGCCACAACTGACTGCAATTTTGAAACCTAGCTCACAGCTCCTTTAGCTAGAGTAAACACATATCTTGTAGTGGATTTACTTTTATCAAGATCAACTACATAATCAGCATTAACATATCCTTTGACAATAAAATCTAATCCTCTATAATATAATGCAACATCTGAGGTTCCCTTGATATATCTGAGAATCCTCTTAATTGTATTCTAATGCTCTCAACCAGGATTCGCAATGTATCAACTAACCACTCTCACTACATGTGTAATGTCTGGTCTTCTACAAATCATAGCAAATATTAAGCTTCCCACTACTGATGCATATGGTACTCGAGACATCTCCATCCTCTTTTCATCATTCCTAGGACTCATACTTGAGGATAACTTGAAATTAACAGGATGAGGGGTATAAATTGACTTACAATCTTGCACGTTAAATTGTCGCAAGATCTTCTTCAAATAATTCTTCTGACAAAGCCAAATCTTCCTATTATTTCTGTCTCGGTGAATTTGCATCCCTAGAATCTTCTTTGCTGGTCCCAAATCCTTCATTTCAAATTCCCTAGCCAACAGTGCCTTCAATTCTTTGATACGATCATTGTTGAGGCCTGCTACCAATATGTCGTCTACATATAATAGCAAGACTATAAAATAATCTTTCTTAAACCTCTTGAAATATGTATGAGCGTCTACATTCAGTCTGTTATATCCAAGGCTCATGATGAAGGAATCAAATCACTTATACCAAATCAAATCTCTTATACCAACACCTCGGTTCTTGCTTTAAACCATACAGAGATTTGTTCAACCTGCAATCCAAGTTCTCTTTCCCTTTTTCTTCAAAACCTTCTGGCTAGAGCATATAAATTTCTTCTTCAAGATCTTTATGAAGAAATGCAGTTTTCACATCTTCTTTCTGAGCATATCCTTTTACCACCAATCTAGCACGATATCGCTCCACTAGATCGTCACCACTCCGTTTGATCTTGTAAACCCATTTATTGTCAATAGGCTTTCTTCCTTGTGGTAGTGATCCCAACTCCCATGCCTTATTCTTATGCAGAGCTTCAATTTCTTCCTACATTTTCGCCATCCACTGAAATGCATCTGAACTATTCATTACTTCTTGAAGAGTTGATGGCTCTCCGCCTTTAGTTAAAAGACAGTATGCAATATTGCTCTCTATAATATAATCTGAGTGCCAGCTCAGTGCTCTTCTTGTGCGAGCTATTCTCCAAGTATCTTAAACATCATATTCAACTGGTTCTTGCTCTTCGTGCTCTGGTGCAGTTTCAGAAGAATCATTTTATTCAAATTTCCTTTCCACCTGTACTGTTTAGTCTCTAAATTCTCTTGTATAGTACTAACATTTTCTGCTTGCTCTTGATCCTTATCTTCTATAAAGATAACATCCTTACTGATAACAATTTTGCGGGTAGTGGAATCCCATAGACGATACCCCTTTACTCCTTCAACATATCCAAAGAAAATACATCTTCTGAATTTTAGATCCAACTTCGTAGTTTCTTGGGCATTGAACATCACATAGGCAGGACTTCTAAATATATGGAGGTTGGAATAATCCACTAGTTTACCAATCCACATCTCCATCGGTGTCTTCAACTCAATTGCAGTTGATGGAGCTCGATTCACTACATAATAGGCGGTATTGACTACTTCTGCCCAGAATTTCTTATCTAAGTTTGCAATTCTTAACATTGCTTTTGTTCTTTCTAACAAAGTTCTATTCATCCACTCTACTACTCCATTTTGTTAAGGAGTGTATGTCGTCGTGAACTACATTTTGATGCCTTCTTGCTTGCAAAATTCATCGAATTATTTACCACTATATTATCCTCCATTATCTGACCATAAACATTTGATCTTTTTACCAGATTCAAGTTCCACTCGCACTTTGTAAAATTTAAAAGTTGGAAATATATCTACTTACCTTCCTCTTGATAAGGAAACACCTAACATTTCCTTGAATAATCATCAATGCATGATATAAAGAAATTTGCTCCTCCCAAAGACGTAACTGGTGCTTGCCATATATTAGAGTGAATCAATTCTAGAATTTCTTTGCTTCTGAACTTTGATGTGTTGAACTTCAATCAATGCTGCTTACTCACAATGTAATGCTCAGAGAAGGGTAGTGATACCTTTGTGAGACCTGGAAGTATATTCTTCTCTACAAGTATCTTCATTCCTTGTTTTAACATATGTCTGAGCTTTTTATGCCATGTCATTGCAGAATTGTCATCTGAACTAGTTACCACAATGGATGCCTCTCCTTCTTGCAAAGTTACTCCTTTCAGCATGTACAAATTTACAGCAATCTTCTCTACTTTCATAAATACCACGCCCCTTTAATCACTTTCATGATCTTGTTTTGAATCTCAAACCTGAAACCGAGATCATCTAGTTGTCCTATAGCCAACAAATTCTTCTTCAGGCCCTTCACATGTTGCACTTTTTCAATAGTCTGAGTTGTCCCATCATACATCTTTAGCTTGATGGTGCCGATACCAACGATCTTCAGAGCTTGATCATTACAACTATATACAGATCCCCCAGAGACAGATTCATACTGATAAAACCAGTCTCTTTAAGGGGTCATATGAAAAGTAGCTGCTAAATTGAGAAGCCATACATCAACAAATCTTCTCTTACCTCCAATAGTCGTTGCCACTTCACGGACCATTGCACTTCCATCATCTGAAGTAGTTGCCACATTTCCTTGAGGAATAGAATTTTCTTGTTTAGATTCCAACAATCCTTCTTCAAGTGCCCTTTCTTGCCACAATTGTAGCACTTGAAATTCTTCTACTCCTGGATTTTGATCTACCATGACTATGACTCCCACTTAGGTCACGTTCTATTGATCTTCCTCTCGTCACCTCCAAGGCCTCCGCTTGTTGCGCATTTGCCAGCCTGTCTTCCTTACTTTTACGCTGACTCTCTTCTTCTAGAATAGTTGCTACAATATTGTCGAAGACTAGAGTGTCTGTGTTGTTTGTTAAATTGATGACGAGTTGATCATACAAATCTGGTAGGCTTTGGAGTAGAAGTTTCACACGTTCACTTATCTCTATTGTGTGCCCCAACGATGTGAGCTGGGAAAATATAATCTTTAAAGTATTTAAGTGTTCCATCTTCAAAGTGGATTCCGTCATACGTAAAGTGTATAGTTTTCTATTTAGAAAAATTTTGTTGTGGAGTGATTTAGCCTCGTATAATTTTATGAGATGATCCTAAATTTCTTTTACGGTCTTCTTCTCCTCTATGCTTGACAACACCCTATTTGCTAGTGCCAGATGAAGATTTGCAATAGCATTCCCATCTATCTCATTCCACTTTTCATCTATGATTCCAACTGGCCGTTCACTAATGAACGCTAGATAATTATCTTTCCTCAAGATTGCCTTTATCTTCAGCTTTCACAGTGAGAAATTACTCCCACTGAACTTTTCAATCTCAAATTTTGCTGTCATTGCTTCTATCACGAGCAGAACTTAGCTCCCACTATTTCACATAAATAGTACGTGTATGTATGAACAGTGCTGTATATGTGAATAATACCGTATTTGTATGTATGAATAGTATTGTACATGTTAATAGTGCTATATACTTGAATTACAGTACTTGTATAGTTTAATGCAAAAATAAATGCATGAACAGTTGTCACCTTTGAGGTTACTGTTCACCAACTTTCACTGCGCTCACCCGAACTCTGAACGGATTATACTAAAAAATTCTTCGTAATTTTCTCACCTCTCTGATACCACTTATTGTGAAAATCGACCAGATTAGAGCAAGTTTGTAGCTAAATAGGATTGAAGGAATAGTAATGAACACATAGATTTTACGTTAAAAAAAACTCCTAAATCAGGGTAAAGACTACAGGCAAGGATAAAAGAATTGTACTATCGAGAAAATTGGATAAGTACAAGGAGAAAAACTAGACCCACAAAAATATACAGAATATTTTTGTCTCTCTCTATTTTTTTCTCTCTCTCACCTCATATCTCTCTTTTCTGCTAATAGATTCACTCTCTTTGTTTATCTCCTGCCAATTTATAGGTAGGAGATTGAAGGTATGGTTGGCCAAATTGGCCAATCATTATTTGTCTTGTTAGGCATGTTAGGCATCGAAATTCGATGCCTAACACGCTAAGCCTACTATGTTTGATAGTTTACACCTTCTCTAGACTTTAATTTCGTTGCAGAAAGAAGTCTAGATGAACAATTTCCAATGCTTTGGATCTTGGCCTAGCCAAATCCTCATGGTTTTGTTCTTCCATCCTTTGGGAAAACGTGTCTATGAGGGAGAGATTTTTATAGCCTTATAAGGCCTACTTCGTTCCCCTCTCCAATCGATATGAGAATCTAACATTCCACCCCCTTAGAGGCCCAGCATCCTCGCTAGCCCATAGGCCTGGATCCACCCCCCTTGGAGGTCCAACGTCCTTGCTGACACACAGGCCTAGATCCACCCCCTTGGAGGCCCAGCGTCTTTGCTGGCATATCGACTCGGGTACTAGCTTTGATACCATTCGCAATAGCTCGGACACAGATATTATCCGCTTTAGGCCTTAGCCCAGCCAAGTCTTCACAGTTTTACTCTTCTATTACACTCATTCGGGAAAATGCGTCTGTGAGGGAGATGCTTCCATAGCCTTATAAAGCCTACTTCGTTCCCATTTCTAATTGATATGGAAATCTAACATTCCACCCCTTTGGAGGCTCAGTGTCCTCGCTAGCCCACGGGCCTAGATTCACCTCCCTTGGAGGCCCAGCGTCCTTGCTGGCCCACAGGCCTGGATTCACCTCCCTTGGAGGCCTAGCATCCTTGCTAGCACATCGGCTCAGGTATATGCTCTGATACCATTTGTAACAACCCGGACCACTAGCTCATAGATATTGTCCACTTTGGGCCTTGGCCCAGCCAAGCCCTCACGGTTTTGCTCTTCCCACCCTTTGGAAAAATGCGTCTATGAGGGAGAGATATCCATAGCCTTATAAGGCCTACTTCGTTCCCCTCTCTAATCGATATAGGAATCTAACATTCCACCCTCCTTGGAAGCCTAGCGTCTTTGCTGGTACATAGGCCTAGATCCATCCCCCTTGGAGGCCCAGCGTCCTTGCTGACATACCGATTCGGGTACTGACTATGATACCATTTGTAACAGCCCGGACTATACCCGCTCACAGATATTGTCCACTTTGGACCTTGGCCTAGCCAAACCCTCACGGTTTTGCTCTTCTCGTCCAACGAGAAAATGCGTCTTTGAGGGAGAGGTTTCCATAGCCTTATAAGGCCTACTTCGTTTCTCTCTCCAATCGATATGAGAATTTAACATTCCACCCCTTGGAGGCCCAGCGTCCTTGTTGGCCAACAGGGCCTGGATCTACCCTCCTTAGAGGCCTAGTGTCCTTGTTGACATACCGATCTGGGTACTGACTCTGATACCATTTGTAACAGCCCGAGACCACCCGCTCACAGATATTGTCCACTTTGGGACCCTCACAGTTTTGCTCTTCCCGCACACTCGCTCGGGAAAACGCATCTTTGAGGGAGAAGTTTCCATAACTTTATAAGGCCTACTTTGTTCCCCTCTCTAATCGATATGGAAATCTAACACTTCTTGCCCTTGCTCAAGTTTGGGCCTAGCATAGTAAAAACTTATGTTAGCACTTGGCAGAAAGAGAAAGAGAAATTGTTAATTTAGGTCGAGTTGTTAACACCTAAAACATAATAAATGAAAGCACAATTAATACTTTGTAACTAGGTTGTTGATCCTTCGGTAAATCTCAAAGGTCAAGTCGTAATTTCTTAAGGCCTATTTGTTTTTGTTTTTGATTTTCTGTTTTTTAAATTTAATAAAAAAAATTGTTTGTTTGATTTTTTAGTTTTTGTTTTTATTTTAATTTTTACAGCTTTCAAAATTTATGAGTACCACAAAAAGTGTTTTTTTTTATAATCTAGTTTAGTATCAATTAAATATATATTATTTAATTATTTGATATATTGATTACTAATAAGAATTATGAATAATTTAATTTAATATTATATTTAATTAATTTAAATTAATTATTAATAAAAATTAAGAATAATTTTATTTTATTTAATAGTTTTATTTAATTTTTATAATCAAATAAATTAAATAATTATCAATAAATATAATTAAATTTAAAATATCCTCAAAATATATAAATTTCAAATAAAATTTCATTAAATAATTAAAATATATTTAAAATAAAATTTAATTTTTAGATTATTTATTTAAAATTAAAATAATTTTATTGATAATTTATTAATAAATATTATATAATAGATTAAAGTAAATATAATTAATTAAAAATAATTTATCTTTGAGTTTTATGTAATTACCATCAATAATAAAAATATAACTATAATGATATTAACAATCAGACAACTTTTTTAATTTAAAAGAAAATTAAAAATTAAAAATTACAACAGAAAAATAGAAAATGCTCTTAATCTTTATAGTGCCCCGCCAAAACTTTGATTGCAAATTAAGGGTAATCCTGGCATGTATGTAATTTACGTTAACAACATCAAAGCCCATGTCAACTATTTTCGTAGTAGTTGGTCTAACTCTAGCGGCAGTGTGGGAGTTTCATCCAATGTGGTGGCTCCTTGTGCGCATCGGGCATGGGGGCCCTTCTCTAAAGAACTGAATGAGATTAAACCATGATTTACCCCTCCACTACTCTGTTGAGTGCAAGTAGTTGGTCTAACTCTTCGCATGTATCGCCAATAAAAAGTTACCAGTGTGGCATGAATAAGAATCATTATGAATGTATATGTGTCAGTGTTTTAAATTATATATGTTTGTACTGAAAAATTACAGTCCCAGAAAGTTATCAATAAACGTATTACTAAGTAACAAATGACAAATATTCCATTGGTATTTAACATTACCGACAGAATATACCGACGGACAAAAACGTCAAAGATTCGGCAGTAGCTAAACTTACCGATGGTAAAGAAACATTCCGTTGATAATTTTACCGATGGAATAAAATAACCATCGGTAATTTCAAGTGAAAAGTTATCGACCGTCTAACATTTACCGTCGGTACACTTACTGACGGAAATTAATTTTCTAACGGTAATTTTACCGACGGTAAGTTGTTAAACCGTATGTAAATTTAGCATTAGAATGTTTTTAATACCGTTGGTAAATTTACTGACAGACATAACATTACTGTTTGTAAATAAGCTTACTCATTACCGACGGATCTTATTGTCTGTCGGTATAGTGTATAGACATTTACCGACGAAAATTATGAATGTTTCCGTCGGTAAAATTTTTGATTAAATTTTTTTAAA
>JANZXP010000005.1:11966467-11998373 GCA_027576715.1 Erythroxylum flavicans
TATTTCATATTAATTGTGATTATTATTTATTATTTTGATTTTTAGAGACTAGGTTAAAAATATACAGTACAACTGTACAATATGACAATGGATTATTTTGCAATTTTTAAAAAATTCAGGGACTATTTTATAAATTTAAAAAATTACCCGAAATGGTACCCGGTATTGACCGGTACCGGTACAGTACCGTACCAGAACCCAATCCGGTACCGAGTCCAGTACGGTATTCGCAACATTGCTACTAACGCAAGGGATACAACTTTATGTTATCCTCACATTCTTTATAGGCATATGGTATGTGACAATGTAACTTCAATAAATGCAAAACCCGAATGCACAGTCTCATTGTCACACATTTTTGAAAACATTGTAGCTGACGTCCGTATGACTGACGTCAGTCGGACACGTCAGCACCACGTCACTACGAGTGGCACTAGCGTGCAGGCGCTTCACTCACACGAGCTAACACACTCCAGAAGCATCTAGCGAGTGTGCATCACGCGGGGTCCACGCGCAGACGTTCGCTTCACGCATCCTTCATCCACCGTCGCCACATGTGCATGCACACGCCCTCATACCCACCCTGTGGGAGTGTAGGCCGCGTCCCGTGCATGTGGTGCATGCGCAATGCGTGTCGCTCTTCTCGTGGAGAGATTCGGTAGCGTCTGGTTGGCACGTTCCATCCGTACAACGTTGCCTTCGCCATTGTAGCGAGACGTCGGAGGCGATTTCTTGCATCCCGAAATCCCATTTTTTGCTCCATTTGATCCGTTTTTGACAAGTTTTTCATAGCTAGCCTTATGTATACTACTTCTACGTAATTATATATGTAAAAAACTAAAAAACGAATCAAAAACTAAGGAATGTCGAATATCTGATTTCGGTTCTATCTCTGATTCCGAAGTCGATTTCCAGTACCAAACAAGCTCCAATCTCCCGAGACCTTTATGGAAAGTATTCACCGGTACGTAGTTTAGGCTTTTCTATATTTTTCTCAATACACGAGCTCTTGTAATAGGTTAGAGATTCCTTATGTTCACGATTGACTTGAGCAACTGTAAGAGACCTTACCCTATTTATATAGCTTCCATATCGAGCTTTCCCATCACAAGACTGATATGGACCAGGTCCACACTAAAAGAGATCCATTTTTTACCCAGACTTTGACCAATTAATTTAGATCATTTATTGGGTCACTTTATTATCTTTATTTGTATCAAATTACGTAACTTAACCGATAATTTATTAAAAACTAAATTACAATTAATGACTATCCACTATATGGTAAATTGACAAAATTGCCCTTAGGGGCAAAAATGTCCGACGCTGCCTGGGCTGAAGCCTCCAAGCACAACTGTGATACCACCAGGGACCTACCCTTTAGGTAAAACAGACCTGAAAGGTCCTTGCAAGGCACCTCTTGAGATTCAACTCCAATGAACGACCCAACCTCACTTGGGGATGGTTGGATTGCTTTTAATTACATGACCTCATTTACCATTTCTGGAAGTGGAATATCTGTTGGCCAAGGACAAACTGCCTGGGGACAGAATAATTGCGCCAGAGATCCCAAGTGCAAGGGCCTGCCCATTGTAAGCTTTTTTCTGTCTAACAAATTTACTTGATTGCTATGAAACTACTAAACTAAATACAATCTATGTCCAGAGCTTGGGGTTCAACTCCTGCACCAATAACTTGGTCACCGGCGTCACAACTCTCAACAGCAAAAATTTCCATGTTAATTTAATGGGGTGCGGTAACTTCACCTTCAACAAATTTAATGTGTCCGCACCAGCAAAAAGCCTCAACACAGATGAATCCATATCGGAAGATCTAACGGCGTATATTATCGATACAACCATTGCACCGGCGACGATTGTATCTCCGTGGGCTTTGGCAGCGAAAATATAAACATTACAGGAGTTACCTGGGGGCCTGGCAGCGGAATCAGCGTCGGAAGTGTTACCCAGACAAGCCACCTGTTACTGGAATTTTTGTGAAGAATTGCACCCTCACAAGCAATGACAATGGTGTGAGAATTAAATCTTGGCCTGCATTATTTGGTAACACTGTTACGAATGTTCGTTTTGGGGATATTATAATGAACAATGTGAGCAGCCCCTGTGATTATAGACCAAGAATATTGTCAATGGAACCAATGCAATAAGCAGGTACGTAAGTAGGTGATATTTCCAGTTTTCTTACTGAATATTTCCCTTCTAACATCCAACTGTGGTTTCATTTTCAGGCCCCATCAAAAGTCAAGATCGCCGCTGTTGTTTTCAAGAACGTAAAAGGAACATCAAATACTCCAACCGCAGTTAAGCTTTTATGTAGTAGTGGCATTCCGTGTGAACGTGTGGAGTTGGGTGACATTGACATTTCTTATTCTGGAAATGAGGGTCCTGCGAAAACTGAATGCATCAATGTCAAACCCACCATTACTGGCAAAATAAACCCGCCAGGATGTTAGATCCAATTAACTCTTCTTCACTGCTATGCTATTTAACAATTATCCCACTTCTTTCTTTAATAATTCCCATAAATTAGAGTATTTCTTTGTTGGGAATTGGAAGTCTAAGCCTCAAACTAAGCATACATGAAAAACCAAATCAGAAAACTAAGCATACATGAAAAACCAAATCAGACTTTTACTCTTTGTAGAGGGACGTAAGATCTGTTAGTGAATGAAAACCAATAAAGTATGGTTGAATTGATTGGTAATATGGACTCTCCTCCAAGATGATAATCTAATGTAAACCAATTATCACAACCTATACATAAATTAGATTTAGATTGTAAAATTGGCTCTATGATATCTCTTTTTTTTTAACAGAAAATTGTCAGACTGATCTTGGCCACAGTTACTGCTGCTAGTAAAACTTGTAGTGGCTGTGGCACTCAAGGAACACCCTTACCGATATTGGGGTTAAACAGCCTCATCTTATCGGTTTTTAAGTTAATATTTAGACTCGCAAGTTGATATATATTTAATTTGTTTTCAATGTCACACCATAATTATGTTCTGTATCTGCATGATTTTTTTAATAGCTATACTTAATATAATAATTTGCCTTCATTAGTTCCATTCAAATCAATTAAAAAGATTTCATATTCGGTATAGAATATTAAGACTTTAAAAGAGTTAAAGTTAATAACTTTATGATGTGATGTTTAGTTAAATAATTACTCTTCAATAAGCTTATAACCAAATTGAATAATAGAAAATTATGAAGTATCTAAATGAATTGGTTATGAGCTTACAAACCTTATTGAATAAAATATTTGTTTCAATGCATACTTATAGGAGGATTTTTCTTATATAAGTAGTGAGAAGAAGATAAAATTTGAAGAAGTTCAAATCTCATAACAGTATATCCAAATAGAACTAGTATCTTTATTGATACATTTGATTTATAGTCGAAATGTTAAGAGATGTTAAAAATTTTACTTTTAAGATAAATTCAAAAAGTTTACATTTGGAGAGGATTATGGATTTATCATGTCTACAAAAAAGTTAACGAAAGTATAGTTATCTTCTTCAGTGGGAGTGTGTAGAGATATGATGTTAAAAAAGAACAATAACTCATATTTTCAATTATTGAAGATGTATAGTTTAAGAACAACTTTTATTAAATATAAAAAGATAACCAAATAATTCTAAGAATTAGATTTATAGAGATAGATAAACAAGTTATTTATCTATTCTAATCCAAATACAGAAATAATATACTAAAGGGGCTTAGCACTTAAGATATTTGATATTTATGAAGTACTAAAATATTTGTCATTTTGTATATGATTTGATATTTGAGTTTAAGCTTATATGAATATTAAATTTAGTTTGAGAGAAGTAAGTCTTAATTAAAGTATATTTTACTTAGAACTATTCGAGATGGAAATGTCCAAATATAACATCAATTACTAATCAATCCATGATATATTTTGTATTTAATATGGAAATGATTATTTAGTGACAAGTGCTTTAAACACAACTACTTTGAATATTAATTCCCTTGTGTTATTATGATTATTGATTCTATCTTAAAGTTTAGCTTATCTTTTGTATTCAAATAATCTTTGGTGAATCTAAAGCTTAAACAAATCAAAACACTACAAAATAAGGTGCAGTTAGAATGGTAGAACTAACAACAACGCTTTTTAGGATTAGATGTGGGCAAGTTTAGCAAAAATTACAACTTTCAGATTTCAAATTTATAAGAAAAATGTGTCAATTTTTGTTTAAATCTTATCTTGACTAAGTATAGATGGCAATTAGAGAAGTTATGATTTATAGGAGTCAAAGAACCATAACAAGAAGATCTCAACATCAATGAAACATGAGCTTAAAGTGGCTATAAATAGGACCAAAGTGAAGGAGAAAAGGCATCCTAAGTTTCCCATCTTTGTTTTTTTAGGTTTTCACCAAACTCTCTTTTCTTCTCTTTAGTAGATATTTGTGTAGCATTTTTTCACTAGATGTTAGTAGTAGTTATGGCCATTATTGGCTAAATTTCTTTATCTTGATTGAAGGGACTGGAAACCTTTGAAACTTTGTAGAATGAGAGATAATTGAGCCTTATTGTAAAGCGTTTCATCGATTCATAATATTGAATCGTTCTTTGTGCTTTTATTTTTAAAATTATTTTTATTAATTTCTAATGCATGCAATTAATTTATTGATTGAAATAATTATCTTCTAGGTTAAATATTGAATATATAAAAGTTCAATTCCTTTAATTTTTGTCGTGATTATGATTTTTAATTTGTTGCGTCATCGTACCTAAGGTTGTTAAACAATAAGTGTCAATTGAATTACAAGTTTTTTTAACTAATTCTAAGGAAAGATATGAATTTAATATCACATTGAATATGTGATTGATGAAATAATATTTCTTTTTGGTGTCAATGAACAATCGGAGTTCCAATGGTGGAAATAACTATAAACCAATATTTGTTTTAATGATAATTATTTTTTATTATTTGCAATTTTTAATTTGTTTTATTTATCCCAAAAGTTTGTATCATCACAACATACATTTCGTTAAATATTTCTTTCATAACAATGATGAACCAGAATTTCTCATAGGAACGATTCCTACTTTCTAGTACTACATTTGTTTTTATTGTAAAAGTTTAGGATTTAATTTGAGGCGACAACAACACCATTTGGATTAAGAAGTTCTTTATGACTTGTTGTAATTCCTTGCATTTATTGAATAGGTAATGTACTATAAACAATAGTCATTAGATATGTAAAATGAGACAAGGTCTCATTAAAGATCCAAGTATTTATTTTTATAATTTCTTTTAATTATGATGATAGTTGAAATAAAAGTTGTAAGATTTAAGCAAGTAATCACTAAAGAAAATCTTATAAAATTCTCTCACTAAACCACTATCTAATAGTAGTATAATCGTTATATGTTGATATGGCATAATATAATTTAACACTTAACTTAGTGCAAGTAGGAGATTGTTAGCTTATACCCTATAATCAATCAGTTAGTTATAGATTTTGTGACGTAATTAATTAAATGTATTTTGTATCTTATATGTATTTGTTTAATTAACTAACGTATAAGATAGATTATATGGAATAAATATATTCTGCAAATAAAATTATAATAGGATCATAATTAATATGATATTTATATTACTTTTATTTACTATCCCTAAATTGTTCTTAGTCATTGCTCTTTTAATTCTAGACACTATAATAGAAAGAATAGCACATGTTTTATTTCTTTCTTATGAAGGAAGTAGTCAATCTTATAGACTAAAGTACAAAGATATTTAAATAAACATGTGGGTGCTTAATAATAAGTTCGCTTAGCTAACCTATTTATGAAGCTCCTAAATAAAATATTACTTATGTGCTTGTGGATTTCCTTACTTTGATGAATGTATAATTGATCCTTAAACTTGAGATTATTAAGGTATCTCTCATAGGAATTACTATATTTTAAGACTACTTATGACCTTTTTTAATTAGAGTAGTTAATCGATAGTAACTGATATGGTACAAACTATATAGAGATAATTAAGTAAGTTAATAAATGATTTGTCACCCTAAAGTAATTAGGGAGATGTTTCATTATTCTTTATTATTAGTGATTTAGGGAATTCTCTAACCAGAGTGAATTGAGATTTGAAACAATATTTTCAAAAATCAATTATAATTCACTTTTAAATTAGAAAGAATGAATATGATTGAATTTAAATAAAGTAAACTTTAAGTTTCTACTCTATGTTTAATTGAAACATCGAATGACTAAATGATTGAAAATATACATTATAACTATGCATGGACATCTTAAGTTAAGTTACTTTGACATTCCTAATATTTGGGTGCTCATATTATGTATTAAACGTCAATCTTAATCTATGATTATAAATTGTTTAATTAGATAATTAAAAATAAATTAAAAAGAGTTTCGATTTATCCAATTATAATTATAATTTATAATAACTATCAGCGTATATTAGGGACCTAATAGATTACACATAAAGAACAATTAAAAAGAAAATTAAATTAGACTTAATTTTGAAGTTAAGAAACTTCAAGATTTAAATATGAGATATTTAATTTTATTAAGATTAAGTTATAATTATAATTAACTTAGACTTAATTATAATTATAAGCTCAACTTTACTTAGAAAGAAAGTCTTTTTCAATAAATAAGAAAAATATTAGGGGACTGGCACTCTGTCTTTTTCTCTTAAAAGTGTTTGAGTTCTTTTCTCCACTAAAAGCTAAAGGTTGCGCATTTGAATAGCTCGTAGTTGACAACTTTAAAGAAATTTTTTATAGGAATTAAAATTAGGTACATTTCAATCCTTTTATTTTGTATTCGTATTTTTTAAATTACTTAATTAAAGAAATTCAAATGAAAATTGTACAAAATTTCATTACGCTCATGATTCAATCATAGTTAATGTTCTTACAATTGAGAATTTCTAGTTTAAACTCATTTGTCCATCAAAACAATACAAGCAATCTAATTTTACTTCGAACAACAATTGGCTTACATACTTTATAGAGCATCCTTGTTAAGTGTGATGCCACAACATTCTAGATTATAGTGTTGAGATAAATATTTCCTAATAGAGTTACATCAATTTAATATTAACCGATGTATTTCCTAATAAAGATATTCTTTATTTTGCATACATTTATTTAATTAACCGATGTATAAGATAAAGTTCATGAGATAAATATAAATTACAAATAAAATTATGATGAGATCATAATCATAGAATTTATATTGCATTTATATATTATCCCTAAATTATTCTTAAACATTTTTCTATTGATATTGAAATTTAATAGAGCATAAAAAGCTAAAATGTGTTATTTTTCTTCTTTATGAAGGAAGTAGTCGATTTCATAGACTAAAATATGGAGTTATTTAAATAAATGTGTAGGTACTTATTAGAGAACAAGTTTACTTAACTGGCTCGATATAAGAATTTTATTTGGAGCATTAATTGTATCTATATAGAAACTCTCATTGTGACGATTATATAAGTGATCATTTGGCTTGAGATTTTCGAAGTATCTCATAGAGGGTTTTATATATTTTACTTCTACTTGTGACCTATTTGTATCAAAGGTAACTCAATTGGTAGTCACTGGAAATGACATAAACTATAAAGAGATAGTTGATTGATTAATATAGGATTCATCAACTTAAAGTGATTAGGGAGAATATTTTTTTATTCTCGATTAGTCTTGATTTGAAAAATCTTTAGTCAAGGTGAAATGACTCTTTTAAAGTAGTTTTCAAATGTTATTAATAAAATTAATTAATAATGATAGAGTACTAATATGATTGGACTCAAATAGAGTAGACATTAATTTCATGCTCTATGTCTAAATTAAAACATTATAATGAAATGATTAAATTATATAAAAATATCATGAACGAAAAAGTTAGTCAAAACTGCTTTAATGTTTATAATATTTAGGCGGTCATGTCGTATTATTAGATGTTTAATATATAGATATAAAGTATTTGATTAGAAAATTAAAAATAAATTAAAGAGTTTGATTTGTTTAATCCTAGATATGATTTAGGATTATAATTTATATTCGTTGTTAATATATTTAGGAATCTAATGGGTTATACGCAAATGATGGTCAATGAGAAAAGAAAATTTAATCAAGTTTGACTTAGAATGTAAAGTTTGAGAAACTTTTAGATTAATTGTGGTATATTTAATAAATAAGGACCAATATGAGATTACGAATCTTAATTATTTAAGCCCAATTAGCATTTAATTATAATTATAATTATACTTAATTAAATTACTAAAAGGTCTAAATTAATGTTTTAAAAACCAGATCGAACATCGAACCAATCAAGGGAAAGATTTAAAGGTTCAACCGGTATTAACTGTTATAAAATCGGTTATAATAAACAAGAAGTAAAAAATTATCTTAAACAAAATTTCTTATCGATACTAAATTACTAATTAATAATTTGTTAGTATCATTTTTAAAATGTAATTCTTTAAAATTTAAATAAAATTATGTTTTGTCTTGATCAACAAATACTACTATTCTTAATATCACAAATAATTGAAAATTATATTTTCTCCTTATTTTTATTTTTACTATTTATTTCAAATATGATTTAAAATATAGCATAATAAACTCTAATTAGCCATAATCACAATTTATTAAAACTCATTGTCCATTCTTCAATACCAATGTACAATAACATTAGACCCCACTATTATATCAACATAAATGTGACTCTCAAAAAGACCAACACATAAAAGCTAAAGGAATGTCCCATCTCATAATTATACCTTTCATGTCTCTGAGAGTGTAAGTACTAACAGAACTTGGAACTTGTTTTTATGACTTCCTTAATCTGCATCCTTCATTTTAGAGTGGGATATGCTCTCTCATAATTATAGTATAAGTACTAACAAATCTTAGAGCAGGTAAAATCCTTGAGGAAGAGGCCATATTTCAAGAAGAGGAGTTTTTATAAATAAGAGGGGTCTGTTTGGATATGGAGGATGATAAGGCGACAAGGGAGTTTTAGGATAGGTTTAAGGAGGGACTTCAGAGGTTAGTTTAATGGCTTCTATATCCAATTTGTTTACTAGAAATTGTAAGGAACTTATTGTGGGCAAGGCAAGAAAATACTCTGATCTCTCCAAATAATCAAAGGAGATAGGTAGAAAACCAGAGGAGAGAGGCAAAATGTAGAAAATCGATTTAGTTTACAATTAAGAGATTATTTAACCAACTGATTTATTATTTAACCAGTCGATTTTCGCTCTCAACAGTTAAAAATAAAAATCGAACTGAAAACCAGTCCAGTTTATGCTAAATTTGATCGAACCAACTGGTCCGGTCTAGATTTTGTATCATTGGTCTAAACCTGTTATAAATAGACATAGGCTTTAAAGGAGCTAGTACTTCTTGCTTACATCTCTTTACTCCACTTATAAAGTTCTCTCAACTAGTTTGTATGGATACTGTTAGAGGTCAAACATATATGTAACTATGGTGGTTGTAATTAATCAATTTTAGAAATTGGTTCAAAAGAAGCTATAAGAAAAGAATCAAGCCTCACAATAAGGTATGATTTACTTTTATCCTTATTATGTTTATGATTTACTTTTATCCTTTTTATGTTTATATTTTAATTATGTTATATAATTTACAATGAACTTGACTTTAAAAAATTAAAAAATTTTGTTTTTATTATGAAGCGTGCAAAATATATCTCACCCTGATTTCCTAATACTATCTTTATCCTCTATTATTATTAAACTTCAAAAATCCTTCTCTATGGACTATTGTATCATTGTCCAATCTCCAACCTCTGTCATCTTCAATTTTTTAGCACCAATATGAGTAATGAGTGTATTTGTTACTAAATGATAGCTAGATGAGTGAGTCGAGAGTCCTTGAAGAATTATAAATGATACTATATAGTTTATCATACAATAATGATGAGACCATCATGAGAAGAAGCGTAAGGAAATAGAAAAAGGAAACAAAGTTCCTGGTTTTTGTTAAAAAATACATTAAATGAAAGTAAATAGTTAAGACAACCAATTTACCTAAGGAAAAACCAACAAACATTCCCTAAAAGCTTAATGACCCTCAAATATTTGCAAACCATAACACCAATAAGATTGATGCAGTAAAATTGTTAATGGATTATGTAAGGCCCCAACATAGACCCTAGAAGTATTATAGCATGCCTAAGATGTATTAAGAAGTGAACATAACAAATGAATTAAGTGCATCTAAGTATAGTAAGAGACATAATAGTACTTAACGTAAAATATTTGGGTAAATGGGTAATTTTTCATTTCTGCATGAACATACCTCTGTAATTCGGCCATATCTTAGTCTGTAGACCTCAAAATTGGATAATTCCAATTGGAAATTAATCTAGATACATAGATCTAAAACTTTTATGAAGGAACCGAACAACCTTTAAGATTTTTTAATTTTGGCTTGACGTTGAGTTATGGCTATTGTCCTTGTTTTGGAATAGCCTGTAGCATTTTGGGTATAACTCCTGGAATAATTAACCAAATTGTATGAAATTTATTACATTAGAAAATTGACATAGGGGAATGAAATTAAAGTTATAATATTGTAGGATAATGTGGGAAGTAAAGGAAGAAGAAGGACCAATATGCAATTTTTGTAAAGTTAACACATGGATCAATTAGATTAAGGCATGTGTGACCAATAATAATAAAGCATGTGTGTCCAATAGGAAATAAGCATAGGTGTCAGTCTTGCAAGCTCTGGAATGGGGATATGGAGAGGGGAGATGCATAACATTTTGGGGGTTCTAAGTTCAGATTTTTCTCCTCTCCATTTCTCCTTCTTCATCCCATCATTTTTCATGCAAGAAATAAAGCCAATCTTAAGTGAAAATCAAGGTAAAAGTTAGGGATTTTCTCTTCACCTTTATCTCTTTTTACTTTGCTTATGAAGGAATGAAATTATAAGGTCAGAAGTGGGATTGAGAGGTATATTTTTGGTATTTCTAGTTGGTGAGTCAAGCAAAGCCAAAGGGGAAGGGAAGGAAAGGCAATAGAAGACCTACTTTGTCAATTTTGAGGTTTGGGACTACACTTAGTCTAATTTCTCTTTGTGTGTATGTTTATATTGTTATAAACATTCATTTAGATGTGGAATGGTTTTTGGATTGATTCTTTGGTGTTATTTTTGTGTTATCTTTCATAGAATTGGTTGAATATGACAAAAGAGTATTGTGTAGTGGAATTTTGTCTAGGGTTTATTTACATCAGTCATAACTTAGCCTACAGACCTCTACATTATGTGCTTTTACTTGCATATGAAACCTAAGACAAAGAGATAAATATCTCTAGAAGGGATTCTGAATTAATTCTAGCTTTATGACCTTGTAACTTGAGATCGAGATATTTTGTATATATCTCATGATTTAGAAGTCCAAATGGTCTGATTGTTAGTGATATAGAAATCATAGACATATAGAAAAACATTTCTAGAAGACCTAGAAACCTAGTTCTGACTTTTTCTATATGCATATTAAGGAACAAGTAGTCGTATGAATGGAGAGAGTGTTTGTCACAACCGTGACATTGTTTTTGTTTTCGATTTCTACCGCATCTTATCCGAACCTTTATGAATGTGTATAAAAATTTTCAAACACCTAGAAATAAATGAAATAGGACTTACCACATATGAATTGGGAGACTGAACATTGGATTATAAGATTGAGCATAAAAGAAAATTTACATGTACATAAATGATTTGTATGTATATTCATTACTCATATGTGTATAGTATGATTATACATGTGTGATTTTGATACCCTTCTAATAGTGGTAACCCATGAATTGCATGTATAAATGCAATATAGCTTTTATGACTTGAAATATATTTCATATGATTTGTTAATATATGAATTGTGACATTTGCAAATGGTTAAAGGAAATGTTATAGTGCCTACTCTATTGTCTTGGTTGTGGATAGATAGGCATGCCTATAGGGTTATAGTGCCGCTGTTATAGTTTGACACCACTGGTGTCCACAGTTTGATACGTTTGGGTATCCACAGTTTCATACCTTCGGGTATCTACAATTTGATATCTTCGGATACCCACAACACCTGTTATCCACACCCACAGAAAATGTGCAGGCCTAACACAAAAAGTAAAGTAAAGAGTTATAAATAAGAAATACATTATAATAACATAAATAATCAGTATATGAATGAGCATTTGCATTTGTATTGATAATTTGTATCGTTGAGTGTTGAATATCAATATTTGAGTTTTGAAGGTGAATTTATGGTATATGAAAAAAATATTGAAGCATGTTTGCATTATTTATTTGAATAAGTAAGTCATTATTATTTATATCTGTGCGATGTTCATGAATCTATGTGCTTGATAGAAGACTACTGTGAGTGGTCATCCAAACTAAGTGTTTCCCTACTAAGCTTTCAAGTTTAAGATGGTTGTTAATCCGTGTAGGTCCAAGTCATAGGAGTGAGGTGCAAGGAACATCTACAGGGACCAAGGCTAAGAGATAGAAGAAAAAGTACTTTTGGAAGGCATTTTTTAGTTAAAGATGATTATACATGTAATGGTTAAAGGAAATTGTATGTTTTCATTTGGGTTATCATGTAAATGTATATATATTTACTACAGTTAAATGATAATGTTAAGCATCGGGGAGTTTTATAATGTGTATATGTATAGCATTGAACCGAAATGCATGTCGTGAATGTATGTGTAGGAAATTGGTTGTCTTATATATGGATGGTTATAGGTTCTATATAGGGGTGTTATAGATTTCTTATGATTGTCATATGAGTATTCTTTTCAAATTGTGTTTCTTATTAACCAAGTAATCAAATAATTAATGAAATAATTTAATTTAAATTATACGAATTTTGAAAAATTATTCATTAAATAAACATTTTAAAAATAAATCTAAATTTTAACATTTCTTAAAATATTAAATACTTTTGAAATTGTTATGTTATTTTTAATGTGGCCATAGTTGAAAATTTAAGATATCTAATTTACTTCTTTACTCTTTTAACATGACAAACTTCCTTGCAAAAATAATTTCTTATTCCTCCTTGCTACATAACATTTTGTACGAAATCTATGAAATGAAAATCTTCAATTCTATGTGTTATGGATCTAGGCCTATTGAATAGTTGTTTATTTTTTAATTCCATTAAATTTAAACTCCGAAAGTGCTTGCTGTCTTTATAGATCCAAAGGAATGAAGTTGTGGGTGACTGTGTGGTATAAAATCTTATCCTTTTGAGATTTAATGATAAGTTCAAGATACAAAAGCTGTATAGGACAAAAACATATAATGATAGAAGATTTTTAGAGTCTAAAGCTTTCACCAAGTATAGTTTTATTAAAGTTTGATTTCTAGATTTTGTTTAAAAATAGTATTGGTATATGTGTATGTAGATATATCAATTGTACTCAATTCTAAAGATCATAGAGGAGTTTTTGAGAGATTATTTGTAGCTATCTTATAAGGTGTTTTTAAGTGAGAGCTTAAAACCTTTTATCGTTTGTATCCTGCTATTTTTAGTTTAGTGGATTTTATTATCAGTTTTTCCGTAATGTTTATGTCTAAACTAGAGGGTTTTTCATTTTTTCAGTCATCTTTATTGTGTGAGTAGTTTGTCATTGGTTGAGTGAACCTGAAGATAACAATTTTATCATTCACATCGTAGGTGACTCCTAAATCTATTAAGTTATAAACCTTGTCGAAACATATCTTATATATTATTCCTGACCTTGCATTTAAATTATGATAATGGATTTGTTCATCCAAATCACACAAAATTTATTTAAGTATGACTCACTATTATAAGATTAAACATATCTAGGTTAGAGTGGGCTTGAGTTTATTTAACAAGTCTAACAAGAAATAAAATTTTAGTTTTTTCTTATAACAATATAAGAAAATAATCATATTCATAATTTGTACCTAATTTAATAAAAGATATAAATTTTTATGGTCTCATCAAACATACATTATATGTAAATATATCATAAATTTAAATATACAATTTCCCATACAAATATAATTGTTACATAATATAGCAGTAACTATTATAACTGTTACAAACTGTTAATTGTTTAATCAAATCCAGAATACTCTAGACCTAACTATTAATGATGTCGTGAATCATTGTGATAGTGTCAAAGAACTATGGGAATATTTAGAATTTCTGTATGGTTGCAAACAAGATTTGTCTCATGTTCATGAATTATTGTTAAAGATTTATTAAGCGGAATAAAGAGGTCGCTCCCTGCTTCAATACTATACTAAAGTGAAACAAGCCTTTAAAGAAAAGCGAGCTATATTTCCTATTGTTTTTGACATAAAGCAAATTTAAGAACAAGATGAGCAAATTATGGTACAGTGTTTCTTAACAGGGTTGGGTTTCGAATATGACATACCATGAACACAATTACTAACTAGTGAGACTCTTCCTTCCTTTACGGAAGTATATGTTCGTTTGCTTCGAGTTTATAAAAATGGCAATGAGACTTCTGATATGGCGACCAATAACTCAATGGCATTAGTGAGTAACGTTTCAAATACTAATTGTGGTGGCAAAGGTGAAAACAATAGTGGTTCTGTTGCTGGGAACAGTAACACCCCTCGCACCTGTAATTACTATAGAGTTAAAGGATATATCAAGAAGAATTATTTGAAACTGCATGGTAAGCCTCCTAAATACTAGGGTCAAAATAATAACAGAAAATTTGTAAATATGGCTACTCATGATGGCATCTTACCCCTTCCTTGGTCATGGTCACCTTATATCACAATTTCATCAGATGAGTATGTTCGTTTAGCCAATTCCTAGCAACAAATTTTGGCTATTTACGATCCATAACAACCATCCTCTACGACATCAGCTTTGGCTAATACAAGTAACCTTATTGTCTATCTCTCTACCTCGTCTCGTAGTTGGGTTATTGACTCAAGTGCTACTGATCATATGACCGGCAACACGGGTATCCTCTCTTCTTTCAAGTCTACTAATAATTTACCTTATGTTACTTTAGCCAATAAATCTACCACTTCTGTAATTAAGCGTGGGACAATAAAAATAATAAAAGCCCTCCCATTATCATCTGTTTTATGTTTATCACAATTCCCTTTTAACTTATTATTTGCCAGCCAACTAGCTAAAAGTATCATCTATTGTGTTGTTTTCTATCCCGATTATTGTCTTTTTTAGGATCTTGGGACGAAGCAAATTATTGGTAAAGGGCATCTGGGGAATGGTCTATATGCTCTTGATTCGACTTCTAAAACAGTACCTTGATCAATTACTTACACAAGCTCATCTCCTCTTTTGTAACTTTATTTTCGTTTTGGTCATTCGTCTCTCACAATTTTACAAAAATTATGTCCTAGTCTTAAACAAGAATCTACCTTAGAGTGTAAAGCTTGTCAATTTGCTAAACGTCATAGAGTATCTTATTCTCTTAGACTAAATAAACGAGTTAAGTCTTCTTTTTACTTGGTGCATACTGATGTATGGGGTCCTTGTCCTATTCCATCCAAATTTGGTTTTTGATATTTTGTGACATTTATTGATGATTATTCTCGGGTTACTTGGCTTTATCCTATGAAATCTCAATCAGACTTGTTTACTATAATTTGTGCCTTTCATGCTAAAATTAAGACTCAATTCAACAAATTCATTTGCATTTTGAGAAGTGATAATGCTAGAGAATATGTTTCCAATACTTTTCAATCTTATCTCTCTCAGTATGGTATTATTCATTAGTCATCATGTAATGTTACCCCTCAACAAAATGGTGTAGTAGAGCGAAAGAACCATCACGTATTAGAAGTTGCCCAGGCACTAATGTTCCATATGCAGGTCCCAAAAGTTTTCTGGGTCGATGATGTCCCTACTACTTATTTCCTAATCAACCGAATGCCTTCTTTTGTTCTTGACGGTTAAATTCTATATTCCCTTCTCTTTCCCTAATGTACATTATTCCCTCTTACTCCTCGAATTTTTGGGAGTACTTGCTTTGTTCAAGACATGCGACCTTAGGTCTCAAAATTGGATCCTAAATCTCTCAAGTGCATCTTTCTGGAATATTTTCGTGCTAAAAAAGGATATAGTTGTTACTCTCCTTCTTTGGATCGTTACTTGTTCTCTACTGATATTACCTTTTTTGATAATACCACCTTCTTTGCTTCTCTTGTGCCCTCTTCTTCACACTCTAGCGATTCAGAGGACGATTTTCTTATTTATATTGTTAATGAACAGGTAGTTTCTCCTCCCTCTTGACCTGTTATTTGTCAATTTTATTCTTGATGTGTGCAGCAGTCTATTGAGGCACCTCCCATCACCCAGGACATGGACCCGACCCATTATACTTTGTCTCTAGATTCCTCACCACTACCTGATGCTAGCCTTTACCTTCCTATTGCTCTTCGTAAAGGTAAATGCACATGCACTTACCCTATTTCTTCTTTTATATCTTACCATGCTCTATCTCCCTCCTCTAAGTCTTTTGTAGCTTCCTTAGACTCTGTTGTTGTCCTAATGTCCCTTGCTAAAGCACTGGCTCATATTGGTTGGCAAGCTGTAATGAAAGAAGAGATGATGGCCTTAGAGCAAACTCATACTTGGGATATTGTGCCTCTTCCTTTAGAGAAACAGGCCATTGGTTGTAAGTGGGTGTTCACTATTAAAATGAATCCTAATGGTTCTGTTGCTCACTTAAAAGCTCGATTGGTTGCTAAAAAATATGCTCAGACATATGAGGTGGATTATTTGGAGACTTTTTCTCCAGTTACAAAACCTTCTTATGTTCGACTATATATCTCGTTAGTTGTGGCATATAGTTGGGCACTTTACCAACTTGATGTGAAGAATGCATTATTACCTGGGGATTTATCTGAAGAGGTCTACATGGACCAACCACCTAGATTTATTGCTTAAGGGAGTCAAGGAAAGGGTGCAAATTAAGAAAGTCTCTGTATGGCTTGAATCAATCTCCTCGTGCTTGGTTTGGAAGATTTAGTACTGTAGTGATTGAGTTTCGCCTACGAAGAAGTGCATATGATCACTCAGTGTTCTTTGCATCATCTAGCTCTGGGTACATTTTATTAGTTGTATATGTGGATGATATAATGATCACTGGAAGTAAAGAAGCGGGGATCACAAGGCTGAAAGCATTCCTTGGGACTCGTTTTCAGATAAAGGATTTAGTATCATTTAAATACTTCTCATGAATTGAAGTTTCTTGCAGTCATAAAGGAATCTATCTATCTCAAAGAAAATATTGCCTGGATTTATTAAATGATGCTAGTTTTATTGAGGCAAAGACATGTGATGTGCCTATGATACCAAATGTGAAATTAAAAATTGAAGATGGAGACTTGCTTGAGAATCTTAAAAAATATAGGAAGATTGTGGGAAAATTGAACTATCTTACTATCACCCGTCTTGATATTACCTTTTTAGTAAGTGTTGTAAGTTAGTTCATGTCATCTCCTAGAACCCCACATTGGGATGATATTATTCATATTTTAAGATATATAAAAGATGCGCTAGGACGTGGCATCTTATATCGAAATTATGGTTACCACATATAGGAGGTTTCACATATGCTGACTATTCAGGAGATGTTTCAGATAGACGCTCTACCACAGGTTACTATGTTTTGTTTAAGTCAATCTTATTTCTTGGAAAAGTAAGAAACAGAGTGTTATATCTCGATCAAGTGCAGAATCCGAATATATGGCTATGGTGCAAACTACTTGTGAACTTCTATGGCTACGTCATTTACTTGGTGAGATTGGGTTTGATCAATCTAAACCAATGAACTTATGGTGTGACAATGAAGCATCCATCTTCATTGCAAATAATCCTGTGTTTCATGAGAGAGCCAAGCATATAAAAGTCGATTTTCATTTTACTTGGGAAAAACTAGAAGATGGATCAATTTCAACTCAATATGTCAGAATAGGGAGCCAATTAGCTAATGTGTTTACCAAGCATTACCGGAGAATCAGGTTAATTTTATTTGTAACAGGCTGGTTATGATCAATATCTATGCCCTAGCTTGAGGGGAGTGTTACAGAAAATAACAGTTGTTATAGCTGTTAAAAAATGTTAATGTAATTATAGGGATTATACAGCTAATGTAAATAACATATTCATATGAATTTTAGCATGATTATAAGATTACTTTCCTAGTTTAATCTATGTATTCCTGTATAAATACTTGTATCATTCTAATAGAATAAACACAAAAGTCAATATAAGAATGAAAATTATTTAATTCTAATCAGTGATATAGTCTCCATAGTTTAAAATAATATTTCTAACCCTTAGGATAATTAAATTTATTTGATTTAAAAATAAATAACATATTTTAAATTAATTAAAAGTCCTTTTACATTATTTATCTAGAGATTAATTTTTTAATTAAATAGAAATGATTCTTTAATAAAATAGAAAACTATTTTATAACATATCAAATAAGGCTCCTTTTCTTAATTAATAAACGATTTTTTTTCAAATTTAATCAAGAATTGTTCTTTTTCTAATAAATTAGGAAACTTATTATTCAAATTAATAAAGAAATAATTTCTAAATAAAATAGAATAACAACCCTCTAAACAAACAATAAAACTTATCTTATTTTAATTAAATTGAAATGAATAATTTAATTACAAAATACCTTTTTTAACTACCTAAGAAAATAATTTTTTAATTTTAAAGAAGTCTAATTAACCGTAAAATCCAAACTAATTAAAAACAATTAATCTAATTTGAAAACTTTTAGAAATATTAATTAGGAATCAATTAAATTATAAACTTTAATCTAATTAAGAAAAATAATTAATTTAATTTAAAATAAAATCTCATTTTTAACTAATATAATTTTTTATACATAGGAAATGAAACAAACAACTAACAACTAAAACCAATACCGATCAAGTCCACCTCAAGAAGGGCAGAGAGCTCTATAGGATAGGAATCTCATATTGAACATCCAAGATCCCTGCTGAACCCCTGCTTGGCTAAGAAATTAGCACAAAATTTGCCTCATGATAGATATGTCTGATATAACATTCCCAATTGCCCTTGATCAGAGCCCGAATCCTCTACCAGAGCTCTAAGTGGGTGGTGACCCGAGCTAGATGAGTTAATAAGATGGATGGCAAGCTAAGAGTCAGACTCTAACCCAGTCGACAATAACCTGCATCCTAGGCAAACTGAAGCCCTTATCGAATTGCTTGAAATTCTGTATTAATGATTGAACACCATCCTACTTTGAAAGAAAAGGCCAACATGCAAACACCTCTATGATCCCACAAAACCCCCCCAACAATAGCTTCCCTTACATTATAATGACAGCTCCTATCAGTGTTTATTTTAATCCATCCAAATTTAAGATGCTCCCAAAAGACCAAATGATGGGCATCAGTACGGTTTAGCCTAATGTCCTGAAGAAATATATTCTCCATGGCCAATTTGCAAATTTGTTGGCACTGCACCAATGTGGAAATAATGTCATTTTGAAATATAAGGGAAAGACTTGACTTCCAAATAACCTATAAACATCTCACAAAAAAGATCATCCAAAGCAGACCACTAGGCCCAAGTTGAGCAATGCACTCTAGATTCCCCCAAACGTATTCCTGCAAGTCCATTATATTGAAGTGTGGATAACCAAAGCCATGAAACATTTTCCAAATCTCTCTTGCATGGGGACAATCACGTAGTACATACATGATAGTTTAGGCTCTTCCCTCACATTGAGGACAAGTGTCATTTTGTGTCCCAAACCTATGATGTCTCAACACATTAGTCATAAATTTCCCATATAAGACCAGCCACAAGAAGTGATGAAGCTTAGGTAAACATAGAAGCATCCATAATCTCCTTCAACTACCATTACTAAGCCGATCCCTACAAAGCTTAAAATGTTGATCTAGAAGAATAAGTCCCACTAGCACTTTTGCTACAGATCAAAGAGTCCTTTAACTTTGAAAATCTTGGAATAGGGATACTTTGTATTTGTGCAATAGCCTCTGAAGGAAGCAAATGCTCGACAATAGAGAGATCCCACCTCTTAGCTTATGAAAACACATATGCCACTTTTAACGTGTCCAAGTCTCCCAATTCAGCACTAGTCAACGAAGTGCCCAAGGAGAATCACCAACCCAAAGGTCCCTCCAAAAAGATATCTCTGACCCATGAGTTACTTTCTATATCATGAATTTCAAAAGATGCTCTATGCTTTTACAATTCCCTTCCAAAGGGTAGAATCTGTGATATGTGAATTAAATCCCCTTTTATTGAAATATTTATCCATAGGACATAAACCTAAAGAGCTCCATCACTATGCAAAATAAACCAATCAAGCTTACCTAACATAACAACACTGGCATGCCGAGATGACCTAAAACCCAGAACCTCACCTGCTTTTCAAGTAACAATTTTTGCCAATTAATCATATGATGTTTCTGAGTTCCGTCAATAGAACCCCAATAAAAATTTCTATTAATTCTGTCCAATTCATCACAAATAGATGACAGAAACCAAGTAGTTTGCATCGTATAATTTGTAATTCATCGATAAAAATTCCTACTTTTCCAAATCGTTTGTCTGGTCTTGACCTTATCAACAATGCCGAAGTAGGTTAATCTTTTAATTCTAGAATGAACAATTGGCACCCCTAAATATCTACCCAGATCTGAAGAGACTTTCATTCCCAAACATTCTGTAATTTTCCTTCTAGTGTCCCTGCTTGTAGATTTAGAAAAGAATACTCCAGACTTCTCTAGACTAATTTTTTGTCCCAAAGAAGCATAAAACTAAGATAAGATTGACTTGATCCAAGCCTTAGCAAATAACATCAAATCATCAACAAAAAATAAGTGCAATATACCAAGACCTGATATAGAAGCACGAATAGGAGTCTATAGCTTGTTGCGAACAACATTACTTATCCAAGAGGATAAATACTCCATACAGAGAACAAACAAATATGGGAATAAAGGGTCCCCTTGTCATACCCCACAAGTAAGGCTAAACCTTGGCAACGAAGAACCATTCCAAATAATAGACAAAGAAGAAGAGCTAAGATAGTTACAAATTAACTGTATCCAAGAAGCTGGAAAATTAAAAGTTGTAAGCACCTTTTCCAAAAAATCTTATTGGATTCTATCATATACCTTTTTAAGATCAATTTTAATAGTCATGTGCCCCACTTTGCTCTTAGACAACAATAATATTATCCAATGTATGCATCCAAGAATGAAACTACTTTGGAAAGGACTTACAATGTCATTTAAAAATAGGCATAAATGATTAACCAAAACCTTTGTAATAATCTTAAAGAGGACATTATAAAGAGATATAGGTCAAAATTAAGAAATTACATGAGGAGCGTCAATGTTCAAAATCAAAATAACATTTATTTTAACAACACCTTCAGGGATTGTACCAGTCTTGAGGCTCTGATGGACTAAATTGACCACATCAGTGCTAATAATTTCCCAATATCTTTTGTAGAAGAAAGCTTGAAACCCATCGGGATTGGATGCCTTAAAGGGATCCATCTAAGATACAGTCGTCCACTCCTCTTGAATCGTGATCTTACATGAGAAAGTCAACTTAGCTGAATCCATAAGCTTTGGGTTATCAAACACAATATCTACAATCTCCATAATATTGTTAAGAGGGGCAAAGATACTTGAAAAATAACTGTAGGCCACATCCCTAAGGATCTCTCATCAAAAACCCAATGCCTCGAGGAATCTTTTAAACACTCAACTTTTTTTCATTTTCGTTTAGCTTTAGCTATAACATGAAAATATTTGGTGCAATGATCCCCATCCATAACCCAATTAACTCTGGCCCTTTGGAACCAAAGCATCTCTTCTTACCACAAAATAGAAAAATATTCTGCAACCAGATCTCTTTCCAACCTATAGAGACTTTCTGTTACCCTATAGCTAGCGACAATTGCACTCCCTAATCATGCCCATCATCCACCTCTTTTTTTGGTTTATGTTCCCAAAAATAGTTTTAGCCCACTTCACAGAAGGTTGCTGAACCTGTTGAAGAGATACACAAGGACATTGAGATTTGTGACCCAGGTATCCGCTACCATTATATGATACTCCTGATGAATGGCCCATACAACCTCAAACTGGAATGGACTTAATCTAGGAATCGAAGAAAGCCCCTTAGTATATAGTAAAATCAAATCATGGTCTGAAAGAACTCGAGGCATATTAAATAGAGAAGCATCTGAGAATAAATCCTTCTAAGAATGGATAGCAAGAGTATGATCTAACAGTTCTTAAATTAAACCGATACCAAAAGATTTTCTAGCCTAAGTGAAAATAGACCTTTGAAGACTAATATGATCCAGCTCATAACTATTCCAATGATCACGAAAAGTCCTGTATCTCATAATCGGTCATAATATCATTAAAGTCCCCTATAAGTAACTATGGCATAGAGATTGAAGATGTTATGTCCACCATATATTGCCAAAATTGCTCCTTTAACGTGTTTATAGGGCTAACATAACATAGAGTAAGTAACCAAGGCTAAAACCTAGTCATATCTAATAACACATGAATATATTAAGTTGAAAATTGAATGGGATGAATCTTCAAATTATCCATATTCCATAAGAGCCAAACTGACCCCCCCTTAGGAAATTCGTCCAAGTCATCCTTAAGAAGATGAGAGAACCCCAAACTCCTGATAAGTCCATCAAGAGATCCTAAACATTCAAGAGAACCCTCCTTTTTTGCCTACAAATATTTCATGAAATAATATGTAAATCCTTCGGGAGAACCCTCCCTTTTTTGCCCCACCAATATTCCATAATATAATATGTAAATCCATAAAGAATACCAGAGACTAAAAAGAAGATGGAGGGTTAACACTTACATAGGCTCCGAGTCCTTGCACGTTCTCCTTACGTGTTGCCATTTTCGTTGCTTTACCATCAATATCAAAGAAGAGCTTATTTCCCACTTTATCTTGCTCAAATTGGTCACTAGATCCAATCTTCTCCAAAAAATTAGGACTTAGGCCAATATTGAAAGAATCTTTCTACATAACAGGTTTTTGAAGAAGGGGGCCTTCTCCAAAATGAATTTCTACCATCATAGGAGACTTCGGGTTAGAATGTGGCATATTAGTAATATCACTTAACATATTATCAAGCTTACTAGAAGGGGTGGCAAGACCGCATGCATGGGCACATCAATTGCACTTCGTGTTAATTTAGTCAACTTAGAAGTTAAAGTGGATCCCATTTTTTAACCGTTAGATTTGCACATGCCTACCTTGCCACTATTCTTCTTCTGAGTGGAATTGTCTTGAGAATTACAACACTTTTTGGCTACCTGCCTTCGCCACATTGGATTCCTCTAAATTTGACTCTAGCGTCACAATTTCAACATCTAAGTTGTCAAATATATTGAGAATGCTTTTATCCTTATCCCTTTAATTATTGTAGACAGAAAGGAGTCTCCCAGTTCCTTCAGAATTTTTATGCAGGCATTTTTAAACTGCCATCCAATGACTAAATTGTAATTCGCCCTCATCTGTCTATAACACCGCCTTCTGCTAGTCCTGGGATCCTCTACCAGCTTTCTCACTGCCTACCCTCATACCATCACCACCATTCTAATCGGAAGAAAGGCGAGGAATTTTAGTGCAATACGAAATCAAGTGTCCTACCTTCCTACATCCATTACAAATCTTCGAAATACCCGTATATTCAACCTTACGCTAGACTCATGCCACTTTCAATCTCAAAACAAGGGGCTTCTTCAGATCAACTTCGATACAAATATGTGCAAATTTCCCCTAGTTGCCAACGCGATCTGTCTCTCAATCTTAATTGACTCCCCAATACAACTTGCAGTGGTAAACAAAAACTCATCTTTATAGTATTCGATAGGGAACTCAGCAATATGAACTTGAGTAATTACCTTTGTGATTTGCACAGTAGAAGGAGAGAAACTAGGTATCCAGCAGGTGACTATAAGCATAGGGCCTGCAATCACATAAGGGTCGCTAGACATAACTGTTATGAGATCATCCTCATAATCAAACTTCACAATAAAATATCCATAATTCACGTCAAGAATCTCCATTTTGCCCTTTAATTTCCATAAAGCCGAAAGACGATTAAATAGGAATTGAACCCCCTACAAGCTTTTTTTAGACCTTAACAATAATAGCATGCTTCCAATCACAACATAGATATTGCTAGAATTCATCATGAATCATAAGTTAAGGTAGTAAAGGATTCCCATTTTCATATTCAATGGAAACTTTGCCAGTCCACCTATCATCTAAGGAAAATCCAGACGAGATTTCATAAGAATTGTTGTCCATTGCCTTATTTTTCCCCTTTAATTGGAAATCTTGAAACAAAAGTGATGGAAATCTTTCTCTCATGTCTTTGGCATCAAGCATAGCACAGTCCAGTGAACCACTAGTCTGGGTACCATCAGGATCGTCTGGCAGTAGATGTTAACCCATTAATTGAACAATTTTTTAGTGAATCGTGTGTGAAGAACCAAGCACAGAGAGAGCAGATCTGGAGGTTTCAACGCCTTTTGACAACATGTTGTTCCTTTGTCATCTAACATAATTTAATTATGAAAGATAGCCCTTTAAAATTTTACTTGATTCTAATTATTGATTTAATAACTAATTTATTTTAATAATTTAACTCTTAAAAGTAAAATAAATACCATTGACATTCCTAACAAAATTTAACTCTTCTAAAACCAATTTTTGATTAATTAAAAATTATTTTCTAGATTTATTAGGAATTTAAATTAATTTAATATTAATTTAATTAAGAAAAATAACTTAATAAAATAAACACTTTAAATATATAATTATTTAAAAAAAGAAGAGGAGGGCTACTAGCGTGTGTGGAGCACACCCTAGCCAATTTATATAAGGTGCATATGATAAATGCACTAGATGCATTAGACATTTTTGCTTAGAAAATATAGGCCTTGGGTCCATCTAGGCCTGAGTAACTTAGACTTAGACTAAAAAACGACATTATTTTATATTTTTAATTTAAAAAAATTGGTCGCCTTTACCAATTTTTTAAAATGATTTTTGTTAAAATAAAAGTGTAAAATAATAGGTCGTCCCATGGGCCTTATACGTCTATCCATTACTGGGCGTGTGTCTTACAAGGTTTGTCCGTCTCCTCTCACCATTGTAGCTTCTCCATCTAGGCATTTGCTTCTTCTTTACGAGTCATATCTCTCTTTTTTGGGTGATGTTTTGCCTTTACTAGTAGCAACTATCGGTACTAGCAAATGTCTCACCAGTAGCGATTACTGCTGCTGGTGGAAGAACTGCCTTCAACAATGCTGGAACAAGGATTTTAAGCCTCATCCATCAACTCCTAGAAGCATACACATAACTATAACACATTCAAAACATATGCATGCTTCAATTGAATTCCCAAAAACATTCAAGCCTAAATTTTAAATTCATCATAATAACAACAACGTAAAAGGAGGTATGAATTCAACTTTTAAGAAATATTGTTTTCCAGAAATAGAACACACGAAGGCATAGGGCATGAGATTGATATCTACATATTCAAGACATGGGGCATGCAATTGGATTTTTCAAGAAACAAAAATATGTCAAAAGCTTCAGAAACTATGAAGATATTTGATTTAGAGGATTTTAAAGACAAACCATGTGAGACAACAAAACAAGTTTTAAGCCTTAATCCAATTAACAAATCGATAACAATCAAACAGTAAACTTAAACAATTAAAAAAGGTTCTAATATTACTATTGGGAAATAAACCATGATCGAATCATAAACGTAAAGAAAAATTTTATTTGATGATTTTCCATTCTGATTTCTTTAATTAAACGATTTGAAATTTACAAATCAGAAATAAAAGGGTTGACTTGATTTAAATTCCTACAAAAAATTTTCTTTTGAATTTGTTCACTACGAGCTATTCAAATGTTTAACCTTTAACGTTATTCATATAATAAAAGAAAAGAACTCAAAACACTTTTGAGAGGAAAAGACAAGAGTATTGGCTCTTTGATGTATTTTCTTATTTATAGAAAAATATTCTAGGGTTTCTTTACAATTAAAATTAAACTTCCAATTAAAACTTTAAATTTAAGTTCAACCTAATTTAAATTGGTTTTATCTTTTTAACTACTCTATATATGTAGCTCATTATATTAATAATATGTTGGCAATGATTAAAAATTATAATTTTAATTCATAATCAAATTTTAAACTTTTATTATTTTTAATTCTCTAATTAAATAATTTATTATTTTAAATCAAGAATGACGTTTAAAAACATGATATAATTGTTCAAATATTAAAAATGTCAAGGTTGTTTGACTTAACTTGTCAATACATAGTTATAACATATTATTGAATTATTTCATCATCTAATGTTCTAATTGGATATAGAATATGAAATTAATATCAACTCTATTTAAATCTAATTATGTACACTCTTACTAATCAGTAATTAATTTATAATTAATATTTGAAAATATTTGTTCAAATCTAAAGTCACTATAGCTAGAGATTTCTTTAGATCACTAGTAATTAAGAACATTGGAACATTCTTCCTAATTAGTTTAAAGTGATGAATTCTTTATTAACTAACTTACTTATCTCCATATAGTTCATAGTATATCCAAGTACTACCAATTGAACTACTCTAATTAGAATATATCATAAGTAGTCTCAAACATAGTAATTCCTATATGAGATACTTTGATAATCTTAAATCTAAAGATCAAGTACACAACCATCATAGTGAGAAAATTGAAAAATACACAAGTAATATTCTATTCAAGATCCTCATAATCAAACCAATTCAGTAAACTTACTCTTTGATAAGCATTCAGATGTTTGTTTATTGGATAGTTAATCGTGAGGTTTGGTTGCGTGTAAGTTTTAATTATTAACTCTCGATAATTTGCAAGCGCATAGTTCGTTCGTTTAGTACCACATGTGTCGATCCCACAAGAAGAGAACTAATCTAATCCTAAAATCTAAGGCCAGAAACAAATAATAGAAATTCAAGATGCAACGAAACTAAAATGAGAATTTAATTTAATCAATCAAATCAAAAATCAAACACGAAAATACAAATTACTAAGTAATTGCAACACACCTAAGAATCAACCGAAAGAAATTCCCAATTGAGAGAAAGGGAATTTTACCTATCCTTAACGTTAACCTAACTGATTATGAATTATTAGATTATTGTTAACCTAACTGATTATGAATTATTAGATTATTGGTTCTAGACGGTTGATTACTCTCTCTCGAGTTATAACTTATAACCGTTAACCCTAATCAGATTATGGAGATTGCAATCTCTCAATTCACAACCTATCTAAAACCCTAATTAGTTCTGAAGTTCTCTAATAAACTACTGGAAACTATACAGGATCTCTCTTCGCATAAATTACCGATCTGATTTAATTCTAATTTCTATTAAATCAACTAACACTCCGTAGTCTAATTTAATCGTTTTTCATTCAATTCACTATATCAGTTTATTATCGAATTATGCAATCGCAGAATCAAATCACAACAAAATCCAATAAACACATAAACAATCAAATTCTCATTAATTCAAGAACAAAATTCTAAAGGTGAGTTTAGAACATCCTCAATATTTTAGATCCTATCAACAACTATTCAATCCAATTCTATACAATAATAAAACTAAAAAGAACAGGAAATGCAATCTAAAATGGATGACAGGAGGTAGCGACGTTGGGAAACTCCTGATTTGGGAAGTACTTCGAGTCAACTTCTTCTCCTTTTCTGTCTTCTTCTTCTCTTCCTCTATCTCTCAATGATTGCTCTCTAGGGTTTCTTAAGGTTGCTAATGCAAAAGCTCTTTCTCTTTCTCTTCTTTTTATATCCTCTTGTGTTTTGGGTAACTATAGGATTTTTTGGGGTTTGAAAGACCCCAAAAATCCCTCAAAACTTGATGTTCTTAAGTGTCTGTGCGTCTGCCCGATGCAGGCCATGATCGTGGCTCACATCTGAGTCTTCTGTCAAGATCCCTGGGCTTCTGTCACAATCGTAGCCTAACATACCACGATCGTAGGCCGTTATTTTGACTCGAATGTCTCTAAAACTCCTTCGTTCTTCGATGTTAACTCTAAAACACTAGCAAACACATCAAGGTACCTCAAAAACATAATATTTGAGCTCAAAGACTTGTACTAACCCATAAAACACTTAAAACATAAATAATTAACAAACTAACACAATTATAACCTAAACACGTACTAAATGATTAAATTAATAGCTAAACACATATCAAACTATGCCCTAAAATACGATGCGATTTACACTTATCAACATCCCCATACTTAAACATTTGCTTGTCCTCAAGCAAACAAAAACAATCAAACAAATCAAGAAAACACAAAAAACGCATATGCAATAATGAGACAATCACTTCAACTTAGCAAAACAAATTTAACTATAAACTCAAACCTTCAAGTCGTTCTAACTTATTAACAAGCGAAATCTGCGTCTAAACACCTTAGACTAAATATACAAACTAACCAAAATTTTAATGTTGACTCTATTCACTTCTATCACTTGCACCCACACATTGGTAATCATTCAGTCAAAACAAAGTGTAGTTATTCCTCAGTAGGTTTTCATGAAAAATCAAGCTACTAACAAGTTTGGTGCTTTTTTAAATTTAAAAACATTCTTTTTGTTGATTCTTATGCGGAGGAAAACATTTCTGAAGAATGTCGATCCGGTTAGTCAACTAAATCATATTGTTATTAAGCTGCTTAGTTGGAATGTCATTATAGCCTTTTTACACGAAGGCACACATTTGTGATATGTGTCGATCCGATTACTCAGCTACATCACGTTTTCAACTAGCTACTAGCTCTATTCATAACCCAAAGGCCAACGGAATAGTTATTTATTAAAAATTTATAAACACTTTTTTAATTAATGCCTACTTTGTTGCTTTAGCTACTTGTTTTCATAAAAAAATACTAATAATTCCACTTATTTGATTAACCTAAAACTGTAAATGAGTATGGCAAATTCCTCGGGTGAACGGACTAACATCGTATCATAATTAACCAGCATATTTAGCCCTAAGTAACTTAGGTCACTAATTTCACAAGTTATTAAATCTTTATAGCCTAAATATATCCGGTTACAATATGCAACCTAAACAAACTATCATACAATATGCAAAATTCACACTCAAGGTAAAAATACACAACTCTACTCACATTTGAAACTAATTGAGAGGAGCTTCATCATCATTATCATTCGAATTTAATACACCAAATGACATGTCAATCCTTTCCGATCTAAGATTATCTTCCAAGTCATTGACATCTACCAAATTTGGTTCTTCAGAAACCCAATATGCCAAAAGATCAATATTATCAATGGAAATTGGATTAGTTAAATTACTTGTGCTATTAAGACTCTTAATAAACAATAAAATTTAATTATTAGAAAACTATAAGAAATTATATCGAAATTAATAATGATAATTACATACTTTTCCTGAAACTTTAAATTGTAACGAACAAAAGCCAAGTTATTCAATCTCTTATGCTCTAATATATTCCTTTTCTTGGAGTAGATAAATTCAAATGTGCTCTAGTTTCGTTCACAGCCTATTGCGCTCACACATTGACTTAAAATTTGAATTGCAAACCTTTTCAATTCTAGAACACCATTTTCGAATTAATCCCACCAAGAAATTATAAGTCGTAAGATAACAAAAGTAGCATTATAAACAAAGTAAAGTGTTAATTAATTTCAACAAATAAAAAAGGAAAAAAACTAATACTTAGAGAAAGTTTTCCTCTTTATCGAATAGCAATTGGCATTCCAAAATTCTCGTAAAACAACTTATAAAGCTTAATTTGTGAGCTTAAGAGATCTTGCATTGCGTCAATGCTAACAATTGATGTAATAGTTAAAAACATTCCTCTATTTACTTCATCTTGCTTAGTAAGATCCATTCTAAAATAAAACCTAGGATTCAAAAACACCCTAGTTGCAAACAACGGAGAAGAAAGTTGTCTTTTCCTTCTCTCATTAATGATTGAAAGATATGGTGTGTACAAAGAAGGCCTATGTTTCATATTGGCCTTAATTGCTTTCGTCGCTCTCTCCATGGCATCAAAAAAATAACCCATTGTTAGCTTTTCTTCACTATCAACCAAGTGAAGCACCCTCACCAAAGGCTCACAAACTCAAATAACAAATTGGCAGTGAGACCAAAATTCTCTATCTTCCAGTATAATTTTACAAACCTCCACTCTAGCATTAGATCTAGCATGTTGAGATGCAATCCATTTATCACTTGTAAACATTTATCTTAACTCTTTCTTCATCATAATAAAAAACCGAAGTGATAAGAAATTTGTTACAAATCTTGTCAAAGTAGGACGACACAAATTCCTATCATTTGTAAATTCCCTTTTCATTAAATTCAATACCCATGCATGATTATAGATGAACTTTGTCACCTTTTTAGCTTTCTGCATAGTCTCATCAATAAAAGGAAAATACCTAGGATCCCGTATATTCTCCAGCATTAGGTCAATGCAATGTGCAACACAAGGAGTCCAAAAAAAGAATTATACTTATTTTGCAACCTTTTTCCCGCCGCTTTATAAGCAGAATCATTGTCAGTAATAAACAGAACAATATTTTCTAGCCCTACTTCATACACAACTTCATCAAATATCGCAAACAAAGTCTCAGTATTCCTAATAAGGCTAAATGCATCAACAGATTTCAAAAACATAGAATCATTTATAGAGTAAACCAAAAAATTAATAATAGGATTTTGTCTCCTATTTGTCCAACCATCACACATAATTGAACATCTATAAATAGCCCAATTCACTCTTCTTTATGCCAAATAACTTATAATTTAAGAAACAAAACAACTCAAAAGTTTACCTTTTAAGTCATAAATCGAAGGACCTTTGTATCCCGGATCATAAGAGGTTATTACATCCATCATAGGTTAATAATAATAAAACTGAGAAGCATTAAATGAGGAACCTGTATCATACCACCATCTAGCTACTACTATATTGACATTGTGAGTCACATCTCTTGTTGCATTATACTACGAATTGAATGTTGGACTTCAAGAGTTGTTCGTGGTATAAAAAAACTAGTCATTTGCCTTCTTCTCTTCCTCACATCAGGTTCAGGTACTTCTTCTTGGGCATGAGCTAGAACACTACTAGTACCACTATCACTTCCAACATTTCCATAATCACCATGGGAAACTAGAAAATGATCTTCCATTACTAATTTCAAAATTCATTCTTTCCCTTTTATCTCTCTCATGTTGATATTCATCAATCAATATTTTCATTTTTCACTTCACATCATCGCTTACTTTTTTACAAGGTTCCACTTCTCCTTTAACCCTAACTAAATGTTTTTTTAATCAGGTGATTCCTCCACCTTTCAAATGCTTGTTACAAAACAAGCAAATAGTATAGTTCCTCATACCGAGAACCAATGTAGCATGAGCCCAAGCTGGATCATTGTATCTTCCTGAAGTGGGATGATCAGGAGTAATTGAACTTCCTTCCATTTATCTGTAAAAATAAATGACTGCATATATCAAAATAAATAGCACATAATTTCATTACACAATATGCATATCCATATTATATAATATAAATAATTTTGTATTATTACATTATACACAATTCACTATAAGTCAAAAACTAACAATTCAATTATTCAACATATATAATTACACAAAACATACATAAACAAT
>JANZXP010000005.1:12029271-12048092 GCA_027576715.1 Erythroxylum flavicans
CTAACCGTTGACAAAAAAACGCAAATGGTGAAGACAGTTATCCATGCTATAAACAAAGCCGCCGTTACGGAGCTGCAAAAACTCCCCGTCAGATATGCAGGATGCTATAAGAGAAGAAAAGAGAGAGAAACAGAAGAGAAAGCAAAATATATACGACACATAGACGGTGGGGGGAGGGGCCGCCGGAGATATGCAGCATGCTAAGAGAAAAGAGAAATGAGAAATGAGACAGAGAGAAACAGAAGAAAGATGCTAACAGAGAGAATCAGAAGAAAAAGCTAAATATATACGACATATAGACCGCGGGGTGGGTGGGTAATGACCCTCAGATTAAACGGACGAACGAGATGAATTCTGTGGTCGTCCATCCCGTTCGTCCTTAGTATATATACTTAATAAGTTTCCACGAATTCCATGAACCTGCTTCGGACTACAATCTCTGAGCAAATCTATACTTTCAATCTTTCCAAAATTTATTCCGATAATTACATTTACAAGGAATTGGGAATTAAAAGACGAGAGAAATGTGAAAGTATATTAAAATAGCATTAATTTAGAAAATGAATAAAAAAGAAGGAGATACCGTATGGGTCCTTTCGTTGGTCGTCACTTGGAAGGTCTAGTGGCCATTAAAATTGAAGGACATCTCCAAAACATTATCCTATCCAGAATCTACACGTCCCATAATCTGACACTATTTTATCTCACTCCAACCTCTCCAACCAATCTCATGGATCACATTCAAGCCCTGTCTAGGCCCCCTGCCTCGCAAAACCTAAAGCCTTCACCCACTTTCTATCATCACCTTCCATTTCTTACAAATTCTCCTGTAAATTCTCTCTTTAATCATTTACTACTTCCTTACTTTTAGGCACTCAGTATTGCTTTGATGGATGATTTAGTCTCAAAAGGATGAAATCTTTCAAGCATACATGGCAACTTTGCAGAAATGTGGCGGTCTTGATCGCCTATGCTATGATGTGGGTGGCAGGATGATCGGGACATCAGTCCTTCACCAACCCTATATTCTTTCGCCGCCAGAAGTTCAACCTCAAAGCACGGAATTGAATTTGAGCCTCAAGTTAAAGGAACAAGAATGTTTGTCGCTTTTAAGAAGATGCAAAAACATGGAAGAATTGAAACAAGCCCATGCACAAGTTCTAAAGTGGGGATTCAATCAGAGCTATTACTGTGCAAGCAATCTTTTAACTGTTTGTGCTCTCTCAAACACGGGCAGCATGGACAATGCATGCAAAATTTTCAGACAGATATATGAGCCTGGTACTTATGAATTCAATACCATGTTCAGAGGTTTTGTTAGGGATTTCAAAATGGAGAGTGCACTATTTCTTTACTATGAGATGAGCGAGAGAGGGATTGAACCGAATAAGTTTACGTATCCTGTTCTTCTTAAGGCTTGTGCCAGGTTAAGTGCTTTAGAGGAAGGTATGCAACTTCACGCACATGCTCTTAAGCGTGGGTTTGAAGATGATTTATTTGTGCAGAATAGCTTAATTAACATGTATGGTAAGTGTGGAAAGATAGAAGCTTCATCTGCTGTTTTTGAGCATATGGATCAAAGGGATGCTGCCTCTTGGAGTGGTATTATTGCAGCGCATAATAGTCTAGGAATGTGGGGTGAGTGCTTAAATCTATACGTGGATATGACGAGTGAAGGATTGTGTAGGGCAGAAGAGAGTACTTTTGTCACAGCACTCTCTGCTTGTTCTCATCTGGGTGCTCTTGATTATGGAAGAATCGTCCATGGTTCACTGTTGAGGAACATCAGTGAACTCAATGTAATAGTTCAAACCTCCTTAATAGACATGTATATAAAATGTGGTTGTATAGATAAAGGGATGTGTCTCTTTGAAAGAATGGTGGAGAAGAACCAGTTGTCATATGGTGTGATGATCTCAGGGCTTGCAATGCACGGGCGAAGTAGGGAGGCCCTAAGGGTATTCTCTGAATTACTTGAACAAGGATTGGAGGTAGATGACGTTATTTATGTGGGTGTGTTGAGTGCTTGTAGTCATGCTGGCCTTGTTGATGAGGGTCACCACTATTTCAGTAGGATGAAATTTGAGCATCGTATAGAACCCACAATTCAACACTATGGATGCATGGTAGATCTAATGGGCAGAGCAGGTATGCTAACTGAGGCCTTAGATCTTATCAGAAGCATGCCTATCGAGCCAAATGAAGTCATCTGGCGAAGTCTCGTTAGGGCTTGTAAAGTGCATCAGAACTTGGAAATTGGGGAGATTGCAGCCAAGAGCTTGAAACAATTGAACTCAGATAATCCTAGTGATTATGTGATCCTATCCAACATGTATGCTAAAGCTGGCAAATGGGAGAATGTAGCAAGGATTCGAACAGAGTGGTATTATAAAGCATCCACTCAAACACCTGGATTCAGTTTAGTTGAGGTGAAAAGGAAAGTTCACAAGTTTGTTTCACAGGACATGTCACATACCAACTTTCAAGACATTTACGAGATGATTCACCAGATGGAATGGCAATTGAAATTTGAAGGTTATTCGCCAGATACATCACAGGTACTGCTGAATGTAGATGAAGAAGAGAAGAAGCAGATATTGAAAGCTCATAGTCAAAAGTTAGCCATTGCCTTTGCACTGACAAAAACATCACAGGGCACACCCATTAGAATATCTAGGAACCTCAGGATGTGTAATGACTGCCACACGTACACCAAGTTTATATCTGTGATCTATCAAAGAGAAATCACTGTAAGAGAACGCAATCTCTTCCATCATTTTAAAGATGGAGCTTGCTCTTGTAGAGACTATTGGTAATTCAATTATTTTTATATTATGGAGGTTCTGATTCTTTTAAAGCTTCCTACATTCCAATAGCTTTGGAAGAACATTTCCCTACTTGTTCGTGGCACAGATGTGTTTAGTTGCTGATAATATGTCACAGTTGCTATCTAAACTTTGCAGGAACTGCTTGACCATTTATCTGGTCTAGCTAAATTGAACCACAAAGTCCTCAAGATTCTGTCCACGATTTGTTAACTTCAATGACTTCATCGTAAACACCATAACCCTCTCATATTGGTTTTGGAAATGCGGTTGATTTACTTGTATAGAATCAATAAATCTGATGCGCTTATTTTCAAGGACCTTTACAGAATGAACCAGTTTCTGTTTACACCCCTCATTCCAATGATACCAACCAGTTTCTGGTTCTGAACGAGATGGGAGTTCACAATAAACTAGTAGGGATGTTCTTACTGTCTACAGCATTTGACGCATTAATCTCTCCATCTTAACTGTGAGTAAATCACGTATCACACAGAAGTTGCACATTAAAAAGTACGAACATCAAAGGTAATGGAAACTCCCCAGCTCCTGGAACCGCAGCCAAAAAAACTCCTCCCACATTCATGGGGGCATCCAGAAGTTTAGTATATGATTCTGGCAGAAGTTTAGTATATGATTCTGGCTCTATTTGCAGATTGGAAAAATCAAAAGAGATTTAAAAAATGATAATCCTGTTATAAACCTTAATACAGCTTGCAAAGTAAATAAATCATATGGACAAAAAGGAGTAGAAAACTAAGACTTCATTTCAACAATTACCTATGATGAAGACAAATTCTTGCATGTATTAGTTAATAAAACCGGAGAAGATGTCCCCTTCTGCTAAGAAGTTTACGTATACCTTAACCATTTTGCAACTAATCCAAATTAGCATGTAACCTGATAAGGGTCTAGAATGAACTATAAAACAAGTTTGACAAAATTCAACTTGGACTATCAAGTTCACGGTGAAATTGAATCCTTATAACAAGCACGTAATAGTGTTATAAGTTCGGAGTCAGACTGAAATTATGCAGAACTTAGTATAATTCATCCTTGCAAGTAACATACACTTTAACCATCATTCATCCATAAGTGGAAAGAGTAGTCATAGGTTAAGATCTCTTGCTGAAAATCGTAGAATCTTAACCATAATATAAAATTTTCAAATGTTTTAAAACAATATATTTTTTACATCATGCAAATTTCATCCCTTCTCTTAATGTATTCTTAATACCATAATTTACTATTCTATTTCTTATTTCTAATAACTTTTGAAGAATCATTATTGTAGAAGTTGTTCTAGAGAATGTTTTAAAGTAAAAGTTACAATGTTGATTATATTGTAACTTATGTTCCATATCGACTTTCAGAACATCACACTTTACTTTTAATATCACTTCTGTTTCTTCTACTATCCCTTTGACTTAGTTAATTATGATATTTGGAATCCTTCTCGTTATGCTTTTATAAGCGATTCATGTTATTTTTATGATCTTAGTTGATGATTATTCTAGATTTATACGAATTTATCTCATGCAAAGAAGGTTTAAGTTGTCTTCTATATACTTATGGTTTCCAAATACGATTACTATTTAATAATAATAATGCATTAAAAAAATAAAGAAACCACTCTTGTCTAATTAATCCCAAAATGGAATATTAGTTCAAAGCTCTTATCCTTGAATGTTACCGTAAAATATGTGAGCAAAAAGAAAAAAATAGACATATCTTAAATATGGTATGAAATAGTGATAAAAGAGTTTCAAGCAATTATGACATAAATCAATGACAAAAGAGTTTCATACATACCACAAGGCTTATTTTAATCCCTTATGGAATTTTTTGATCAACATACATAAGATCTAGTTGATTTACCTATTAACAAATCGGGAACTAGTTATAAATGAGTCTATGAAGTTAATACCTGTGCAGATAGTTCTATTGAATGATATAAACTCTGACTTGTCGCAAAAGGCTTTACACATGATTATGGAGAGACTTTTGTTCCAATAGCTCATCTCACTTTTGTTTGGAGTCTTAATGCCATTTTTACTATAAAGTAATAAAATTTGTTTCAACTAGATATTAATAATGCATTTCTTAATGGTGATCTATGTAAAGAGGAATATATATATGCAACTGCCTTTTGATTATACTCACCCATCTAACAAGGTTTGAATCTACAAAAGACTTTTTATGGCCTTAAAAAGCACCACAAGTTTGGTTTTCCACGTTTAGTAACAATGTCTCTCATTTCGGTTCCAAGTTCAGTGCTTAATATCATGAACTATTTCTTCGTAAGACTACCTAATGATACACTCCAATTCTCCTTCATATATGACATGATTATTATTGGTAATGAGTTTTAAGACATTGTTAGTCTCAAAACCATTTTTCATCAATAATTTGATACGAAAGATCTAGCACTCCTCAGTTTTTTTCTTGGCCTTAAAGTCTCATTCAACTAGTTTGGAAAATACTTGATTCAAGCTAAGCATGATACCACTTATTTCACGTGAAACTCATAACTTTTAAAATTGTGCACACTTCTATAAAGTTTAATGCTCATTATTATGCCACTGATGGTACTCCTCTTATTGATGACACGCTCTACTGGTAATTGGTTGAAAATCTTATTTATCTTATGATTACTCGACCATATATTATCTATATAGCTATATTGTTAGTTAATTCATATCTTATCATTGTACCACTTATTGTACCATTGTCCTATGTATCATTTGTTATCTCAAAGGGACGTTACGTTTTTTCAAAACCTTCATTTTTCTTCACTTTTATTTCTCATTCTAAAACCTTATTATGAAGCTGATTGGGCTGATTATCTTGTTAATTGATGCTCTATCATTGATTACTACTTTTTTGTTAGAGATTCATTAATCTCTTAATGCAGTAAGAAGCAACAGCCAAGAGTCATACCTTGTTCCACTATTGAACCTGAATATTGAGTCATGACTAATATTACCTCTGAGCTTATTTGGTTGTGTTAGTTACTCCAAAATCTAAACATTAAACACTTATTAACTACTATCCTCTACCGTGATAATCATTAGTGTGATATTGATTGCTCATAATGATATCTTCTATGATCACACCAAATACGTTAAGAGTAACTGTTGCCTTATTAGCCATCATAGTATTCATGGTATAATACGACTTCTTTATATCCTTTGAAGATCAAATTATTGATATTTTTACCGAAGCTCATTCACTAGGTCGGTTTCAAACTCTTGTCTCCAAACTCCAACACTGAACTTTAGCCATTTTGAGTGTGAAAAAGGATGTTGAAAGTATTATAAAAATATTTTAGAATAATAGGTTCAAATTTTATTGATTTATAATATTCAATCCATTTAAAATCTTTGTAAGGACTTGTGATTGCAATCAACTCAATCTTACCAAATTAAATAGATTTATCATAACTAAACATTGCAAATTTATATAATTTAGTAAAAATAAGTTTTTAATTGTTATATGTTTTTAGAATTCTGTAATAAATAATTACTTGTGGATGAGGGCAAAATTAGAATTACATAATTATAAATGTTAGAATTATGTAAACTTATATCAAGTTTTTAAGTTATTTCTTAGAATTGTCGTGATAAATGATTACACATTAATGAGGATATTGATAAAATGTGATTTGATTATATTAATTAGACAAATCCCTTTTGTTTTGGATTGATTTTCGTGCTTAATTGGTGAAAATAATATTTATTTTATTTTAAGAGATGAAAAGTTAAGAGTGGATTAAATTGGAGCATTATTTGTAAAAGCTACAAATTTTGGAAAAAGAATAGTGGATAAGGCGAGATCATGCCGAAAGCTAAATTCACTCTAAGAGTTTTAGTTCAATTAAGAGACTTATTCCTAGCCATATTATGTAAGGATTTGGATTTGTTTAGAAAATAATCTTTGGAATATTGAACTAAGTTAGTTTTTAGGGAAGGAAAGAAGAGAAAAAAGAACGAAACATACCTTAATAATTCTCCTTTGTTTTTCTTTATGTTTTCTCTTCATCTTTTATCTTTTGATCATTTTTTTTAGTAGAACTAAGGCATGTGTGACTAAATTCAAATATTTTTATTCAAGTGGAATTAAAACTCTAGTAGTAACCTTGTTAGAATCTATTCCAAACTCAGATTTTTATTTTAATTTAAGTATTTATTGTTTTTTGTTCTTTTCATTTTAAGAGTAATCAACATTGATTGATTTAACAAATTAATTCAATGTAGATTATTCTATTGCTATCCACAAATTCAGTGATCTGTAATCATCATGAATAATTAGTACAAGTAACAAATATGTCATTTATGAACTTGTATTTTTAACTCATAAGAAACAAGAGAACTAAATTGAATAGTTGTAGCTATCTAAATTATTTAATTTGGAGTTTATTCTTTTTCATTAGGCTTATTACTATGAATTAATTGATGTGGAATGTTATCATACCTAATTAATTTATGGTAAGTTTTGATTTGAATGCTGAGTATGAACTAAATAAGTCAAGAAAAATTGAGACTTATTATGGCTATCCTCTTAGGTTTCGGAGTATTGCTTCAATTGTGATCTTTTTAAACTAATGATCAAAGTTATAATTGGATGAGATCTTTCCCTTGAATCAGAGTAAAGTACTATTGAATTTCTCACTTTAATACTTAATTAATTCATTTTGATTCCTTGATAAATTTAGTTTATTAGTTAATTAATCATAAAACACCATTTTGTTATATCAATTGAAATTAAGAAATAGTTTTTATTTTTTTTTGGGATTTGGCTTATTCTATGACTATTAGAATAGTTTAGTAAATTAGAATTAATTTTAAGGGCTTCGACAACTTGTCCAAAATCTTGGCGTTATTGTTAAAGAACTATTTTAGTTTTTTATTTTCTTTATGTTATTTTACAATTTACTATTAATCTCTTATCTTGTTTGACTCATTCTTCTCAGGCAGGTTTATTGAAATATAATCCAAAAGTTAAAAAGACAACATGTCATTTAAGGAAAGAGACTAAGTAAGGAAAAGGTCATTCACTTCTAGAAGTGAAAGTTAAGATAAATTTAATAATTGGCGAAGATTCAAATTTTCAAGAATTGAAGAAAAGATGGAAAATACTAATAGTAGAATGTTTGAGGGAGTTAGCGACGTTAAATTTGAATCAACAACCCTTATGCATAAGATTTCTTGATGTTCAGGTAGATTTTGAATTAAAATCTGGTTTGATTCACTTACTTCCTTTCTTTCGTCGTCTCGTAGGGGAAGATCCACATAAACACTTGAAAGAATTCCATGTTGTTTACTATAGAATGAAGCCACAAGGAGTAACAAAAGAGCAAATTAATCTCAAAGCCTTTTCGTTCTCATTAAAAGATAAAGCAAATGATTGACTTTATTATCTTCTCTCTGGCTTAATTATAACATACAATGACATGGAAAATTTGTTATTGGAAGTTCTTTCTTGCATCACAATCAGTTAATATAAAAAAAGAGATATGTGATATAAGACAATTCATCAGAGAAATATTGTATCAATATTGGGACAAGTTTAAGTAGTTATATGCTAGCAACTCACACATTAAATTCCTAAACAACTTTTGATTAAGTACTTTTATGAACGGTTATTGCCAATAGATAAGAGTATGGTAGATGCAACTAATACAGGAGCTTACGTAAACAAAACATTAGAAGTGACTAGACAATTAATTTCAAATATGGTAAAAAAATCTCAACAATTTGAGACAAGGATGGATGAAGCTGTTAAGTGTGTGAATAAGGTAAGTAATAATAACCTAAGGGATAAAATTTCGAATTTTACTTTTCTAGTTCGTCAAATAGCTATATGTCAATTGCAATCAGTATGACAGTATGGAATATGCTTATTCCCTGGGTATCCCATAGATATGTGCCTATATTGCAACAAGACATCTTTCCAAAAGCTAACGCGATAGAAGGATTTCTTGGTCAACCTTAACGAAAATGTGACCCTTATTCCAATCATTACAAATATAGGATAGAGGAATCATTCAAACTTTAATTAACAAAGATACCAACCTGATAATTTCAATAGACAACTTTAAATACATGCTCAATCTCAACCTTCAAATTTAAGTATATCTTTCGATAAAATTGTTAAGGTACTTACTACTAATACTCAACAATTTCAATAGGAAATAAGAGCAAGCCTTCAGAACTTAGGAAATTAGACCATTCAGTTAGCTAACTCTGTTAGTAAATTAGAAGCATGACCATTAAGGAAATTACCTTCACAGACAATGGTGAATCCTAAAGAGAATGTGAGTGCAATAACATTGGAAAGTGGGAAGGAAATTTAGTCTAGACCTCCCTTACCAATGGAGGTAGAAAAGCATGATGAAGGAGAGAAGAAAGATGAATTTCTTAATCTATATCATCTAATGCACATGTACCTCCTTTCCCTTGTAGATTGGCTAAATCAAAAGAAGATGAATATGAGAAAGAGATCTTAGAGACCTTTAAAAAGATGAAAATCAATATGCTACTTCTAAAAGCCATCAAGAAAATTTTAAAATATATAAATTTCTTGAAAGAACTATGGAAAAATAAACGGAAGCTAAAGGATAAGGTGAGAATAATTTTACGTAAGAATGTATTAGCTATTATAAATAGAAAATTATCAAAAAAATGTAAAGATCCAGATATATTTACACTTCCTTATGTCATTGGTGATAAGAAAATTCTCTAGAATCTATCAATATCATGTCCTCTTCAATTTACTGACCTTTTAATATGAATTCTTTGTGAGAAACTAGTGATGATCTAGCTGATCTTTCTTACGTGTGTCCTATTGGTATTATAGATTATGTTTTAGTTCAAGTTAATGGTTTGGTATTTTAACTAGACTTTTACATCTTAAAAATGGATGGAGATAGTGTAGAATATTCAACTTCAATTTTGTTAGGGAGGTCATTCATAAAAATAGTTATGATAAAATTTGATGTGTATAAAGGCACTCTTACTGTTGAGTTTGTTAGAAAGATAGTAAATTTTAATATTTTTGAAGTAATAAGGTACCCTAACAATTTTTAATCTATTACCATATGGATATTATGGATTTAATTATGTAGGATATTTTTAAAGAAGAAAGTGTTGATGATGAGTCAGATTTTAATGTTAAATTGGAAGTGAATGAACAAGTTGATGAAACTTAGGAAGTTATAGTATCATTATCAACAATGCTATTAGATTCGAAAACTTTAAATGCTAAAATTAATATAACTCACAAAAAATGTTGCCTTCTATTTTATAAACTAAAAAGATAAAATTGAAGACCCTACTTGATCATCTGAAGAATATTTATTTGGGTGAAGGAGAGTCATGACCTAAAATCATCTAAAAAAGTTAACAATAGGGTAAGATGAAAGATTAGCATTACTTTTAATGGAGTATAAAACTATAATCATAATGGCTGATATAAAAGACATAAGTCTAGTAATTTACATGGATACAATTTTTTTAGAAGAGAATGCTAAGCCAATAAAGGAACCACAAAAGCAACTCAATCCAACAATGAAAGATGTGGTATTGAAAGAAATTCCAAAACTTTTGGATGCGGGTATAATCTATTCGATCTTAGATAATGAGTGGGTGAGCTTAGTTTAATTTGTGCTAAAGAAAATTGGGTGATCATAATAAGTAATCAAAATGATGACTTGGTGCCATTGAGGGTGCAAAATGGGTGGTAAATATGTATAAACTTTAAGAAGCTTAACTCGTGTTTGATTATGATTTGAAGTGGATGGTAGCAAAAGCCACCAAAACTGATGATTCCACAGCTATTGTATATTTTATAAATTCTAATATTTTCAATATTTTTAGAGTTCCATGAGCCATTATTAGTAACCAAAAGAGCTCCTTTTAAAACAGAGCAGTGGTAGCTTCATTTAAAAAGTATATAGTGTATCATCAAGTAGCTACCATATATCACCATAAATAAATGGATAAGCAAAAGTGTTAAATAGAGAAGTGAAATCTATTTTAAAAAGATGGTAAATTCAGGCAGAAATGATTAGAGTTTATGTTTAGACAATGTTCTATGGGCTAACCATACAGCCTGCAAAACACTGATAGGAATGTCTCCTTATTGATTGGTTTTTTGTAAAACTTGTCATTTAGTGGTGGAGATTGAACATAAAACTTATCGAGCAATGCAATGTTGCAATGTGGATTTGGCAAAAGTTGGGAAGGCAATGAAATTGCAATTGCAAAAGTTAGAGGAACTAAGGTTGGACACTTAATGGAATTCGAGAATTTACAAAGAGAAAACCAAATTATTCCATTATAATGTGATCTTAAGGAAGCAATTTAAGGTGAAAAAATGTTATTATATAATTCTTGATTAAAGCTCATGCCAAGTAAGTAACATTATAGATGACTTGATCTTTTTGTTAAACTAATGTATTTTGTTATGGTACAATGGAAATATAGAATTTAGATAATGGAAAACCTTTAAGGTGAATGAACATAAATTGAAACCATTGTATGAGGATAAGACGGTTTTAAACGTGATGGATATTAATTTGGTAGTTCCCTAATACGTAAAAAATTGAAAAGAAAAAGCCCCTTAAACATAACGACTTTAAAAAATTCACTCAATGGGAGCAACCCAAACATAATGATTTTTATTAGTTTCATTTCAGTTATGAATAGGTTTAATCTGTTTATTTTTGTTTACTTATTTTGTTAGTGTAAGAGAAAATTTTGGTCTTAAATTCCAGAATACTAAAATTTATAAGGCATGATCATGTCTTATGTAATTTAATTTTCGAAATAAGAGACATAAAACTTCAGGGTGCTAAAAATCATAAGGCGAGATCAAACCTTTTGTAACTTAAGTTAGTGTAGCAGTCATCTTAAATTCCAAAATACTAAAATTTATAAGTTGAGATCACGTTTTATGTGATTTAGCTTTTTGTAATGGAATCCCTTAAATTTTAGAATATTAACATTCATAAGGCGAGATCAAGCCTTGAAAATTTTAGTAAACTGTTTATTTTAGAATTTGTAAAATAATAAAAACAAAAAATGATAGGATAATAAAATAATAAAATGATGAAATAAAATAAATAATAATAACATATTATTTTCTTACATATATATATATATTAAAAGTAATGAATAAAACAACGCATTTAACCTTAACTTTTATTTCTTCTCTTTATCCTTAAAGCGATCCACATGTATCCTAGTGAGTGGTAGCATCCAGCAGCCACATCATACTTAATCAGGCGAACCACCCCATATATGTCCAGCTCTGCCACATAAAGTCTAATACTAGGTACTAATCAACTTTCAGCCCACTATATTCCACCACCCATACATGAAACATCCCAGTCCCATGCAAATAAAAGACCAGGAATTGAAAAATCAAGCACAACTCCACTCATTCTACATTCTTCACTCTAAGTAGGCTAATGCATCAGCACTCTAAAAACATTTCGTTTGCATACATTACCAATAGGGATGTTAAAAATTGCTCGGCCCAGCCTAGCCCATGGTCAACGGGTTTGGTCTGGTCAAATAGGCCATGGGCTGACTGGGATTGGCCCGAACCACTTCGTCGGGCCACGGGCCTAGGCTTGGGCCAAGTAGCCCAGCTTGCGTCCTGTGGCCCACCCAAGGTCACCAAACAAAAAGACGTCGTTTTGTTTGTAGCAAAAAGACGTTGTAACAAAACATCATCATTTTGTTACATTTTTAAAATGAATTCCACTAGCAAAATGACTTCGCTTGAGTTATATATAACATAACTTAAAACAGAAGACAAAATGACATTGTGTTGTTAAAAGAAAAAATGACGTCGTTTAAATAGAAGTTTAAAAAACTAGAAGTAAAACGACGTTGTTTTGCTTCTCATTAAACAAAACGCAGCAGGTCCCTTTCCCCACCCCCTTCCCTAACCACTGCATCTGCCAACAGTTACTCACACACACACTCCTCTAGTTTTTCACTTCAATCACTTGACTTTTCTTCACGTTACTGTTATATTCTTCATTCATTCTTCTTCTTTGTGTTAACTAGTCACGTTCTTCCTTCATTCTTCTTCTTCGTGTCATATATCCTTCATCATTGGCCATGTGAAGTCACCAACACTCAAAACAACCAACAATCCAACGTACTTAATAAGGTAATCTCTCACTCGCTCTTCTCAAATTTGGTTTTATTAATAATTGATTGTTTTGAGAAGTTAATTTGAAAACTTTATATGTTAATAATGGGAATATGGGATAATGCATGTATAGTGTTTGATGAAATGCCCTACTATTGATTGTTAATCATTTTGCTTCTTTATTAGATCATATGTAAAATTAATCTAATAGATCCTGAACCTTTTTGGTTTAAATAAGAGAATCATTTATGAGTTTTGACCTTAGAATTTCCCATCCTTTGCATATGTAATGCAAATACTATAAGCAGAGAAGGATTATCTTTGCTTCAAGTTTGGATATGGAGTATGACTTATGAGCTTCACAGATTTACTGACATGCCAACTGTCCTAAGTACATGTTCCAATACATAAGAATCTATTTTGTAAGAGCCAATCTTCCTAAAATTTCAGGTTAATTCCAAGTTTAAAAAATCTCAATACATTATAGTAAAACAAAATATAGGTTTCATATTCACTAGGAAAGGACATCACATTCACATCCACAACAACATAAGGAAAATAAAGTGATTCTTCAAATATCTAAATGTACTTATACCCACCTAATTCTCTGCAATAGTTTATTTGTAGGGAAATCATGGTTTAGTCACTTTAATCCATTCTCTAGAGATTTAATTTGTATCTTTTGCTGTTATATTTGTACAAAATAGTTGAAAGGATTTCATTAATCCCCATGTTTATTTATAAAAAAAAGCATTGATGTGCTTACCAAGTGTCCCTTTACCATTGGCTATTTCCATCATCCATCAATATACTCTTTATTGTTTTGGTCTCTTATTCTCTATAATTCTCCTTACTTGAAGATTGTCTTTACTATGTTTTCCTAACACCTTACGAGATTGCTTCACTGCTTATGGCTTCTCATCCAAAGTAATTATGTAGAGACATAAATGAATTGGCCCTAAGTACTATTGAGTTTTATTGATATTAATTAGTGACCTAACTTTTTAATATTTTCCAAAAGAAGAAAAAACATCGATTTTCCTTTGACTACTTACTCAAGTGGTAGATATTCGAGTAATAGGGCCAGATTCTTGATTACTCTCTTTACGTGTTCACTTTAATTTTTCTAATCCTAACTCAAAGCTTAAAACCACATTATAAAGCAATAAATTGAACTCAAGAGGTTGTGTTAACATAAATAATAAGGCAAGGCAAGGCAATACACTCTAAAAGAAAATGGTTAAGGATAGGTTACTAAATGTTCCCTAATGCTTTTCCTTCTTTATGTGATTTTGTGACCTCTCTTTGCATCTTAGGTTTAAAGCTTTTTTTATAGCTATTGGAATTGGTGTATTTGGAGTGAACCAACTTGAGAGAAAGTGAGCTCATTATTGGCTGTTGCTTAAGCTTTGAGATGTATCGGTAGTTGCGTTGGAAAATTGGTGCCTTCTTTCTTTCATTATTTTATCTATGTTGTATTGGAAAATTGTCGCCTTCTTTCATGCATTTACTTAGTAATTAAGTTGGCATTTGAACCAATTAATTTTGGAATCCAAATGAAATGAATCATTATGTTTGGAATAAACAATAATGTAATTGAATCGAATTGAACTTTTCTTTATCTTTGGTTTGATATATTGATGGAATGGATTAATAATATGCTATTTCCTAATATATTCTTAACTTAACCAATTATATACAATAACTTGAGAGAAAGCAAGCACATTATTATATGTTGATTATTTCTAACCTCAAGTATTTATATGTTTTTTGTCATATGGATCAGCATATTCTTTTAGTTGAGAGTTCTAATCCAATACTGGAGGTAGAAGTGGAAACTTCTATTTCAACACCAAATGAGGATAGAAGTTCTATTAGAACTCAAGTTATTCAACATAACTTTTATTCCGACACCAAGTGAGGATAGAAGTTCTATTAGAACTCAAGTTATTCAACATAAAAGTGAAGTTTAGAATCACTTTAAGAAGACTATATTGATCGACGAAATTGAAAAAGCAAAGTGCAATTATTGTCAAAAGTTATATTTGAGTGGTTCAAAAGTTAGAATGTCTCATTTAAAGAGACATATGGAATCATATATTAGAAGGAAGATGGTTTTAGCAGGTCAAACATTTTTGACCCCTAACCTTATGAAAGGGAAGAATGAAATAACCGTAACAACTTTTGACAACAACAGATCAAGGATTTTGATGGCTAATATGATTGGTGGAGATGAACAATCATTATCTACGGTTGAAAGCAAAAAATTCAGGATATTTCTTAATTCACTCCAACTAACTTTCAAGGTTCCAAGTCAGAGTACATTGAGGAATGATATTTTCAAAATTTATAAGGACAAAAAGAGAGAAACATTAAGAGCATTATCGAGTATTCAAGGATGAACTTCCATAATAACGAAAATATGGACAGCTGATAACTAAAAAAAGGATTACACATATTATATTGATAATGATTGGAAATTACACAATAGGCTTTTGAGGTAATTGATATTCTTTAATATTGTTATCATTTACATTTCATTAATTTACGAATTTATAATTTATGTTGGTATGCTTTTTCATGATATGTTTATATATGTGTCGCATCGTATATAAGTGAAAATCGGAAAACGTGTTGAGAGACTGTTTGATGAATTTCAACATCGACAATAAAGTATCCTCCATCACAGTCGACAATTATTGCACGAATGACGCTATGATTGAGAAGTTGAAGGGTAAGATGCAGGGTGGGAGCCAATTAGCTAGAGGCAAGTTATTTCATATGCGTTGTTTTGCGCATATTCTTAATTTAATCATGAAGGATGGGTTGGAGACAATAAAAGAAGCAATAAAGTGTATTTGGAGTAGTATTTAATATTAGAGTGAAACTCTTAAAAGAGTTTAAACTTTTGAAGATGGTGCCAAATTTTATATATTCTGCATTTAAAGAAGTTGGTTTTGGATTGTCCTACCAAATGGAACTCAACCTTTACATATATGTTGAGCTGTTTATTAGCCTAGCCGAAAGGGATTCTCAGTTTACTTGCGTAATATCAGAAGATCAATGGGACTTGGCTAGAGAACTTTGTATGAAGTTGAAATTATTCAATAATTGGACTGAAATGTTCTCAAACACAAAATATCTAACCTCACACTGTATCTTTAGCACTATGTACAACATAAAGCATGTTTTATCATTATGGATGTTTGACTCCAATACAGTTATTCGGACTATGGCGAAGTAGATAGTGGAGAAGTTTAATTCTTATTAGTCTAAGGTTAGAGATATTATTGCAGTATTATATGTGTTGGACCCAAGATACAAGATGAACATGGTTGAATATATTTATAATGCATTGTATAATGCTGAAACTCAAGAGCGTGTACATACTACGAAACAATTATGGTATCAATTGTTTGATGATTATCATGTTAAAATGCAACAAACTCATGATCAGGATCTTAGTAGTATTGCCAGCAGTTTAACTCCGACTTCAATTTTAAGTTTGACTTTTTCTTCTAACCTGTTATTAACAAATTCTCTTTCAAAATTTTTTAAAGAGAAAAGGGCTAGGATTTCTTACAATACAATGGAGTTAGATAAATATTTTTCTGAATATTATGTTCCTGAAACTGAGGTAAGCGGTTCGATATATTGTCATGGTGGAAGATGTCTGGACATAATTATCTGATCTTACAAGTCATTGCACGAGACTTATTATCTATTCCATCATTCACTGTCTCTTCGGAGTCTGCATTTAGTACTAGTGGTTAGGTCATTACTCCTCATCATAGTCGACTTCATTATGGCATTGTGGAAGCCCTTATGTGTGATCAAAGTTAGTTAAATAATGAAGATATTGATGGTAAATTCTTTTTTTAATATATTAATTTTATTTATCTTTATATTATCTTACCTAATATTGTGTTTTTTATTTTCCTACAGTTGTAGGTATTAATGCAGAGGGAACTAGTAAAATTAATATACCAATTGAAAGTTATTTTGATCAAATATATGAAGATGAAGGTATATTTAATTTTATTTTATTTTAATATTATATTACTAAATATTCTTTTTAGTTTTATATTATATTACTAAATATAATGTTTGTACATACAGATGATTTGATCCAAATTGCTGACGATCCTACCAACAAGTATAATTAGATGCTCTCTCAGTCTCCACTCGCCAGTATCCAATATCCAAACTTCATTTATCCAACATGATATTATCTTAATTTTGTAAATTGTATCATTTCTTATAAAATGGTTTAGATAATCATTCGTGTACAAAAAATTTTCTATAGTTAATGAATTTGGTTTTATCAATTCTCCCTTATAATAATTAATAAATTATTTAATTAAAATTAAAATTCGTAATTAATTGAATTGAAATTATTAACTATAATTATTAACCTAATGAATTTTCCTACAAATTCCTAATCAATTGAATTAAAATTCCTAATTAATTAATTATTTATATAATCACATCTTTTAATGAAACATCATTATTAATTCAAATTAATTAATTCAACTTTGTATTTACTTTCCAACAATTGACTGACCAAACTCACGAGGACAACTACACAAGTTTGATGTTTGGCTTGAAGTTGGGAAGTGGCTACAAATCAAAATATTCAATTAATTAATCATACCAATAAGTACATCTCAAGATTTAATTTTAAAATGTATTTCTTCATTAATGATATGCAAATGTATGTAGCAGCCTTAAACCTAAACCTGACTTTTAACACAAATTGTGTTAATATTTAGCTCATTATACCTAAAATATCACTCAAAACATTAAGAAGTTAGTGATATTATGCTTTCATTTAATGGCTTATAATTTTATTCAAATGAAATATTAAGTGGTTTAAATAAAAAGATATAAAATTTTGTAATTTAATAATCGATAAATAAATAACTTTATTATATGATAATTATATGTTGTTATAATTTAAAGTTGTGACAAAATATATATATTAAAAAGAAAAAGGTGAAAGTTTTATAAATTTTATGAAATATGATTATTAATGAAATTATTAATTAATTATTTTTATGACTATAATTTTATTATACATAAAGAAAGAGATTTATGTTTGATTAGTTATTAAACATAATATTAGAGAGGATTTTTTACATTGGATTGGAGAGAAAGCAAACAAAAATTGGTATGCTTATAACATTCTAAAGATGAGAAGGATTTAAAATAAAACCTATAGGCTATATCAAGGTTTCGAGTAAGGAATTACTCTTAACAAACTTTTTATTAGAGTGACTTAGGAATGAATATTCTAATATTAGAAAAGAGAAAAAAAATTATGAATATAAATTTAGATTAATTATAATATAATGATTTTAGAAAAAAAAGTAAAAGAGGTTATAAACTTATAATATAATTATTAATCAATTTTTGTTGGAGCCCTTATTCCTTAGTAAATTTTCTAAAGTATAGAATGTGACATATAGCAGTTTTTATTAAATTTTCTTTATTAAAGTTTATTTAATTTATTAAAATGTTTGTACGAGAGTGTGTATATGTAATAGAGACATGTATGCTCTAATAAGAGACAAGTCGACATCAGCAACCTCATAACTTTTGCACAGTACTAACAAAACACTGAATCACTGACTATCATTAGGTGCTTTAACTCAAAACTTGTACGAGTTGAAGAATCAACTCGTTCAACTCGATAAAATAAAAAAGTTTAAATGCATTAGGAGCAATCATAATATTAATTTCTTTTAATATTTGTAATAAAAATATAAATTTTACAATGATTATTTAATAATAGATATAATATGAAAAGACAATAATATTTATAGAAGT
>JANZXP010000005.1:12057660-12077924 GCA_027576715.1 Erythroxylum flavicans
AGAAAAAAGGAAAAGGGAAGAAATGCTTTTACTATGATAAGGAGGGACATTTTTCTAAGGATTGTAGGAAAAAGAAGAGGGATAAGGCAGCTAAAAGTGGAATTTCAGGTAATGCTGAAAAACCTGAAGATTCTAGTGGAGATGAAATTCTGGCTGTGACTGAGGATTTTGAGGACCTTAGTAGAGAATGGATATTTGATTCAGGGTGCACTATGCATTTCACTCCTCACAGGGACTGATTCACAACATTTGAACCAGTCACTCCCAAAGTTAAAATGGTAAATTCTGGGCAACAAAAGATAGAGGGCATAGGAAGTGTTTCCATTAAAATGTTTGATGGAAAAAGAAGGATCCTAAGCAATGTCAGATTTGTGCCTCGAATAAGGAGAAATCTAATCTCTGAAAGTTCGTTTGATAAGCAATGCTTTTAGATCAGGTCTAAAGATGGATTTAGAGAAATTCTAAGGGATGGGAGAGTCATCATTAGAGGAGTGGAAAGGGGTGGTCTATACTATTTTATAGGCTTAACTGAAATAAATCAGATTTCAGAACGTAGAAACCTTGAACTAACCAAGTAATGACATGCAAGGTTAGGTCATGCAGGCAACAAAATCTTGCTCCATCTCTCTAGGCAAGGTCTAATTCCTAAAGAAAACCTTCAGAAGTTAGAATTTTGTGAATCCTGTGTGCTAGGAAAGCACCACATTCCAGCATTTCAAAGAGGAGCTAAGAGAGCCACAGAGATCATGGAGTATGCTTACAGTGATCTTTAGGAGCCAACTCAAGTCCCCAACAGGAGGGAACCTGTATTTCATGTCCATAATTGATGATAAATCAAGGAAATGTTGGGTTTACCCTATGAAGAGAAAGGATGAAGCTCTAGATATTTTCATAAGATGGCATACTCTTATGGAAAATCAAACTGGGAGGAAATTGAAATGCCTAAGGATTGATAATGGACTAGAGTATTGCAACAAAGATTTTGAGGAATATTGCAGTAAGAATGGAATCCTAAGGCATAAAACAGTAAGAGCAACTCCACAACAAAATAGAGTGACTGAAAGATTAAATAGAACCCTCCTAGAAAAGACTAGATGCATGCTTCTCTCTTCAGGTTGCTTACATTCTCTATGGGGGGAAACAATTAAGATAGCAGCCTATTTAATCAATAGGCTTCCAACCTCAGCTAATGACTATAAGACTCCTCAGGAAATTTGAAGTGGTAAGAAGCCAAAACTCACATACCTTAGGACTTTCAGATGTGCAGCCTATGCAAATCAGAAAGAGGGAAAATTAAAGCCTAGGGCAGTCAAGGTGGTGTTCCTAGGATATCCAGAAGGTGCAAAGGGTTATAAACTCTTACTGCTCCAAAAGGGAGCCTACAAAACAATCATTAGCAGAGATGTCATCTTTAAGGAAGATGAATTCCCCCTGCTGAACAAGAATTCACAAAATTCTGACCTCCAAAGTGAAATTCAAGAGAAATTAGGGACATCAAACCAATTAGCCCATTTCTATGTGCCACTAAAAAATAAAGAAGGTGGTCCACAACCTACTGATGTGGAGCCTACGCAAGGCTCAACACATCATGAACTAAGGACAGAGGTGGCTGAAGCTGTGGGTGAAGAAGAAACCCCACGAACAACTTCAGCTGATGAATAAGGAAGCATACAAGACTATCAACTTACAAGGGATAGACAACTAAGACAAATAATTCCTAATTGGAGGTACTTTGATTCAAACTTGGTTGAATATGCTTATCTTGTGGCTGAAACTATAGATAATAAGGCTCCTAAAACCTATAAAGAAGCCATGAGGAGTAATGATGTTAGACAGTGGAAGGAGGCTTATGAAAAGGAATATTCTTCTCTAATGAAGAACATGACCTGGACTTTGGTGCCTAGACTTCCTAAAGTTAAGTTAATTGAGAACAAATGGTTGTTCAAATGGAAAGAAGGAGAGACAGAAGCAGAACCTAAGATATACAAGGCTAGGCTTGTAGCTAAGGAGTATAAACAGAAGGAAGGAATAGACTACAAGGAGATATTCTCTCTAGTAGTCAAATTCAAGACAATTAGGCTTATACTAGTCCTAGCAACTCTATATGATTGGGAAATCCATCAAATGGATGTTAAGACAACTTTCCTATATGGAAAGCTAGAGAAGACTATATATATGAAGCAACCAATCAGATTTGAGGATAAAAATAAGCTAGCCTATGTTTGCCTATTTAAAAAATCCCTATATGGGCTCAAACAAGCATCTAGACAATGGAACAAGAAGTTCCATGAGGTTGCTGCTAGCATGAACTTCATCAGAAGCTCATATGATTACTGCCTATATTACAAAGATCTAGGAATGACTAAAGCAGTGTTTATGTTAGTCTGTGTAGATGATCTCATCATCACAGGGAAGGACTTGAATAAAATTCAAGAAGTTAAGACTGAATTGTGCTCTCATTTTGAAATGAAAGACCTAGGCGAAGCTTAGAAGCTTCTAGGAATGCGGATAATCAGATATAGGAGGGAAGGAAAATTGTGGCTTGTTCAGAGGAACTACATAAGGAAAATCTTAGCTCAATTCAATATGGAACAAGCAAAACCCACTTTAGTACCCTTAAGATCACGCTTACAGATGGTTTCTGATAAGTGTCCTACAACAGAAGAAGAACAGAAGGCTATGGCTCACTATCCCTATAATGTAGGTTTTGGTAGTTTAATGTACCTTATGCTATGCGCAAGGCCTGATTTAGCCTATGCTATAAGTATCCTAAGTAAGTTCATGGCCAATTTAAGTTTAGAACACTAGTAAGGGCTCAAGAATGTTCTCAGATATATATCTGGAACAGTGAACTATGGATTATGCTTCTCTAAAAGGGAGCTAATCAAATGCAATTACCTGTCTCTATATGGCTATGTGGATGATCACTATGCAACAGATAAGGACTCAAGGAAGTCAATTTTAGCATATATATTTACACTATCAGCAAACACAATAAGTTGGAAATCATAACAACAATCAGTGGTAAGTTTATCAATAACTAAGGCAGAGTATTAAGCAATAATAGAAGGGGTAAAGGAACTAGCATGGCTATCAGGAATATTAAAAGAAATTAACACAGAAATCACAACACCAGTACTATATATGGATAGTCAAAGTGAATGGTACCTGAGTCGAGATCCAGTCCTCCATGAACGATCCAAGCACATAGATGTGCGATTGCATTTTGTTAGAGACCAAATTGCCAAAGGAACCTTCAATCTGGACAAAATAAAAGGTGAGAAAAATCTATCTGACTTCGGTACTAGAATACTAACACAAAAGAAGTTTAATTTTTGCAGGGAATACTTACAAATCATGGAAGCCCCTTGATTCCAAAGGCAGATTCAACATATCTCATAAAAGGGGTGAAGATTAGGGTTTTGGGTTTTTTTTGGGATCTTTCTAGGGTTTTTCATTTGAGCAAAGATTGATGGAGTACGAGGGAAAGTGTGATAAAATCACTCATACTCCAGCAATCTCCACTCAAATTCAACAGAAATATATGAAAAATTGAAGATTAAGGGTGAGTGTGTATCGGTGTCTGAAGGGCTTAGAAGAGAGAAGGTGGAGAAATTCTCAATGGTTCTATTTCAGACAGAGCACAAGTGATTCAGACAAAGCACACGTGACACATTACAAGTCAGAGATATAAGATACAAAACGTAGCTTCACCAATACAAAACGCTGATAGAAGGAGGAAGAACCTTTTAATGAATCATGTGGAAGGCACATGGAGGTGGATTGATACAAGAAAACGTTCGAAAGCCATCTTCTTCTCCATCAGCTATAAAAACAACACAGTTCAAGCATCGGAGAGACAACACATTTACAGAAACTTCAATTTTCTATTTTTCATTGTATTCAGTCTTTGAGAGTGTAAGAACAGAGTGAGAAAAAAATCAGAGAGTGGGTACTAAGGGAGCTTTGGAGGCTCTTGCAAGTATTGATAAACACTCAATCTCTATACTATTTTCACATCCTCTTCATCATACTAGTGAAACACCACTAACAAGTGGGAACCTTGGACGTAGATAGTTTTAAACTATCGAACCAAGTAAATCCAGTCTCTTTACTTTTCTGCAAGTTTTGATTCCTGCAAGATTAACAATCTTTATCACTTTTAGTTTTTTAAGAACAACAGTAAAGCAAAGTTATCCCCACACCATGTTTAGCTAACTTTCTCCTAGATGAAAGAATACTATGAAACCTAAGAAAAAAACACTAAGAATGAGGATGCAATTGACCTTAGCTTTGAACTATTTCTTTTTACAAATCATCATAAAAATCATTAAATGACAACCTAAGGCCATTCCTAAAATTGTTATGATAAATATTTATCTCACTAGGTTTAAAGCAACGTTCTCTTTGGTGGGCCTGTCGTTTTCTGTTCTTTATAGATAATTGGATTTTATACTCTAATTTCCTAACATTGGTTAACCTTAAAATTGAATTCATACTTTTCAGCCTTAAATTATTTCATGAGCTAAGGGACATCCTTAAGAGTAGAACGGCATTGAAATCATATGTTCGTATCTTATTAACCATGGCTCAGTGTTAGATTCACTTCTAGAACTAACGTTAGAGCTCTCTAAACCTCATTTTCCACTAAAGGACTCATAATATAAGAGTAGACTTCTTTCATCAAGTATAAGTCAAATGATATGTTACACATGGATTAGTTACCCACCGCCAAGGCATTTATTTCAAATCTTTTATTATATACCTGATTTATAAGTGACCATGTCCTATGGTCCATTTTAAATACGTAAAAATTATAACTCATAGTTTTCTACAGACTATAAACATTTTATTAAAACATCATTATCCTAGCCGACAACCATGGAAAACCATATTGATGGCCACCCACCTGCTCCATTTGATCATCCCATGTTTCTACAAGTTCTTCAATCGCCTTCAGCTATGGCATCTTCTTCGTCAATAATGCAATAGACCAAAATTACGCAGCACTGTGTTGAACCATCAATATTATTCCCAAAAGCTGTCGTTGAAAAGATGTCCATCCCATTCCGCTATACACTTGTTGGTAAGTTTTCCTAGGGCAAACCGAGATTGGATATTATTCCAGAATTCTTTGTGGCTCAGGATATCAAGACAACAGTCGGTTTACTAGACTCACCATATTATCTTGAAGATGGATGTCTCTGACTTCCATCGAGTATATTCTCGTGGGATATGGTATATCGAAGGCAAGCCAATGCGGGTATTTAAATAGACTCCAAATTTTCATGTTGATCGTGAATCCTCGATTGTTCCGATTTGGTTTACTTTGCCAAAGTTACCAATTCAGTTTATGAATCAAGAAGCCCTGTTCAATATTGCAAAAACTTTTGGTCAGCCCTTCGCTTAGATTCAGCGACTACTAATTTTAAACATCCTATCATTGCCCGAATGCAGGTTGAGACTGATTTGCTGAAATCAATCCCGAAGCGTTTATGGATACAAATGGAAGACTCAATTGGTTTCTGGCAGAAAATTGATCCGAATGAGGAAATCCTATCATATTGTCCTCATTGTTGGCACGTTGTTCATTCCGAAGAAATTCCCATGTCAAACATCCTGAATTAAAGGTCATCTCAAAACCAGTTCAAAAGGAGATTTCAAAAATGGTTTACAAGCAGAAATCAATATAGCCCCATATTGATAACAATCTTAATTCAAATGTGATTCACGACACAGCTAAACCTGCGTTGATTGAGCAATTGCCAGAAAAGTACTAAAATACAGATCTTTCACTCAATTGCTTGACACTTTGAAGAAAAATGACACGACTAATGGTTGTTTGCGTGAAAGTCATACCACATAAAAAGAAGACACAGAGAGAGTTTTATTTCCAGAACTTCAAAACATAGACTGGAATCAACGTCTGTGTTTACAATATCAAAATGATTCCCCCGGTTTATCCACTGCCCAGCAATTACGGTCTAGATTCTGATATTGATCAACAAATCTTTCCAAACCTTCCAAAAGATGAGATGATTCAGCTACTCAATCAATTTAGTCGAGAGTATGATTATAAACTCTCTAAGCACAATGCTCTGAAAAATGCAACCAAAGATTCCCAGAAGAGAAGGCCTCGGAAAAATTATTTTGATATGCCCAGAACCATTTTAACAAGATCGATTGCTCCCGCTCAATTTGCAGAACTAGATAAATCCAACGATGATGTTATTCTGGGGCATTAGAGGAGCAGGCTCACAACAATCAATTTGTAGACTCAAAAAATTGTAAAAGCTTCATCAACTCTCTTTTATTGCTATTAAGGAACCAATGATTTCTTCGGATAAGGTGCATTCTTTACAAATTTCATTGAGCTCTCATGAAAGTTTTTTCAATGTCATTAATAAAATTTGGATCATGTAGAAATCTTCTTTTACTGCTAAGATTGTTCATGATCATGATCATGATCAGTTTATTCATGTTGAATTGATCGACAACACTTCTTTGGAGTCCTTATTTATTACAGCGAACTATGCTAAATGTAATCGAAGAGATAGACTAAACCTTTGGTCTTCTTTAGAAAGAATTGCAGATGAATTACATGATAAATTGTGGATGTTTGGTGGGGATTTTAATGTTATCTCTAATGTCGCAGAATATAGAGTAAATTCCATTCCACGTCAAGGAAACATGGATGATTTCAACAACTTTCTGTTAATTAAAATTTGATCGTTTTTATTTTTAATAAAAATGAAGTTAATATTATTTTAAAATAATTTTATATAAATATTAAATTTTAATCATTAATCTTATCGTTGGCATGCCAAGCATATCCTTAAAGAAGGGATGAATAATAAAAGAATGAATCTAATGAAGTCTGCACGTTATTTACTTTTATTAAGGAAAGATATAGAAAACTTTAAAAAAATTAGTCCCATCAATTGTTAAATAGAAAATATGTTAGACATCTTGTTTTACCTACCTAAACGTTACTTAAATCTTTAATACTTTCCCATTATTAGATAATTTCAAATAAAATAATTTTGGGAGTGAACTTAAAAGTCATGCTAAATAATCAAAAATAAAATATATGATTGAATATGTAGAATTTTTTAGTTTTGCTTGGGTCTCTTTTGCTTAAACAAAAGGAATATCTAAAGTCTAGATTATTGTTATAGGAGTTGAAGACAAAACAAACATTATTATTATCATCATCATCATCATCTTCATCATCATCATATGAAGATAAAAATTAGGACAGAGGGTGGGATAAGTATAAAGCAAAATTCTAATGAAAAAAATATAGACTTCACACAAGTTTTTTATACTCTAACAAGGCAAATGATCATAATGATAGAAAATGCTTAATTTGAGATTTTAGGATGACAGGACTTTTGAGATTGACTAGAAAAAATTGATTGATTGATTAAATCAACATAACTTAGATCAGTTATTCTAGTTTGGATAAGGTTCGAATGATTTTTCAGTCTTTTACTTTTTTAGTCATTTTTTATTTTTTAAATTTTGTTACTCACTAAATGGCACATATGATGGGGGATAAATTATGTCTGTTCACTTGTTTTCGTATTTTTTATTTTGATGAATGGTTATAGCAACTTCACATAAAATAATCATAAAGCAAACACAATAATAACAATGACAAGTAGGAAAAGAAAGATAAAACTGGTTTATAGTGGTTCAGATCCATGCCTATGTCCACTACTCAAATTCTACTTGAAAATTCATTATCTTCTTCCTTTAGTTGGTCAAGAGCATTATTTTATGCATATTCTTTGTTACAGGTGAAGAGGGACTCTTATAAAAGTATTTATTTTAATTAAAGAATGTATTGATTTCCATCCGCAAAAGATTTACAAATGTTCATAAATAAGGACTATCACAATTGAATTAGAATTACATGTTGACAAACAATGCTAAGGAAAGCAATTAGTTATATCCTTATTAGTAATTAAGAGAGAGAGTTATAATAATGTTGTACTAGTTGATAGGTGTAAATTGTAGTATGCTTTTTAGGTGGTTAACTGTGTTTTAAGTGTTTTATTAGATGATTATCATGAGAATAGACTTAGAATTATGTAATTGTTAGTGTTTTTATGTGTTTTAAATGTTTGAATCATTTAGAGTAAGAATTTGATATTAATTTCATGTTTCACAGTGCGTGTGAGAGTGAATGGAAATACAAATTGAAGAAAAGAGAAGAATTGGAAGCATGGAGGTTGGTCACAATCTTGAGTTGTCTCAATCAAGACAAAGAGTACAAAAAGTAAATTTTGACTTTTCCAGCTCTCTCGAACTCATTTGTCGATGAATCCACTGATTGCCATAAGGAGACAAAAACTCAAAATGAATCAATTTATAGAAACCATAGCTTTTTTTAGGCCTTAATAGAAGATTTGAACCAAAATAAGTGCAGAAACCCTAGAAAGAACCTTAGAAGCTTTAAGAACTATTTAAGGAAGAGAAAAACAGCAAAAACTGTAGCAACCACCGTATCAAAAGAAGATCAAGAGAAGACATCAAAAGAGCATCAGAGAATTCCAAATTTCCAGATTAAGACTCCAACTAGTTTTTCTTTCTTGTCCCTTTATTTGTTTCACCATCTTGAATGTGAATTTGGACTTCTAAGATGTTTAACATGATTATGGGTTTCTATATTATGGATTATTCTTGAATTATTTTGTTGACCTTGATTCTTGTTAAATTCAATACATTTATCAATGTTTGTGATAATTATTATGCTTATACTTGGTGATAAATTAAGAGAGTGAATTAAGTTACATGTGTTAAGGTGCGTGACGAGAGTTGGTAACTTAATAAACCTACAACTATCATATTAATTAACAACTAAAGAGAGATCTTAATTGTGAAATTAATAATCCATAGGATTGCTTCAAATCTAATTAAATAAGTTAGGAGCAGTTTTGTGAATCGAGAGATTATAATTTTATAATTATCAAATTCAATTAGGGTTACTTGATTAGATCTCGAGAGAGACTAATTAAAACTTATGATATTTAGGATCAAACATAATTGGATCAACAAGATAAAGGAAAAACAAAATAACAATATAATAGCTCCTAAGTCTTCAAACTTTGATCAAGCTTTTATTAGCAGCTCAATTGTTAAATTTCTTTTTTTTCGTTTTGTTAGTTATTGTAATTTCAATTATTTATTTTTATTCACATCAATCTTTAGACCTTAGAAAAAAATTCTATTCAAGTTGTTTGGTATTTATTAGTCTTCGTAGGAACAACACACTTAATACTATGATATACAATTTGTATACTTACGTTATTAAGAGTTTTATATTATAAAACTTGTAAACAAGTTTTTGGCACCGTTTCTAGGGAGTAGTTAGCATTTAGGATGATTTGAATTCCTTTGATTTAAGGAATCAATACCCTTCTTGTGTGAATGGGATTGCATGAACACAAGAATCACTAAGAGTTCAAGCAAGGTAGAAGAAAATTTAATTCTTTATATCACAAAGCAAGAAAGAGAGATTCGAAGAGCTAAAAGTTAAAAAGAGATAGAGAGAATGATGGAGGAGGAATTAAATCGTGGAGAGTAGCAAAGTTCAATGTTACGCAACAAGGAATCACTCAACTACCAGTGTAGACAAATACATTTGAGATTAAATTAGCACTATTAAATATGTTGTAGACCAAGATACAATTATATAAATTGCCCAATAAGGATCCCAACGCTCATCTGGCTAATTTCTTATAAATATATGACACCTTTCGATATGATGAGATTGTTGTTAGGAAGAGACTGTTTCCCTTTATAATGAGAGATAGAGCCAAAGCGTGGTTGAGTTCACTCAACTCAGCAAACATTGCAACATATGAGCATCTTGTGTAAGCATTTTCAGATAAGTACTTCCTTTTGGCTAAGACAACAAGACTCATCAAGGAAATAACTAATTTCCAACAAAATGAAGGGGAGTCTTTGTATGAACCATGGGAGTGGTATGAGGAGTTGTAAAGGAGATGCCCACATCATAACTTGCTAAAGGAATTCTTGTTGTAAACTTTTTACAACAGAGTTAATCCACCCACACGAGGCACCATTAAAGTAGCTACTAGCAAATCGTTGATGAGAAAATAGTTGATGAAGTAAGAGATTTGTTAAAGGAGATGGTAAGCAATAGTTATCTTTAAACCTCATACTGAAGTTCGCAGCATTTAACCTTCTGGGATCAGAAGTGAATGATTGTTGTACATTTAATGACAACAATGCAAGCAAAAATCTCATATCTAACTAAGCAACTAAACAACCTGAAATCCACCTATTCCTCTCCACTAAAAGCAATTCAATATGGACGTGAGTTATGTGGGCAAAAGAGCCATATCATAGCTGATTATTTCTTAGTGAAAAAGAACAACGTAAGGCAACTCAACTATATGGGAGCATAATTTGGTCGGGGAGGCAACAAACTTTATTCAAACATGTACAATCCTAAATGGAAGAACTAGTCAAATTTCTCATAGTCTAACAATGCAGGAACTCAAGTAAGAAATCAAAGCCCACCTGGATTTCATCAAGATAATTCCACGTCATTGGATTCAAACATGGATAAGTTTAAAGAAACGATTAATCCAAGCTCATAAGTCTAGAATGGAAATTTGAGCAAGTAGTGAAGAATCATGCCTCTTCTATTCACAATCTAGAGGTTCAAGTGAGCTGTTAGCCAATGCATTATCTATGAGAAGTTTGGGGAGTCTCCCAAGCAATATGGAAGCAAATCCTAGGGAGCAACTTAAAGCTATCACACTTAGGAGTAGGAAAGAGCTAGAAGAATTAGAAAAAAAAAACAAGTTGAAACCCACCTTGTTAAAGACCAAGAGAAGTATAAAAAGGATAAAAGGAAGAATGAGGATCCTCCCTAAGTTCCTTCTCGCTATGTCCACCGAAAATACCATTCCCAAAAAAATTCATAAGAAAAAATTGGATGTTTAATTTGTAAAGTTCGTGGAAAAGTTGAAGATGTTGAAAATTAACTTGTCTTTTGTGGGAGTTTTGTAACACCTGCCTAAGTACACATAGTTTCTCAAAGAAATCTTATCAAACACGTAGACTTGGGATGATAATCAAATGGTCTCCATGTTAGAAAGCCGCAACTTTATAATTACTAACCACATGCCCTCAAAGTTGAGAGAATCGAGGAGTTTTTCTATACTTATGTTGTTGTTAATTTAGAATTTTCTAAATACTTATGTGACTTAAGTGTAAGTATTAATCTTATGCCTTTATCAATTTTTAGGAAATTAGGGCTAGAAGATATGAAGCTAACTTCTATGCTTATTCAATTTGCTGATCAATCGATTAAAAAACTATTTTGTGTGGTGGAGGATGTGCTTATAAAACTGGACAAGTTCATTCCTGTGGATTTTGTCTTGCTAGACTTTGAAGATGATCAAAATTGTCCACTAATTCTTGGTAGACCCTTTTTGAACACTTGAATAGCTTTGGTAGATGTTTATGAAGGCAACCTCATCCTTCGGATTGGTGATGAATAAATAGAATTCAATATGAATAAGATATTAAAGAATTCGAAGGATGACAGCTTGTTTATGAGAATTGATGTAGTTGAATCTTTAAAGGAGAAAAAGGAGGAGCCAATTTTAGAAACCATTAATGAAGTATTGGTAGTTTCTTTAAGTCCATATAGTTTCTTCCTCCCATAATACAAAATGTTAGATTTAATCAAAGATTTAGGGAGTTTTATCATTCCCTATTTCATTGACATTTTGTAACCAAAAAGGCATTACTGAACTTACTTGGATTTATTAATCTGATTAATTATGTCCTTATTATTATCTTACAACATGTAACTTATTTACAGGCTACTAAACTGACATATAAAGAAATAGGTGGAAGCAAGTCACTCATTATAGACCCAGGTTAAATGTAGAAGGCAGAGGACGTTAAGCTAATGACACTAAACAAACACTACTTAGGAGGCAACCTAAGAATTAGAATAGGTTTTTTATTTTCATTTTATTTTATTGGTGCTTTGTTATTTTTTGTTTTATTTTGTAAGGTAATGAATTAATGGATCTTTATGGAATAGAGTGTCTCCAAATTCCATCGCCCACACCATCACCGCCTGAATCACCATAATTATTCTTGTTCTAACTTTTTTTTGTTGTTATTTATCTTTATCTGTATTGTTTTATTTCTCACATTGAGGACAATGTGTTGTTCAAGTGTAAGGATATATATGCAATTGCATATCAATTATGTGTGAATTTTTCATTTTTATTGTGTTAGTTTTTAATTAATTTGGCATTGTGTGAACATTTTGTTGCATGATGTGTAAATTGTGTGAATGTGTCAATGGCAAGAATTGAATGGAATTAGTTTAGCTTTGAGCATGGTCACTTAAATTATAAAGGCATATTAACTTGAGATTTTGTTGTTTTATCTTTGGAATAAATATGCATGTTAATTAGAATATGGCAACTATTCTTTCAGTTTAGGAATTTTTTTATATAAATTTATAACTATAGTCAATTAAATTGGTTAGCATCATTCATACCCTTTCGTGAGAGCAATTGACTAAAAAGAAATGAGGCAGGCTAAGAAATGAAAAAAAAAGTGTTAAATAGAATATCTATTTTCTGGCCCTTTTTAGGAAAATTAAGTTAAGAATAGAATTGGTATCCAGTTGAGAGTTGTGATATAGCTGAGGAACCAGGGGAATTCATGATAAAATTTTCTTCACATTAAAAGGCTATAATGATGCTCCAACCAAGTTAAATAAAAAACGTGACCTAGTTGAGTTACTAAAGGACATTCATAACATTGCAGCTTCCCATCAAAAGACTGGGTTATCATTAAGGAAAATTTAGAAAATCGTGTTATAATAAATAAAACCTACTGATCTTTTACAAATAGCAAGAATTTTCATGAAATGATGCTTAGTGATAATTTGCCTTTTTGATTGATCAATAATAATAAGTGCATACTTACAAGTGTCATAGGTGTAGGAATAGTGTGTTAATATTTTGATTGATATGTATATTCAAATTAAAGCACTGGAGTACTAAAGGAATAAGTTAGTATGTTGGCACATTTTAAGTGATTGGTGTTTGAGGTTAAGCTAATTGTATAAGATTTGATGTCATTGTATCATTATTTCATGTTGCATGATTGTGTGCTTTCCGGGTTTTTATGTTTTTAGTTTTTGCTTAAGGACAAGTAAAGGTTTAAGTGTGGGGATGTTAATAGGTATAGATTATAGTATGTTCTCTAGGTGTTTAAGCGTGTTTTTAATTGTTTTCTTAGATGATTACCACATACATAGACTTAGAATTATGTAATTGTTAGTGTTATAATTGTTTAAGTAGTTTAGAGCAAGAATTTGAACTTAATTTCATGTTTTAAAGGGTGTTTAATTTGTGTGTGAGTTAATGGAAACCAAATTTGAAGAAAATAGAATAACTGGAAGCATGGAGGTTGGTCATGATTGTGACATAGAGAAAAAATTCTAGCAAATTTTAACTTTTCCAACTCACAAGTTTTTTTTTGGTACTTTTGACGTTTTGGGACTATTTTTGAACTAAATTAAGTGAGGAAACCATAAAAAGAATCCTAGAAGCCTCAAGAACTATTTAAGGATAAGAAAAACATCAAAAAATTTAGCAACTACAAGATTAAAAAAAGATCAAGAGGAGACATCAAGAGAGCTTCAGAGAATTCTAGATTTTCATATTAAATTTCTAACTAGTTTTTCTTTCTTTTCACTTTATTTATTTCAGTGTCTTGTATGTGTATTTGGATTTCAAAGATGTTTAACATGATTATGAGCTTTTAAATCCATATTAGGTATTATTCTTTAATTATTTTGTTGACCTTAATTCTTATTGAATTCAATACATCTATCAATGTTTGTGATAATTGATATGCTTATACACTTATACTTGGTAATAAATCAAGAGAGTGAATCAAGTTACAAATGTTAAGGTGTGTAACGAGAGTTGGTAACTTAATATACCTACAATTATTAGATATTAATTAACAATTAAAGAGAAATCTTAATTGTGAAATTAATAATCCATAGGATTTCTTCAAATCTAATTAAATAATTTAGGAGTAGTTTTGTGAATCAAGAGATTACAATTTTATGATTATCGAATTCAATTAGGATTACTTGATTAGATCTTGAGAGAGGGTACTCGAAACTTAGGATATCTAGGATCAAACATAATTAGATCAATAAGATAAATGGAAAACAAAATAAGGATAGAATAGTTATTAAGTCTTCAAACTTTAATTAATCTTAATTTCATTGGCAATTCAATTGCTCAATTCCTTACTTGTTTCATTTTGTTAGTTGTTTTAATTTCAATTATTTATTTTCATTCACATCAATCTTTAGTGCCTTAAAGTTCTATTCAAGTTGTTAGGTTTCTATTCGGCTTTGTGGGAACGATACCCTTGATACTATAATATACAATCCTTATACTTGTAGTATTGAGAGTTTTATATTATAAAACTTCTCAACTCTAGCGCCTAAATAAAAAGAAGCAATCTTTATGGAATATATAGTGATACGATCCATCCCTTCGAACTATTGAACTTGAGTTAGTCTTTATTCTTCCCCTAAAATAGTTATCCTTACATTTTTTAGGTAATTTAATATAGTTGCTACATCATAAATTACTGTTTTGCCTTAAATTCAAATATTTTATCTTCTACATTTTTCCTGGGGTGAAGTGGACAGCCTAGAAGCTTAATGTAACCATCTCTCCAATCCAAATAATGTTTGTTTCCATTTCTTACTGAGCATTGAGCATATGGTTCTTAAAAATTCTATTATTATGTTCTCTTCAAATTGCGTATATGGTACATCCAAAGATTATTTTTAACAAGAAATAATCTTTTAGGAAAAGATGATTTGAGTTAACAGCATATAGGTTTTTCTCTTCCCAATTAGTATTTTGGTAGAAATGGTTGCAAAAGAGTTATGTGAAATAGCACAGAGCGTTAAAGAGTGTGCAGGGGAAAAAGAGATGATTGACAATTTCCATTCTAGTATTGCAAAGTCTAAACACATGATTAAGAATGTCAGACCTCCTTAATTTGTCAATTGTGCTAGGCTTATTATTTAAAGCTAGCCATAAAATAAAGAATACTATAAGAGGCATATATTAAACAATAATAGTTGATGCCAACTGACTTTAGGTTAATGAGATTTTGACAGCTCCCTAAAATATTGATTTATAAATGTGCTAGAGGAATTTCTATACTAAATAATCTTATCTTCCATTAAGGAAAAATAATTGTAAGATGAAATGCTAGTAATAGAAAAGGTGAATTTGCCTGACGTAGTAACCTATTCATTCCATCTCACCAAAACTTTAACTTAGCTATCTCATGATATATACATTTAACAAGTTGAAAGTTTGGCCTCTTGGAGAGAGGACCTTGGTAACTCCAATTATCATACCAAAGCTATGTGTCTCCCGTAGTCCCTTTTTTGGCCTTAATATCATTTTGCAAGTTGTTTCTCATTCTAAAGATCTAAAACAAGGCCTATGATGTGTCATATCTAGGCTTGAAGTTCTAAAAATAATCATTTTCTAGGTAACTAATATAAAAGAATTTTACTCATCATGACTCATTATCATTAAGAATCATCCAAATTCTCTTAGCCACCTTCGCTTTATTAAACATTTAGATTTGCATTATACCTAATCCTCCTTCTATTTTAGGTAAGCATATCTCTTTCTAACTAACCTTAGTATAAGGCTTCATAAAAGCCTCTTCTATCCAGACAAAGTTCCTAAGGAGCTGTTCAGTATCTTTAGATATGCTTTTAAGTAAGCTTATATGATAAGAGCAAAAGATACAAAGATTGTTAAACACTAATATGATTAATTAAAGCCTACCAGTAAAAGAATGACTCTTACTAGTCCATCTTTCAATCCTTCTTGGCACCATTTTAGAAAAGGTTTAACAATCCCTATAGTTAACTCTCTTTATAGTAATCAGTATTCTTAAATAATAGAAGGGAGGGGAATTCAAGTCGAGGTTAGTTATCTCTTCTAGCTATGGTGAGCACTAGTAGAAACCATAAGATGAGTTTTGTCCTTGTTTATTGATAGACCTAAAACCTTATTAGAAATGTTTGGAGAATTAATCAAATATGTTATAGAAATAGATTTAGATCCACAAAGAAGTAACACATCACTTGAAAATGAAAGATTAAAGATTCCTTATTTGCCACACTTGCTATGATACCTAAAGTTCTCTTTTATATTGATGTTATGACGGATTATCCTTATTAGAAATTTAATGCATATAACCAATAAGTAAGGAGAGATAGGATCTCCTTATATGATGCCTTTAGCTCTTTGGATAAGGTGAGAGGTTTCACTATTGATTAAGATGCTGAAAGTAGGGGATGTGATACCAAACACTTAGAGAGAGTGAATGATAAACATCCAATTGGCAGAATCAAATGTCTTATAAAGATCAACTTTCATAAAATAATGATGAGAAGCATTCTTCCTATGATAATCCTTTAAAAAATATTGAGTTAATAGTAAGTCATCACCTATAGATCTCCCAATAATGAAAACACCCTAAGTATAGTTGATAAAATCTAAAAGGACTGGCTTCGATCTTACAAAAAATAACTTGGCAATAAAATGTTGGCCTAAGTTTTAAGTATAAACAAAAAATAGCATGCAATTATTTATTACAATTTATAACCAATTATAAAGAAATTATATGTCAAGCCTAATTTTACCCTCTTACCTTAATTTAGACTTGAATTTGTTTTTGGTTTATATTTGGACCTAAATGTAAAATGGTCTCAACCCACCCTCCCATGGTAAAAAGAATAAACAAAAATTCAAGCAATGAAATGATAATCTGAGCCCAATAGGTTAATGTTAGCCCAAACTATCAATCATATTTTAGCATTTTATTAAAGTATATAAGCATTATTGTCACTTATAACAAAAATTTAATCATATTAAAATGAAAATTGTAAACAAGAATTACGGATGTCAATGGGCCAAGCCAGGAGCGGCGAACCAGCCTTGAGCCATGGTGGGCCGTGGCTCGGCAGGCTGGCATAGGCTAGCCCGTGGCCCGACACGTGGTCCGCCCATAGGCCCGCCGAGCCACGGGCAAGCCAGGCCATCATGTATTTTTTTATATAAAAAATGTTCAAAACAACGTCGTCTTTGACAAAATGACATCGTTTTGAAAATAACCAGCGAGCCACAGGCCAGGCCGGGCCAGCCTGAGACCCACCTAGACCAACCATGGTCGGCCCGTAACCCAATCAACGCAAGCCAAAAGCAGACTAGGCTGGGCTACTTTTGACATGCCTAACAAGAATAAAACGTAAATCCTAAGAACGTAAACAATAAAAAATTATGAACCTTAATTTTGCTAAATAACGATCTAATATATATAAACATGACTCACTACTTTAAGAACACTTCACCGAGATATTTCTGGTGATCTATACTAGTCGTTAAACGTAATTGATAATAAACTTTTAAGATTATGATTTTTTATGGTAACAAACATACTAAATCTAGGATTCATGAAAGGAAAATTCAAAAAGCATTAATAACAAATACAAAGTGATATTACAAACACCATTTAAATCAAAAGAACTAATTATAATTAATCTAAACTTGACAAAAGAAAAATGAATGAGACAACTAACAAATTAAAAAGAAAAAGTTTTGCACCCTGTACTAACATCATTTGCAAAAGGATGAACCACATCAAACAAACTCAAAAGAAGAAAATATTATTGGGTAAGTTGTTGGTTTATGCCCTACAACAAATCGATTTAGTTGTAGTTTAAGTGACAATTATTTAAAGGCATTATTTATCTTGTTCATGCTTAGATGTATATGATAAAGTCAATGGGATAATTGTACATTGCAAATGAAATTATTATGAGATTATAATTATGAGATTCATATTGCATTTATATATTATCCCCAAATTGTTCATAGTCATTGTTCTATTAAGATTGGAGATTAATAAAACGTAAAAAGACTTATGAAGGAAGTAGTTGATCTTAAAAGCTAAAGTATAGAGACATTTAAATAAACATGTGAGTGCTTGTTAGAGAACAAGTTCACTGAATAAACAAAATATAAGAAATCCATTTGAAACATTACTTATATGTCTATAAAATTCTCAATTTGATGATTGTATAAGTGACTTACAGTCACCAAAGTAATCTTGTATAGGATTGTTGTGTTTTGATACTACTTATGACCTATTTAATCATAGGTAGATCAATCGGTATTCATTAGATGTAGCATGAATTATATAGAGGTAGTTGTATGATCAAGATCAGATTCATCACCCTAAAATAATTAAGGAGAATGTTTTGTTGTTCTCAATTAGTATTGATTTGGAATTGTAAATAGTTTACAAATGTCATTAATTGAATCAATAGCTAATGACAGAGAACTAATATGATTGGACTTACATTAATTCCACGCTCTATTTCTAATTGGAGCATTGTATGATGAAATGATTGAATTATACAGAAAAATCATGTACGGAAAGGTTAGTTAAAACTACTTTGACATTCCTAAATATTTAAGTGGTCATGATGCGTTGCTAGATATCAATCTTGATCTATGATAATAAATTGTTTTATTGAAGAATTAAAGATAAATTAAAAGGAGTTTTAATTTATCTAATTCTAATTATTATGAATTATATTTATAATTTATAATCATTATCAAGATATTTAGAAACCTAATGAGTCTCACATAAAAAATGGGTTGAAAAAGCAAAAATATTTTAATTATGTTGGACTTGAATGTAAAGTTTGAGAAACTTTATGATTAAATATAAGCTATTTAATAAATAAGGATTAATATGAGATATTTGATCTTATTTGGACTAATTGGTATTTAATTAAAGTTTAATTAATATTAGAATTTAATTTCAATTAAATTACTAAACCGTCCAAAACCTATTATATATAGGCTTAAACTCTAATGTAACTAACACTTTTTGTTTAACCCTCTCTGTAAGATTTTCAAAGTTCTCTCAATCTATTCAATTAAATTACCAAACCACCTAAACCTATTACAAATAGGCTTAAGTAAGAAGTGTTAGCTCTAATGTAGCTAACACTTCTTACTTAACCCTCTCTGTAAGAGTTACAAAGTTCTTTCAACCTATTTTGTAGATATCGTTAAAGATTGGACATTTATAAGGTTACGTTGGTTAAGATTGATTGGTTCAGAAATGGTTTGAGGGATTCGACAAGAAAAAATCAAGCTTCGGAATAAGATACGAATTAAAATTCTGCTTTATTACGATTTGTATTAAATCATTTTACAGAATTAAAGAGATCTTAGTTTTCAGAAAATCAAAGGTTACAAAAAAATTTCATAATTATTCTATTGCGGTCGGGAATGGATTCCGTCTTGGTTCCCAAGAGCATGAAACAAAACACCAAAGCAAATGCTAAGCAAAATGGTGAATAAAATAAACCAAACGAAAGAACATATGACATGAAAAAGAAGAAGAAGAAGCAGAAGAAGACAGACTACTACTAGCCTCTAAGATCATTATTACACACCATAAGTAGAATAGATAAATAATAACAGAAAAGATATTGAGTTATATGGAGACAAACAGGATCAAACAGAAACATAAAATAAGAAATAAACTAATAAGAGCGATCATCCAAATTGCTTGTTTTCCAGCTTTCGAGACTTTTACAAGGCTTTAAAGGATTCAGTAAAAAGCTTGAAACACCAATGAAAGATAATAAGTCAGATGAACTTTTAGGATCAAAAGTAAACGATAACTATATATGGAGAACGTTGAACCATACCAAACAGAGATGAAGGCTATGAACCATAAGTTTTGAAACTTTTGTAATGGTCTAAACTTTTCTAATAGAAGGCAAAGGATTTGCAGTCAATAAGCTCCCCAGCTTTAGAGAGAAACTGAAGCTCGTGAGGCGATAGTGAGTGGGACAAAGAGGCTCTTCCTTTCTAGATACAGGAACGAAGGATCTTTTAAAGGATTCAAATTGGTTAAACTGACAGCGGTTTGAAACAATGTTACGAATACCGTACCGGACTTGGTATCGGATTGAGTTCTGGAATGGTACTGTACCGGTATCGGTCAATACCAGGTACCGTTTCAGGCAATTTTTTATATTTATGAAATAGTCCCTGAAATTTTTAAAATTTGCAAAATAGTCCACTGATATATTGTACAGT
>JANZXP010000005.1:12084461-12100780 GCA_027576715.1 Erythroxylum flavicans
AAAGGGATCTACTTGATCATAGTCAATATAACTTGTAATCTCATTTAACCTGTATGGCATCACAAAGAATATGGAAATAGCCGATATCTTTCTAACTATGATATGAATTGGTAGTTGGTCCATATAAATTTAATTCCTTTGTAATTTGTGTAATCGGCTTTTTTATATATATAGGATGTATGACATTTAAATGTATGTTGCAGGATCTCTCAATAATGAAGCCAGGGAAACATTTCTGTCAGCATTAGTTTCTGAAGGTTAGTTTAAATCTTGCTGGCTTGGACATCTCTTGTATTCTTGTGACGTATTTGTCATATTTATCCAGCTAGAGATACTATAGCAAATGTTAATTGAGTAGGTAATCTGAATGGCAATCTGTTCTCGTAGGTCATGCAGAATGGCTTGACAAAGGCCATAAGAAATGCCTGATTCTTTGGCACAGGATTCAGGATTGGGCTGAAATTATTTTACAGTTTGTGAGTCAATTGTGCTGTTGATAAGAAACCCCACACGTTTTGTATTTTCTTTAATGAACTCAACATATTTTACTAGGTGAAAGATTATGGCTTGGAGGATGGTGTTATGACTATTGAGGATATACGATTGGGGATTGAATCTCGTGGAACAGGTACTTGAATCTTGCATCAGTCAGATTCTGCAAACCATGTTATTGGATTGTAAACTGTTGCAATTTTTTACTGGGTATGGATGATAGAATTAGTTTAATGCAAATGTTTATCTCAGTGGAATTTTGATATTTTAAGTGCCCAATTTTCACTTCCCAATTTGTGAGGACAATGCGGGTAATGCATGGGCTATGGAAAATGATGCATCTGAGATCATTTTGGTCTTTGGTCCCACCCGAGTTTTTGAAGCATTCTCATAGATCTCCCTTTCTTCTTATGTAATTATTTGCATGATAAATAGCTTGGATTTATCTAATAGACAAGTTTGAGGCCTTTATCTCCAAAATTCTTCGTAAAATTTGCATGAATTTTTCTTTCTTTTCTCAAATTCTGTATTATGTGTGTTCTACAGCTGTGACTCCACTTTTTGTTCTTCGAAATATCTTCGATAAAAGCTTGATAGTGGACATGGTAAGTAATGATGGAATGAGTGAGAGAAATAATGGTTTGAAATCTGTTTGGATATCTGCTGATGATAGTGATGCTTATTTGTGTAACCCCAAAATTTTGATGATTGTACTCATTATGAATTTCTTGTTTCCCCATCTCTAGTATCATTGAGTTAGAGATTCTTCTCCAAAATCTTTATCTCACAGATGCTCCTGTGCATCTTTTGCTCAAAGCTTTCTTGGTACCATTACCTGTCTATTCTAAAATTGTGTACATCTCAATTGTCTATTTGCTAAATCTCAGAGTTGCATGGGGTAGACCGCACAATTCTGACCAGGGCATTGAAAATACTCGAAAGCAAAGGGAAGGCTGCTATTTTTAAGGGAACTTCAACAGATGATGAAGGAGTGAAGTTCTCTGCGTAAATTATGAAGATTCTGTTCAACTGTCACTTGCCATTCACTATACATCAAATGTAGGCAAGATATTGCTGCTTTCTGTTGTTTCTTTCATATCTTGATTGATGAGTTATTGTTGAAGTCGTATGCATTTACATTGATTCAATGTAATCACCTATCAGTTTTCCTTTGTTGTATGGTCGCCAAAAGTTAATCCCGTGCTTACTAGTCTTTAACTTTGTTGACAATTACTTTCCACGTCAGAGACATCATGTAAAATCAGTTCACCATATTACTGAATCATTTAAACTTGAACCCAAGGGTTTAATGTATAATTTTTAACGCTGATTCCCCCTTAGGTTAACAAATGACTTCTTGATCAAATGAAGCTCCTTGATAGCATCCTGAATATCCATTCTTTCTGCTGGCAATTCAGCAGAGCAAATGACTCCTACTCTAAGTATTGATGCCATAATGTGCGGAATATTGTTCCTGGAGCTGTCACCTGACTCTCCTTCCTCTTGTAATGAGAGTTGAGGATCAATTACTCTCATAACTTGCTCAGGAACAGCCATCTTGACATAAACATGGAGGCTAAGGTTGTCAGTGAACATGCTGTCAGTAGGTCTTTTTCCTGTAAACAACTCTAGCAGTAGAATCCCATAGCTATATACATCTCCTTGTATTGATGCCTTTGTACCAACACCATATTCTGCAGGATCATAACAATCAGACAAGTGGCTTCTTAATCATCTTCCAAGACAAGTTTTTTAATTCTTTTTTTTGCTGGAATTTAAAGAGTGAATCACTACCTGGAGCTGCATAACCAACAGTTCCTTTAATCCCACTTGAACTTGTATGTGGATGAGAGGACGTGCTTCCTGGGGGTAATAACAACCTCGCAAGCCCGAAATCGCTTACATGGGCAGTAAGGTTATCGTCGAGAAGTATGTTGCTGGGCTTCAAGTCACAGTGGATAACTGGTTTGTGGCAATGATGATGAAGGTAATCTAGAGCTGTAGCCACATCAATGGCTACGTTTAGTCTCTGAATCAAGTTCATAATTCTAGGTTCGTGCAGCCCATCATTAACTGAGATTGGGTGCAACCAAGTGTCTAGACTTCCTTTTGGCATGAACTCATATATCAAGGCTTTGAAGTCCTCGCCTTTGAAATTTATGCTCGAGCAGGCTGATATGATCTTTACAAGATTTCGGTGCCGAACATTCCTCAGAGCTTCACATTCAGCTATGAAACTCTTATTGGCTCCTCTTTCATGAAGATGGAATACTTTGACAGCAACAACTCTTTCTTCTTCACGGTAGATAATTCCTTTGTAGACTGAGCCGTAGCTTCCTTCACCGAGCAGATTTGCTGAAGCGAACCTGTCAGTTGCTTGTAGTAGTTCGGCGTAGCTAACTTCCATATGCAGATTCCCAAATGATAACGCAGAATCAGGAACCTGTTTGGTCTTTCTTCTCCAATAAAAGAGAACAAAAAAACAGGCTGATAACAGGATGGCACAGATTATGGCAACAAGAATAAAAATTTTAAGCTTGTGTTGTTTCTGGGGGGCTTCTTTAGGACAAGGTGGTAGCTGCAGTGATGCAAGTCCTCCACACAAATAGTCATTTCCGACAACTGAAAAGTTACTACTGTTGGCAAAGATACCATCAGTTGGAACTTCACCGTAGAAATTGTTGAAAGAAAGATTGAGAGAATATATGAATTGCAGCTTAGTTAGGAACGTAGGAATCTGTCCGGACAAGTTGTTGCTAGAAAGATCAAGAAAAATAACGTTTTGTAAGTTGCTTAGAGAGGAAGGAACGCTTCCTTGGAAAGAGTTACTGGACAAGTTGATGTATTTCAGCATCTTACAATTACCAAGAAAACTTGGGATCTCTCCTGAGAATTTATTGCCATCCAGGTACAAGGACCACATATTTATCAGACTCCCAACTTCTTCTGGCACTGGCCCTGTAAACCTATTCTGAGATAAGTAAAGACCAGTCATGACTGATGCAGAACCTCTGAGTACTTCTCCAGGTATTGTGCCATTAAGCATATTTTGTGCGAGGTCCAAGGCGAGTAGTTTTGTACAATTAAACAATGAAGCAGGTATGCTTCCTTCTAGGGAATTTCCCCATAAGTTCAAAATAATAATATAAGTGATGTTGCCCAAGGAAGATGGGATGTTCCCTGAGAATGAATTGTTGTATAGATGAAGCTCTTGCAACTTGGTAAGTCTTCCGATTGAATCAGGAATGTTGCCAGTGAGAATGTTGTCAGATAACCCAAGGTAAACCAGGTTAATGAGATTTTCAATGCTCCCAGGGATTTTACCAGTTATGTAGTTCTCTCGAAGGCCAAGGAATGCGAGTTTTGAGGAGAGGTTTGCTACTGAGTTAGGGAATTCATCCCTGAAGCCATTCCCAACCACGAGTAGCAGTTTGAGTTTGGTACAATTGGTTAAGGACATGATGAATCCCAGGTCACCAGTACCATTTTCACTTCCGAGACGATTGTAAGAGATTTGTAAGTACTCTAATTCATAAAGAGTTCCAATGTTCAAAGGCACCCTTCCTGAAAAATAGTTTGTAGAGAAGTCTATGTTTATGAGTCTTGAAGCATTCACAATTGTGGATGGAATGGGACCAAAAAATTGGTTGGAATCAATATTTATCTGCTCGAGGTTTGGAAAATTGAGGCCAAAATCGAGTGGCAGCTGATCAGACAACGAGTTGTTAGCTAGAGAAAACGTTAATATGGATGATAGATTGTAAATAGAGTAAGGTACTGCACCAGACAGATTGTTGGTAGCCAAATTCAAGTTTTGTAAGTTGGCAAGCAAGCCTAGCTCTACAGGAATAGACCCTCCAATTTTGTTGTACTGGAGAGAAAGATTTGTTAGTGTTGTAAGGTTTCCCAGTGACGGTGGGATTACTCCACTAATCTGATTACTTGAAAGGTCCAAAACAAGAAGCTTAGGCAGAGAGCTGATCTCCGCCGGGATTTCTCCAGAAAAGTGGTTTGTAAACATTCTAATATGTCGAAGATCTGAGCAATTGGATAGACTGGCAGGAATGCGACTCTCAAAGAAGTTATTACCAAGAAGGAGATCACGCAAACGAAAAAGGCTGACAATCTCCTGAGGCAAAGGGCCACGAAAGGTGTTCCCTGTCAGATTGATCACTCTGAAGAAGCAGAGGTTTCCGATGAATGGAGACAACGTGCCTTCCAGGCTTAGTGATGGCAAGTTCAAAATGGTCACTCTTTGATGTCGACGACCACAACTAATTCCTTTCCATTGGCAAAAATGGAGAGAATTATTCCATGATGTCAGGACTTCAAAAGGGTCACCATGGATTTCACCTTTAAAGGATACCAAAGCAAGTTGGTCTGTGTCATTAGTACGAGGGACAATGATGGCTGAAGAGTTTATACCAAACAGACCACATAACAGAAGGAATAGATATGTGGAGAGTGGTTTTGCATGAATGACAACAACGTGTTTCATCTGCATCTTCTTCTTGTGGTAAAGAATTAGGTAATTGTATTAGTTTGAGCTTTCAGGCTCAGATATATAGAGATGGTTCAACGTTCATGCGGTTTTTTTTATTGGATTTTCCACTAGAACAAAATAATGAAATTAGATTTGGTTCTGAAAAACAGAAGCAGGTCAATAATGAACCTTAGCTACAATTTGGCAATTTAATATTGTTATTGTTATTATTATTTTGTAAAAGATTATTATGACTAAGGAAATACTATTTGTAACATCTCTTCGAAGCAATGACTCTGGACTTGACCATAAACATAGAAAGACCTTTTTTTTATGCGACTATTTTAAGTCCTCTTGTATGCTTTGTGCATAGGTGAGGAGTTGTATTCCGCACGAAATTTGAGGATTAATTGAAAGGAAGTATATGAATGACGAAGACAAGCTCAAAAAGAAGCATGGAATTCAACTCCAATAGCGTTAGCAGCCATGACAGGGTGTAAACATGCTTTTTAAGATTGCCGTTTAAAGTCAATGACTTTCTGCGATTACTTTAAACGAGAAACAGATATAAGAACTCCATTACTGCGTGGCTTGTAGCATTTTTATACTTGCTTGGGACTCCGCCAAACATAAGAACTTTCTTATGTACTAAAAGAGGATATTTAAATACTGTCTGTTCAATTATTTTTAGGAATGAAGCGTTTTCAGTCATAAGCTTGGACTGTAAAAACAGTTTCACCATGTTCTATTTCATTTCTTAGTGACCCAAATTAATCAAACGTCTTTCTAGTTTCTACTGGAAAGACGTTTGGAATGTCATTATCAAGTCCGTAAATCTCCTTTTCTTATACCCTCGAAGAGATGTGTATTCAAACATCTTTCAGTTTCAGGATTGTGAAACTTGTCAGGATACCAAGAGAACCGTACAAACGAGTCTAATATAAGCATGCACTCACTAGGTTAGGCAAGACTACTGAATGGTGGACTGTAATTTGTGAAAGTAAGTATTGAGCAATGTTCAACGCATATTTTTCTCGGAATTGTTCCAATTCAATCACAAATTTTCGGGGAACCATAGATTGATGATAGATTTCACTTTTAAAATGAATATTTATTAGCATGATCAATATGAATTGCCACGTGAATCTCAAAACAATCTTGTAAAACAAAAACCCACGTACTGAATTGGAAAAAAAAGGGAAAGACAATGAGTTGGAAGTTGAAAAGATTACGAGACAATGAGTAAGAATTTCCAGAAAATAAGTTGAACCAAAATATGAAATGGGTACGCACATGCACTGCGCTCACAATTTTTGCGCTTTGGGACTATGATGCATTGCCCTAAAAGTTTTTAGTTATGATTAGGGATTCCATTGATTCCATTTCCTAACTTCATCCCTGAATCAAAGTTGAGATATTCATCTTCTTCCAGTTGACCCACATACTTTAACACAAATGGTTCTTTCCATTAAAAAGAAAAGGCAAGTAATTGAAACTTTTGACACTCCGTAGGCATTATAAGCATCAAATTTGAACTGCAAATTTTCTAACAAGTGACGAATTTCATGAAGACTTCACGGTTGCTTGATGAATCAAAAGCAAATGATTTTTTCCACAATTATCAAAAATAAATGATGAGCCTGCATTGTCTTCACAAGTTCTTGATTCAGATTAAATGGTGTTTTCCAACTTCAGCCCTGAGTCAAAGTTAAGCTATACAAAATGACCTATATGTATCTGATATCCTATCTGTATATCACGTAAGATAATCTGAAGGAAGTGAAGCGGGATCAAGTTCCCAACAATCTTTTAAAAGATCAGGGACCTCATCTCCAGAGAGCTTTCTTGAAGGAATCTGATGTGAAATTAACTGTACCTCGCCTTTCCCAAACCAGCTAATAGCATGGCATCCTATCTCACTTCTCTTGAAGACAACCTTGAATCCATCAACCTTCTCTAGGTAGGCCATGCTTAGACCATGTATCTCACTGTACGTGGTTAAGAACACAACAATGTCATAGCATCGGTTACTGCTTGCACTCTGATTTCCAACATCAGTTCCAAAATCTGCTTCATTATAAACAGCCCACAATGAACCCTTTTTTGGAAAAATTCGATAAACCTCTCTTGCTGCCCTTTCACACTCTACAATGTGAGAGAATATGCCCAAAGATTTAACGGTTGTCTTCCTAGCAACCTTAAACCTTCCACAAGAAACATTATAGCCCATTTTTTCCCAACCAATCACCTTCTGATCCGCATTACTTTGAAGATCTAACCAACCCAGTGTCACCTCAAAGGGATTTACTGAAATAACTTCATCAATCAAACCATAATGCCTTGGCATCCCGTCGTCGTCATCATACACAGCCCACACTTGCCCTTTTCTGAAATTTCTCTCCACTCTATCTCTACCAAAGTCATAGAAATCTGAATCCACCACAGCCATAATTTCCATATTTCTTCTCCTAGAACCACCTTGCTTCTTGCTTTTCAAACTTAAACCATCAATTGAAGCACCATGCTTTTCAATTTCCACAATCACACCCTTCTTCAATGTGGCCCTTGCCTTAGCTTTCAAATTGCCACTCTTATTTGAAGCTCCACTTTTCTGATTCTCTGAGGCCTTGTTCCTCTTCAAGACTGTACATTTGTCATTCTCCTTCTCCTTCTGAAACACATTATTGGGCTTCTCCTTTTCCTTATCCTTCTCTTCAGAAACATCCTTGAGATTCTTCTCCTGCACCTGCTCCGTCTCTTCCTGAACTACATCCTTGTGCTTTGCCTTTGCTTTTGCCTTCGCCTTATCCTTTGTCTGAGTCACATCCTTGCGCTTCTCCTTCTTTTGAATCCCAGCCATAACCTTCTCCTTCAACTTTTCCTTCTCTTGATGAGCCTTTTTCTTTGCTTCCAACTGCATTTGAGCTAGCGTCATCGTTTCCTCTACAAATTTCACCCTCTTTGGCTTTGATCTCTCCAACGTCTCACCAACAGAACTAACTTTTCTCCTAAGACCCGGACTCCTTACTCTTCCACCACTCCATTCTGTTGTCCTACTCCCTATCCCTTCCACACTTGTATTTCTTACTCCCCAACCACCAACTTCACCATTGCCCACTTTCCTCCTAAAACTTACACAACTCATTTTCTCACCACTGCCCATTTTTTCTGTCGTTTCCTCACCAATTTTCCTGCCACTATCAACTATTCCCCTTTCCGTTTGTGACACGAAATCTCCCATCACTTTAGCACCACTCAACTCTGCTTCCCTGTCCAACCTCTCACTCCTAATCACATCTCTAACCCCTTTATCCTCTTTGTGCCCTTCATCCACCTCCACAGCCTCAAAACTCTTTTTACAACTAGGACAGACCAAATTATGCCCCAAATACTTCCTTTCAAACTGATGCAAAAGCCTACATCTTGAACAAGCCGTCCAAAACGTCTCCACAACAGCATTCTGACTATCCCGCTCCTCCTGAATCCTAATCCTCAACTTCATATCATACTCTTTCCTCCTAATTTTGTCAGAAAGCACTCTAAAGCCCTCACCCACGAGCTTAAACGCATCTTCACAACCCAAGTATGGGTTTTTATCAGGGTGGAATACTAAAGCCAACTTCTTGTATTGTTTCTTAATAGTGTTTATGTGAGAGAAGGGCTCTACCTGAAGAATCTTGTACCAGTCGGTTAAGCCCAGGTGGGGTTGGGCTGCGACACGAAGAATCTTGAAGGCGGTGAGCATTGAGGAGATGCCGTCGAGGTTTGGATGGAGATGGTAGGCTTTCTTGGCGTGCTTGACGGCTGATTTGAGGTTTGAGCTTCTGAATTTGGCTTCAGCGATGGCTTTGAGACGAAGAGCTTCTTTTAGCTGGTCAGAGTGTTCTTCCATTTTAGAGAGTAGCTGGTAATGGCTGAAACAAGGAACACAGAGAAAACAGAAGAACAGTATTGCATCCAACAGATAAACGACGCACCAGATCTTGTGATGGTACTTTAAACAATCAACTAAATCGAATAAACATCTACGGCAACTAAAATCTAAAAGTAAAAATTTACAGTAGAAATTAGATAAATAAAATAAGATATTTTGTAATATCTATTAATATATAAATAATTATAGTAACTGAAATAAAATAAAAGAAATAAAATTCTTAAGAGTGAAAGTATGGCCATTATGTCCTAACGAGTAACATATGTCTCGAAAACGAAAGGATAATCGCAGTCATGTTCAAGTAATAACATATGTCACTGTCTCTCTTTTTCTTTTTTTTTAACTCACAAGATATTTTTGGATAAGCCTGAATTGTCGGTAACACCTTTAAGTCATTACAACGCCTAAATTAATCTTCGCTCGTGCCTTTTGAAGCTTCGAAGGGTGACTTAGTACTACAATCAAATATTTAACACTATTACATTCACAACGGGAGAGTTGAATTCCCAATCTTGCCTAAGCGAAGATCAACCCTTTATCACTGAACTTCGATTCACCAAATGTGGTCTTCCTTCTATTGCTTATGACTATTCTTCATACAACTTTAGTTTTAAGTGCTAACCGAATTCACTATTGTATGCTAGTTATTCATATTATTTGTCTTGTTCTTTCTTTCATGTTTCGGCATAACAATGGCCTTTGTTAAACATAATGAAAGCAACATATGGGAAAATAAAAAGTAAAGAGTATAAGAATTTACTTAGTTCAATCAATTTATAAAATTTACGTTTATGGATAAGGAGACATAATTCTTTTATTACTATAAGAAAGATTATGCGAGGAGAATAAATGAAAACAACTTACATAATCTCTTTCAAAGGTTCTATCTAAAGATTTTCACCCAGATCTTCTAACGTCTCCACTTACAAAACCCTTAGAAAACTACTTGTAATCTAAAGTTATTTCTTAGAAGTCTAATTGCAATAAAACTTTATTATCATAGAATCTTAATGTCACTGATATTCTATTTACATAAAAGTTTAAGATTACTGAAATTCTATTTCACTAGAATTTAAGGCATATTTTACAATTCTTTACTTTGACTTGAATTCTCCAATGTTTAACCAAGAAATTATCCCTATCATACAAGCCCTTAAGGGCTTTAAGCTAAGCAATTATTCACTAAGTCTGAGCTATCCCTGAACTTTTTTGCAGACAACTACTTTATCAACATGTTAGTTGCATCCTCCAAAGTGTGAACATTTTTCAACAAAAACTAATTAGATGTAATCATTTTCCCTAGTCCTCTAAAAGATATTTTCATCTCCATTACCTATGGTCAGAACATACATGACTGAGTCTCCCCAACCAAATCTCCTTGGTTGTCTAACATTCCTTCTCGCTCTAAACTTAGGTATACCATACTAATGCTTTTTTCTTGACATTGTTTTATCTCCTAAACTAGAATTTTTTAGCTATTTTAACATCTGTTATTGTTATAGTACCAGCTTTGAATAAATACTACTCATTGTTAATCTTAACATGTCTTTTTTATATATTTACCTTAACACATGTTGCTCCCTAAATATTATATCCTTGAAGGTTATCATAGACTTTTTTTACCAAGCATATGAGACTTACAAAAGTCTACCTTCTCGTGTTTATCGTTCTTCAATAAGCTCCCCTTTTGAAGTTCCATCATCTCTTTCTCACCAAGATGACTCATATGTATGTGTCATACTATAGTACTATCTTTCTTTTTTAAAGATTTAAGACACAACCATGATCTTGTTATTATCTTTCCTATTAAGACATAGATGGCATTTATAGTCTTCCTTTCATTACAGTCAACACATCTTTTACCACTTTAAGTTAACTATCATCACTAGAAAACTTATACCTTTGCCTATTAAGAGTACCTATAGAAATCATATTCTTCTAGAACTTATGAATATACTAGGCATCCAATGTTCTAATAATTCCATCATCCATCTTGATCTATGGTAAACCACTGCCTTTGGCAGCACCCTCTCCATCTCCACCTAATATAACAGTATCATTCCATTCTTTAAGAGAATAGAACAAGTCTTTATTGAAAGTTATATGATAAGAGGGTGTTGGTGTTTATCATTTATCTATTTACAAAATCATAATTACTTAATGTTGAAATATCATTGCCTCTTACAGGTTTTTTTTAAGAAATCTCCTAGGCTACAACAACATTTGCTTTTTCATCCATTTCTCTTTTCTTTTTTTTCATTATTCTGTTATGGTCAGTACCTTTAAAATATCTTTTAACTTTACAGTTAAAATATTAAACAACTTTAGCCTTCAATCTATATCATAACTCACTTATATTTTTATAATCATTTTCCTCATTTCTTTTTTTATTGACATCCAAACCCAAATCTGATATGTATTCATATATGTTAGAGATATTTTTCTTCAATTCCTTGGAATGTAAGGCATCTTTAACATTACTAATAAGAATAGTCTCTATACTATACATCATCATATCAATAAACTTCTCATATAAATTGGGTATGGAACAAAAAATAGTTATAGCTTAATTCTCATCCAAAATTTTAATCATATCAACTTATAGATCTAAGATAACCAATTACTACTATCAATGGATCCTTCACCTCTGTACTTTTGAAGAGGTTAGTGAGCCTCAAATTTTATGGTTTACCAATATTTTTAACTATTTGGCTATTAGGATTCTTTCTAAAAGGATTTCTCATTAGCAAAAGAAGAAGTTCTTCTTTGTCTTGAAGAATTATCTTTAGGAAGACCTATGCTTATTAAATGTTTATGCAAATAAGATAGTTCGACGTTAAATTCTAAAAAGAAGGGTGAAAGATTTTAGGACATTGCCATGCCAGTCCAGCTAGAGGGCATTATCATGTAAATAAAACAGTCAAAAAGGTTCTTCAGTAAAGTTTTTAATGGCCTGTATTATTTATAGATGCCTAAAGGTATGTTCAACTTTGTGATAAGTGCCAATGAATAGGTATCATTTCTCACCAAGATGAAATACCTAAGAATTTTATTTTGGTTTGCAAAGTATTTGATATTTGGGCCATTGACATTATAGGTCCCTTTCCAATTTTTATCATAAATAAATACATCCTAGTTGTTGTAAATTATGTCTCTAAATAGGTTGAGGCTCAAACTTTACCTACAAATGATGGTAGGGTTGTAGTAAAGCTTCTTAAAAAGTTATTTTCTTGATTTGGCAACCGATACTGAGTATTAGTGATAAGGGCACTCATTTTTGTAATGTACAATTGAAAAATTCTTAGGAAATATGGAGTTACACACAGAGTCATAACCCCTTATCAACCTCAAACTCGTGGTCAAGTAGAAATAACTAATAGAGAACTCAAACAAATACTAGAAAATATGGTGGAGCATTATAAGAAAGATTGATCTATTAAGCTAGGTGATGTTCCATGGGCCTATATAACAACATTTAAGACACTAATAGGCACTACACCTTATAAGTTAGTGTAAGGAAAAACATCTCATTTGCTTATTGAACTTAAGCATAAATCATATTGAGCAATTAAGTTTATTAATTTTAATCTCAATCTTGTAGTTGAGAAAAGGAGACTTCAAGTCAATGAGCTTGAAAAATGGTATATGATGGCTTACAAAAATTTGAAATTGTAGAATGAATGATTCAAAAGTTATTATGAAGGAAGGATTAAGCAAACCAAGCAATTTAAGGAGGGAGATAAAGTCTTCTTATAATTCCCAACTTAAATTATTTTCAGGAAAGTTAAAGTCTAGAAGGTTTGGACCTTTCATTGTTAAAAGAGTTTTGCACTATGGCATTATAAAGATAACCGATTTAGAGAAAGTTATGTTTAAGGTAAATTCACATGGGATTTTGAGAAGCATGTTATAGGGTAGCTTAATCTTCGAAATCATGATGGAGTAAGTTAAAGGGGAAGCATCAGGCTAATGGCATTAAACAAGCAGTTCTTTGGACACAACCTAAGATTTTAATTTAGTAATCTTGTTTCAATTAGTTTTATTCTAGGTTTTAGGTTTTAGTTTTAGTAGTTTAACTTATATTTGTGTTAATATTATGGTTTAGTATAAACTTTTGCTTGGCTTATAATTATGTGTGTGTAAATTTCATCTTTTATGCTTTGGTTATGTGTATTGATTTACAGGTGTAAAAACAGTTACAATATTAACTAAGTCATAAAGTTATGGAGAGTTGCACACACATCAACACTCTCATATTGAGCTACATGCTCATATTGATCAGAAACACAACCATGTTCCATCTAGAAAAGAGGTGCCAAAAAAATTACAAAAAGACATACAGTCACCAATATACCTATGTCAGTGACCACATTGCTAGAACGTCACTATAAGTCACCTGCACACCTATCAAAATTTCCACGGCCAAAACCAAGTTAGTTGTTTAAGAAACAATAAGATGCATGGCCACTAACACATCTGTGTGGGAAACTATGTCGAATGTTGTTATCTTTTCTCTTATTTTATAAAAAGTTACATAATCCCTAACACACTCATGTAAGTGGTTATGTAGATTTCAGGTTTTTTAATTTTAGTGTTAACACGTTCGTATTAAGTCCTAAATACCCATATAATTTATCATCTTGTTACAACCCAACATACCCATGCTAATAAAAATTATCCATAATTTGTTCAACATGAAGTAACTACATACTTTTGTTGCCGCTCATATTTAGCAAAATCCTCTTTAAATTGCACCTCTCCAACCAAAATCCCATTTTTCACTTTCTCTCCCTTTTTTTTTTTCTTTTGGGCAACACTTGTCCATTTCTCCATTGTACAAAAACCATCTTCTAACCTATTTCTATTGAAATTTCATGAATTTAAGGTATGTTTTATGTTTTGTTTTCAATTGTTCTTGAGTTGTTAAATGGTTTTGGGGAAATTAGGTGTGAAAATCAATGTTTTAAGTATTGTGGAGTTGTTCGGGATTACCTATGTGATTGGAAGTTTGGAGATTTAATTGATATTCTTGACATGTTGAATTTGAATTTTTTAAGGGATTTTTAGCTATTTTAGATTTATTCATGTGAATTTAGGGTTTTTAATTAGTTTTATACGAATTCAATTGTACAGTTGTTCATGTTTTGAATGTTTTACATTTTTTAGTCTTTATGCTATTAATTGGATAATATTTAGGCAATTTAGTTTTATTTAGGTTTATACGATTTAATTAGGGTGTTTAGATAAATTAATTGCAAATTTTGTAATTAATCGATATCAAGGAGTATTGTTTGATTAACTTGGATGTTTTAGGATTGTTAATGCCATTATATTTTGATAGTTATGAATTAATTTGAGGTCTATTGGATTTTTTTTGCTATTAATCATTAAGAAATTGATTGTGGGATTACATTATGATGTTTGTTTATCATGGTTTGATTGATGTATATTAATCTTTTTATTTTGGTAATTTTTGTTATTTTCATATTTTAGATGAATAATGACAAAAAGAGGAACTGCATGATACCAAAGGTGAGAAAAGGAGGTCTAAAGGAAGAGGCAAAAGGGTGAGGGTACTTATCAATAACTACCTTGATAACTGAAGTCTGCATATCATATGCCTACTATATATCCCATGCTTCATTTTATGGTGTGAACTTATGTCGCACGATTTGAGAAATTGAGATTGAAGCCTTACACTGAGAGTTGAAGCATCGACTAGGTGGTTCTCGACCAAGTTATTATGTATAGTTAGATGATTCTAAAACTTGCTTTTATTATGGATATTGAGAACTCATATTTATATTAGAGGCATTAAGACCATATATAGATGAATTTTTCATCTTAATGCCTATAATCTAAAAATATGTTTTCAACATGCATAATAAAAGCAAGTTCTAGAATCATCTAACTATTTATGACATTCACATAACAAAGAAAATAAATCATAATATAATGATAATAAATGTTTGTAGGTTCGAAACCTTTTAATCCAAGCCTATATGTAAAAAAAATCAAAGTAGATTAATCCAAATCAATAATCAAAACATTCATTCATAATGTGGTAAGTAAAAATCCATCTAATCTTGCTTTTATCCTTTCATATTCTAGCTTAATTCAATAATTCACAGCAACTAAAATGCTTTAAGATAAGAATCGACAAATTAGTGATCTTTATAAATGGAATCAATAAACAAAAATTAAAATATGTTTGAGTCATAATTAAATCCATGTCAGAATCAAAATTCTCATTCCTCGCACCTAAAGATTATATCGTCCCTGATATACGTAATAAAACTCATGAAAGAATAAAAAAATAATCAACATAAAGAAAAGGTAAAGTGAATTCGTACTTCCCCAGTTTATAATTTATAAGTTTGTATCTACGACGTGAATTCCATCCATTATCATCCTTGCAAATTCAAAATAAAATAAAATAAAGCATCAAAAATAGCATAAAAATAAAAGAAACGTAAGCTAAATATATTTATAAAAATTTTGTGCTTTAATATATTAAATATAAACAATAAAAAGTGAAAGGAAGAACAAAATAATATTAGTTTAACAAGGTTAATCCCATAGTAAATATTAATACCAAATAACATTAAAAACATGAAATTAAGGATTAAAGATAAAAATAAAAAATGCCTTATTAAATGTCTCGAGACTCCTGAACAAGCTGAGTGACTATAATGGATAAAGAGTCTAATATAAAGTCATTTGTCTGCTCTTACTTTATCTCTACCCTAAGATCTATCTAGGTGAAAGCAGTGTTAATCTATCATGTGTTGTCAGGTACTTCCTCTATGATAACAAGAGCATTTAGCTGTTAAGGATTTCGTGACAATATAGTGGCTTGTGTCGATGGAGGTGGCACTATGGCTCCTAATTGTCTAGCAATCTGAATGTGTACCTCCTCCATCGATCATTCCTACTCTTTTAACTATACTACTCACTCTTTCAGATCATGTTGTCCCTCTCTGATAATATGCTGCACTCTCACAATATATCTCCAATCGAGCGATCTTGAGTTGGTCATGATTTAGGGGTATAGAAGGTTGACTAAATGTGCTTGTATTATACAAGGAGTCATCTTAATGATTTGGCGCTTCTAACACTTATGGGTAAGGATCTTGCCTATGCTACTGTTGAATGCAAAACAAACTACTAGTTTTACGCTCAAAACTGTAAGTATACGACTCACAACTTGTAGTAAAAAGTGGATATTGATCCCATAAAGATTGTGCTTAGGCACCACTTAATTCAGATTGATCTTTGTTTAAAAAACAAAATTTTAAATGGATGTAAATTGGAAAATTAAATTAAATTAAACAACTAACAATGCACAAATGATAATGCAAAAATGCAGAAACTTGGAATTCAAGATTTTAACAACTAGAGATCACTTTT
>JANZXP010000005.1:12100880-12114851 GCA_027576715.1 Erythroxylum flavicans
GTAAACATGCTAAGTTAAGGTCATTAGCTTGACCATTCCACATGCATTCATGAAAAAGTGGAAGAAAGGAAAGAGATGATTTCCCTTTCTTGTGAATATGTCCCTCCATAATATGACTTACATCTATGCCCATTGACCTTGAATGCTTCACCCTTTTCATTTTCCAACTCCAAAGCTCCATGGGGAAACACTTGAAAGATCTTAAATGGTCCACTCCATCTTGACTTGAGCTTTTTGGGAGATAATTGAAGTCATGAATTGAATAAAAGCACCAAGTATCCACTCTTAAACTCCTTATTTTTAATGTGAACATCATGCCACTTTTTCACTCTTTCTTTGCACAACTTAGCACTTTCATAAGCTTCAAATATCAACTTTTCCAATTCATCAAGGTGTAACAATCTCTTCTCACCTACTAGCTTCCATTCCATGTTTAACTTCCTAACTGCCCAATAGGCCCAATGCTCCAACTTTAGTGGTAAATGTCAAGCCTTACCATACACAAGTTGATATGGTGTGGTACCTATCAGTGTTTTGAAAGTTATCTTGTAAGCCCATAAGGTATCATCTAGCTTCAAAGCCCAATGCTTTCTTGAAGTGCTCACTACCTTCTCTAAGATCTTCTTCAACTCTTTGTTCACCACCTTCACGGCTATTAGTTTGGGGATGGTAAGGGATAGCCACTCTATGGTGAACATTGCATCTTCTCATAAGAACCTCAAATGGTTTGTTGTAGAAATGGCTCCCTCTATCATTTATAATCGCTCTAGGCATCCTAAATCTAGTAAAAATCTTCTTGATGAACTTTTGAATCACCTTGCCATCATTAGTTGGAGTAGCTACTACCTCAACCCCCTGGAAACATAATCAACCCCAACCAATATGTAAGTGTTACCTAAAAGTCCAAGCCCCACACATCGAATATCTCCACCTTCATGATGTTTGAAAGTGGCATCTCATCCCTTTTCGATCTGTTGCCCACTCTTTGAAACCTATCACACTTCAGGACAAAATCTCGAGCATCCTTGAACAAGGTTGGCCAATAAAATCCACTCTCCAAGATCCAAGTAGCAGTCTTGTTAGCTCCATAATGCCTTGCATAAAGTAAGCTATGGCATTGCATCAAAATTTCAGGCATTTCATTTTCAGGGACATACTTGCGAATCACACTCTCAGCACATATCTTATAAAGTACAATTTCATCCCAAATATAACAAGGACATTGAAATAAAAAGCACTTACTTTGTTGATGTGAAAGATCAGAAGGAAGAATAACACCTGAGAGGTAGTTTGCAACATCTGCAAACTAAGGATTAAAAGGAATATCTACCATCATTAAAGCCTCAGCTCTCCTCGATTTTTGCTTCTTCTTCATGGTGTCCCCCTTTAAGTCGTGATATGTGGTCCGCTACAACATTTTTTGCTTCTTTCTTGTCTTTAATCTCAATGTTGAATTCTTGGAGTAGAAGCACCCACCGGATAAGCCTAGCCTTAGCATCCTTCTTGGCAAAAAGATAACGTAAAACTGCATGATTTGTAAAAACAATAACTTGTTAGCCCAAAAGATAAGAACGAAAATTTTCACATACAAATACCACTATAAACAATTCCTTCTCAGTAGTAGTGTAGTTTAGTTGTGCTCCTGTCAAAGTCTTGTTTTTGTAGTAGATGGAACGCAACCTCTTCTCCCTCCATTGGTCAAGTACACAACCAATAGCATGGTCACTTACATCACATATAATCTCAAAGGGAAGAGACCAATCTGGCAACGTCAAAATAGGTGTTGTTGTAAGTGCCTTCTTCAACCTGTTAAAAGAATCCAAATAATCATTATTAAACACAAAAGGCACATCTTCAACAATGAGTCAAGGGTCTAGCAACAAGAGAAAAATCCTTGATAAACCATCTGTAAAACTCTGCATAACCAAGGAATTCTTGGATACCTTAATCTTGGTGGGAGGTGGTAGCTTTTCAATCACTTTGGTCTTAGCGTGATCCATTTCAATTCCTTTGCATGAGATCTTATAGCCTAATACAATTCCCTCTTAGACCATGAAATGACACTTCCCCCAGTTTAAGACTAGATGAGACTTATCACATCTTTGAATCACTCTGTCTAAATTAAACAAGCAATGATCAAAAGAATCTCCAAAGATAGAGAAGTCATCCATAAATACCTCTATAACGTTTTCATTCATGCTTGCAAATATAGTCATCATGCATCTTTGAAATGTGGCAAGTGCATTGCATAAACCAAAGGCATTCTCAATAAGCGAAAGTCCCATAAGGACAAGTGAAAATGGTCTTCTCTTGGTCTTCTGGGTATATAAATACTTAATTGTACCCTGAATATCGATCAAGAAAATAGTAAAAAGAATGTTCAACCACCCTCTCAATCATTTAATCCACAAAAGGTAAAGGGAAATGATCTTTCTTGGTGGCCAAATTTAACTTTCTATAATCAATACACACTCGCCAACCTATGATAGTCCTAATAGAAATCTTTTCACCATGTTCATTCTCTATCACTGTCATGCCACTCTTCTTAGGCACACACTATTCTAGACTCACACACTCACTATTTGAAATGGGGTAAATAATTCTCGCATCCAAAAGCTTCACTACCTCCTTCTTCACAACCTCTTGCAAGTTTGAATTTAACCTTCTCTGTCTTTCCCTCATAGTTTTACATCCTTCTTCTAAGTTAATCATATGCATCACCAAATTGGAGCTGATCCCCCTAATATCAGAAATTTGCCACCCCATGACCCTCATCCTCTTCTTAATGGTCTCTACCACTTTCTCTTATTGCTCATAATCCAATTGATTAGAGATAATGATGGGTAGGGTATGGTTCTTACCTAAAAAGGTGTATCTCAAATGTGAAGGTAAAGGTTTAAGCTCTAAAGTGGGGGGCTTAACAATGGAAGGTGGTGTGGGTGTATCTGTTCTCTCCAGTTTCTCTAGATCAACTTCCTCACATAATTCCTCTTCTTTCATACTCTCATCCCTGTGCACTTCAGTAACTTCATCAACTTCCTCTTCAACCTCTGTCACACACTCATCCACAACATCAATTTTCATACATACATTACCATCCATCGGTTTCTTCAAAGATTTTGACATATTAAATTCAACCTGCTCATCACCAATTCTCAACAAAAGTTTCCCTTTATGCACATCAACTAATGCCCTACCAGTATTCATAAAGGGCCTACCTAAAATCAGTGGACAATTTCTGTCAGCTTCAAAATCCAACACAACAAAATCAACAAGAATAACAAATTGTCCACTTTTACCAATACATCTTCTACAACTCCAAATGGCCTCTTGATGGATTGGTCTATAACTTGAATTAGCATGGATGTTTGCTTGACCTCTTTTAGTCCCAATTTCCTAAAAATAGACAAAGGCATCAAGTTAATATTTACACATAAATCACATAAGCATTTAGAAAATTCAAAGTCACCAACAACACATGGAATAGTAAAACTCCCTAGATCTTATAGTTTTGAAGGTATTTGGCTTGATATGATCGAATTACAATTTTCCATCAAAGTTATCATCTGATTGTCCTTCAAAGTGCGTTTGTGTGTAAGTATGTCCTTAAGAAACTTCATGTACTTGGGCATGCACTCTAAGGCTTCCAGCAATGACAAGTTAATCTGCAACTTTTTCAGTTTCTCTAAAAACTTGAAAAATTGAGTGTCCACCTGATGCTGTCTCACCCTTTGTGGATACAGAAGTTTAGGCTTATAGGGTGGTGGTGGTACATAGGGCCTTTCTTCTTCTTTCCCTTCTTCTATCTCCTTGCCTTTCCCTTTTTTGGCTATCCTTTTTCACACTTGGTTCCTCCATCTGCTTACCACTTCGAAGTGTAATAACCTTAAGTTGTTCCCTTGGGTTAACCTCAGTATTGCTTGGTAGACTACCTGCACTTCTAAAAGACAAAACATTAGCAAGTTGACCTACCTAAACCTCTAAGTTGTGTATGGATAAGGCCTAGTTCTTCACAATCTGATCAAACTTTGCCTCCATCCTCTTTTGACTTCATTCCTAGCTAGAAAACATCCTCTTCTGGTTCTTTTTTTGAGTTGCCAGTTTAGACCCCAAAACATCCATCAACTTGTCCATTTTGCTCTCTATAGATCCAAGTTGATCTTGCTAAAATCTAGGAGGTCCTTGCAGTCTTACTTGGCCACCTGTATTGTTAGTACTCCAAGAAATGTTTAGGTGGTTTTTCCACCCCAGATTGTAAGTGTTAGAGCATGGATTATTACCTTTTTGCGACTGGCCCAAGTAATTTATCTGTTCTGTACCACTGACTCCTAGCAAGAAACATTCAGTTGAGCCATGGTTATTTTGCCCAACTCATACTGTAATTGCATAGCTTTGGTTGTAGATGAAGATGCTCCTTGCATATTGCTCAACTGCTTAGTAAGGGCTATGATTTGGGCTATAAAGCTATAATGGAGTCAATCGGGATCATACCTTTTTGCTCCTTTTACCCCTATCTACTCCTCTCACTTGACCACATACAACTATTACTTGCTAATTTTTCCAAAAGGTCATGAGCTACATCAATAGTCTTTCCCATCAAAGAACTTCCAACAATTGCATCTATGGTTCCTCTTGTGCTCTGATTTATACCATTATAGAATGTCTGCAACAGGAACTCCCTTGGAAGGTTGTGGTGGGGACAACTTCTCTATAATTCTTTAAACCTCTCCCAGGCTTTATATAAAGACTCCCCATCACTCTGTTGAAACTTTGTGATTTCCTTTATGATTCTTATTGTCTTGGTCAACAGGAAATATTTAGCGAGGAATGCTTAGGCTACTTGTTCCCAAGTAGTGATATGCCCTAAACTAAGTGAGTTATACCAAGCCTTCGCTCGATCTCTCAAAGTGAAAGAAAAAAACTGCAACTTCACAGCATTGTCAGACATCCTATTAAACTGGAAGGTGTCGTAAATCTCTAAAAAATTTGTAATATAGGCATTGGGATCTTCGTTGGCCCATGATATTGTACACTACTTTGAAGTATATTAAGGAGTGCCAGCTTGATCTCGAAATTATTAGCTTGAATCACTGGCCTTGTAACTCCTTGAAGACTGAAACCTGGCCTTATAAAGCCCATCAATGTCCTCTCAACTTCTCCTTGCTATCCTTCTTCTGTCATATTTCTTTGTATAATGTTGTGGCGCTTTGCTCTTCTTAACCCTTGTTCGTGCCTTATGATATCAGATAAGTCTTCATCATTAAATTCAGTCAATCTTCTTGTGCTTTTTGTGTTCATACACCTACAAATACACAAGGAAAAGTATCAAAAACTCTTAAATCAAAGTAACCTAAACTAAACAAGATGCTAAACAAATAATCCCCGGCAACAGCGCTAAAAAAGAACAGACTATTAGTTTTACGCTCAAAACTACAACTATACGATCGCAACTTGTAGTAAAAAGTGGATATCGATTCCAAAAGGATTGTGCTTAGGCACCATTTAATTTAGATTGATCTTTGTTTAAGAATCAAATTTTTAAATGGATATAAACTAGAAAATTAAATCAAATTAAACAACTAACAATGCACAAATGATAACGCAAAAATACAGAAACTTAGAATTCAAGATTTTAACAACTAGAGATCACTTTTTCCCTATCTTATCTCCCTCTTATTTTGTTAATTAAATTGTGTCTCACCTAAGATGTCCTAATGTATTGACTACCCTCTCTCAAGGTGTAATTAATTGTCCCTAACCAAATTAAATGGAGATAATTAAGCAATCTCTTAATCTACAAAATCAATCCACCAATTCAACTAGTTATTAAGTTATCCTATGGGTGATCAACTAATTAGCCAAGATCTCTCTCTAAGTAATCAATTAACTTGATGAGTGTAGGTCTATAGAGTGCCAATTCTCATTGTACGACCCTACACAAATTACCCTACTCAATCTCTCAATCTATTGCAAGGTATAAGTACATCATTCATCAAAAACATCATTCATTCAAATCAACAAAGTAGGAGTTCAACAAGTTTTAAAGTAATCTCTACAAATAAATTAGCTACTCATGATGTCATTAACATCCCCAACAATCAAATAATCCATCATACCAATGCTAGCAGAGAAAAAAAAAAGAAAACTAAATGAATTAAACTCCTCCTCTTCTTTTCCCGAATCTAGAAAAACCAACATTGGTATGCTCTTTGCGCAATTGTGAACGAAAAACCTTGATTTGCTACCTCTCTCAAGACTCTAAACCTGTGTTTTTACTTAAGAAGGCAAGTCTCCACCGATCCTCTTCGTCCATAGGAGTTTATGTCTTTATATAGTCTCAAAAACCTAAAAATAAGTGAACCCCGCGTGTATCTTCGAGTTAGGCATCCCACGATCGTGGGAATTGGCATGAAACCCATGATCATAAGTTTTTGTATTATAATTCCTCCACTTTTCTTCTCCTTCCTTGGTCTCTAGCTCATTCACAAAGGTGGCCACCCTTCATTCCTGCCTCAAAATGATCAATTCTTACCCTAAATCAACATCAAATATAAAAGAATAACCATTAAGATCAAACTAAAAAAACATACAAAATAAATCCTAAAACACACCTATTATGCAAGAAACACATGTCAAATACTTAGAGAAACACACACTAGTACACAACTATCAGCTCCTACTCTCAAATATCAGGGCAATTACCTTATACTCCATCTGCAGCCGCGAACTCTGGCGCTCTCACTAGAACATAAACGAGTTGTATTGACCTGGCCTCCTCTAAATTGGCCTCATCGCTCCTAATGTTTCAAGGTGATAGGCATTGTCTAAAGCACCAATGTCATCACATATAGTCACTCCAATAGTCTCATTCCTTAGATTAATCTGGTTATGTATAGGCCCACGCAGATAGCTGCTACTATAATGTCATATATCTAATGCTTGAAGAACTAGGCCAAGGCATATCCGAGGTGGATTAGGACCCTCTTTTCATATTGTAAAGGTAAAACATATCTGGCATCCCTACTATTCTAGTGTTGTCTCCTCTTCCTCTGATCATATGGTTAATTAACATATGCATTTATCTCATTGCAGGGGATCTTAGATGTGATACTTTGGACCTTATTAACTTGTAAGACCACTATTAACTAATGTTGCACCAAAATGCATTCTTATCAACCCTATTAGTAAAATGCACTAAAACGCTACATACTCCTCCGAGTATAAGCCCATGCAAAGTGAAGACCTGTTGTAGTTTACTATACATTTCTTTAAACACTTGAAACTATAATTTGATATCGATGTCCCAAGTGTAATGTTGCTTCTCTATAGTGAAGGTGGTGAGGAACTATAAAGTTAACTCTTTGTAAGTAGGTTCCTTGATTGTAAAGACGTGATCTCATCCACCAACGTGATTAACTCTCAGATTCCTTGAGTATTCCCAATTTGGTTAAGCATTACCTAATTGATGCTTCGGCTCTCGGAGTAAGGTTTTGACCTTAGTCTTTAGAACCACACAATATGTGTTGATGCTATGAAATGAAGCATGTGATGTGTAGTAGGCATAGATTATGTAAACTTTAGCTATTGAGGTGGTTATTAAAAAGTACTCTCACCCCTTTGCCTCTTCCTTGGTACCTCCTTTTCTTGCTTTTGGTGTTGTGTGGTTGCTCTCTTTGTCATTAGTCTCTAAAATATGAAAATAAAAAGAAATTTTGTTAGGAATAATATACATTAGTCAAATCACAATATATAAACACCATAATATAATCCACAATCAAGTTATTAAGGATTAATAGCAAAATTAAGAACAAATATGATAAACATCAAGTTAATCTGACTATTAGAATAAAATGACATTAAAAACCCTAAAACATCATAGTTAAACAAATAATGCTCCCTGATATCAGTTAATTTCAAAAATCACAATTAATTTATTTAAACACACTTATTAAGTCAAATAATACAAACAAAAAATTTGCCCAAATATTATGTAATTAAACACTATAAAAGCCTAATAAAAATGTAAAACATGATTTATTTAACATTTGAATTCATACAAAACCAATTAATAGAATTACGTTGGAAGATGGTTTTTGCGCAAAGGAGATGAATATGAGCATTGCCTAGAAGAGAAAAATGGGAGAGAAAGTGAAAATGAGATTTTGGGTAGTGGGGTACAATTTACAGAACATTTTGCTCAATATAGGAAGGATCACAGGTGTGTAGTTGCCATATGTTAAACAAATTAGGGTTAGTTTTTACTAGGCGCAGTCATCTTCAATTATATCATACATGTGTATCTCAAATGTGTTATAACAGAGTTTAATATGGGCTAGAATACATGCATATATCTAGGTTGTATTAAAAAAATAAGATGATAAATTACATAGGCATATTAGGATTTAACATGGCTATATCAGCACTAAAATTAAAACACCTAAAATTTACATGCCCAATAACACACCCATGTAACTTTCTATAACTTTTTGTAAATAAGAAAAAAGGGAACAAAATTTAATATGGTTTCTCATATGGGCATGTAACTCTCTATAACTTTTTAGTTTAGATAGATTTTCCACCTGCTTTCACATGTAAATTAACACTTATACTTAAAGCATAAAAGATGAAAATGGCACCCTTATAACTATAAACCAAGAAAAAAGTTACACTAAATCACAAAGTTAACGTAGATAGAAGTTAAACTATAGAAACTAAAACCTAAAATCTTGGAATAAAACTAATTGAAACAAAATTACCAAATTAAAAACTTGGGTGTCTCCTAAGAAGCACTTAACATCATTAGTTTGACGTTCTCACTTCAACTTAACCTAGATACGTAATTAATAACTTTCTTCCACTTATCTTAATTACCAAATTAAGTGCTTATTAGCCTACAAATAGGCCATATGTTGCAATATAACAAGAACATATAGTTTCATATTAGTAAGACTAAATAAAACTACCAATGCCATTTTTGTAATAAATTGTAAATCTAAAAAGGAATAACAAAACTCTCTTAATCTTCGACTAACTCTGATAGTTTATTATATGAGAAGTAGGAGCCATTTGTACTTAAGATTACTGTCAATAATTCCTCGATAGCCTCCTTATTTGATTCCTCCTATTCATCTTCCTTCTCTTTTTGACCAACAACTTCCTTCCTTTCTTCAACCTCTAACTTCTCTCCATTCTATAAAGTTATTGTATTCTCATGTTCCCTAAAATATGGCTCAGAATGTCCAAATGAAACACTTTTCTCTTTAGTTTATGGAGAGTTGCCTTAACTAAACCAACAAATTTCATAAGAAAATCCTTAAAACGTTGATATTACTCTTATTTTTGTTATTACAGAAATCTAGATGAAGTGTGATCTTTCCGTGCAAAGTTATAATAAATAGTTCATTTTTGATGATAAGTATTCATATATGGGGCGTCTTAAGGTCAATCTCTATACAAATTAGATGCCCTTATATATAGTCTACTGCCTGACATTCATAAATGTGAAAGTTACCCTCATAAATGTCGCAACATGTAATGGAAGGAAGGTTGAGTTTCTAAATATATGTCACCATGCTTCTCATTCTAAGCTTCCAAAACTACCATAAGCGATAACATACTATAATTCCCCTGAGAATATTGTCCTCTCTATCCTTCCTTTTTTTAGTGACTATAACAATTAATATCCAAATCTTACAAATAAGTCGTAACACAAAGACAAAACATAAAGCTCTAAGAATAAATAAATAACATAAAAAGAAAAGGAATAAATGTGAAAGAAAAATAATGACTAGGTTAATAAAAGGTAAGTTTTCCTAATATCCTAATCCCTAAAATGTCGCTAAAACCTTGATAGTGCATTTATGTTTTTACTGCAAGTGCATGATATAGCCGTAGTTAGTACTAAAAAGTACGGTTCAATCCCACGAGGACTATAAATACTAGTAATAACTCTTTTCTTATTTTCTAATGGATAATTGAGTTTATATTGATAAATTAGATTTAAAATGAAAGAAAATAAACTAAGGGTAAGTCAACACAATCAAATAAACTAGAATGGTAAAAGAATGAAAAATTAACCAATAAAATGACAATATCTAGAATTTGAATGCCCTTAGGACATCTCGTACAATCATACTTTCACTAATCAATTTATTCTAAAGTTTATTTAACTATGAAAATTGCCACTTATGATAATATCTTTCTCAAAACTATTAACACTTAATTCCAGGTTGATTATCTGAAATCTCTTTCTAATTAAACCCCTAGAATCACATTAATCAATTTATAAATTTCAATAATAGGTTTAATTATAATCTAGAAGATTTATGTCGACCTATCTTTAGGTTTGTATGCAACTCCTTTCAATTATGTTAGATCTATTCATATATTAGATTGCTCAATCTCAATTGCATGAAATCTTATATAAATCAAAATGTTGGCGTTATTAATTCAAAAATAATCAAAAACACATAATTGAATCTCAATGAAACTAAAGAATGAATTAAATAACTAAAGAATGAATTAAATTAAGATAAAATCACTACAAGGTATATCCTGGGGTTCATCTAATCTAGATGCCAAAAAGAATTTAGCTCATACTCATAGAAGAGAAAACATTAAAACTAAAGAAAAAGTTGAAAATCAAAGATGACGTGATTGAAATCCCTAAAATCTTTTAAAACTTCAATTTAGATTGATGAAATTTTGCTTTGAAAGGGGTTTCATTGGTTGTTTCCTGTGCTTTATGCTAATCTAAGGTTTCTCTTTATGTTTCTCAAGCCTTTTTTTCTTTTACCACTCAATCTTAACTTCTAAAATTTGAAATTCAAATTATAGGAGATACACAAGCATCAACACTTATAAAAACCCTTATCAAACTATTTGTAGACTAGGGTTACCTATAAGAAGTTTAATTATAATGAAAATTTATACAGAATCTTAAGGTGATTGATGTAATTATAAACCATAAGTACACAGTTTAGTTATAGTTCGAACCTGTAAGTATCGATCGATCCCACAAGGATTATAAGTACTAGTAATGTCTCTTTTCTATTATCTAAATGTCGAATAAGATGATGATTTAATTTAAAACTAAACTAAAATAAAACTCAACAATATAAACAATCAAGACAAATATAATACAAAGATTGACCCAATATCAAATAACTAGTACCTAGGTAATGAATCCTCCTAAGGTATCTTAAGTAACATCCCTTTATCATTCATTTTAATTATTGATCATTAGACCGTTGAAACTCCCATCTTATGTTAATAACTTTCTCAAGACTATTAACAACTAATCTTTAGTTGATTAACTAAAATATCTTTCCAGTTAAAACCTTTAAGATCACATTATTCAATTCATAGATATCTCTACTAGGTTTGACTTTAATCCAGAGGATTTGTGTCGACCTATCATTAAGTTTTCATACAATTGCTTTCAATTATGGTAGATTTATTTGTAAAAAAGGATTTTTCAATCTCAATCATATGAAATCAAACATTGAACTAATATCCTTAACATATTAATTTAAGAATAGAAATGCATAATTAAACATCAAAGAATTAATCAAATAAATTGCATTAAATAAAGGACCAAATCATAGCATCCATCTCAACATAGGGTTCATCCTACCTAGGCATTAAACAAATTTAGTTCCTAAACATAGAAAATGAAACAAAAATGAAAAGCTCAAAAGAATAATCAGAAAGAAAATAATCCATCGATATGTATATCCACCTTTTCTATAATGAAATCCCCTTAAATCCTTAATGAAAGCATGCTCTTTATCTGATCTTTTGAAATCATCTTTTTGTTTTCCTCATTCTAAATTCAAAATCATGTCTTCTACTCTAACTTTGGCTGTAACTTTTAACTCCACCCGCTTCTCTTTCATCTCCTCTTTATAATTGCCTTTTACATTATAAAACTAAGGTTTTTGGATTATACATGGTTAGTCATATGGTCATGTGAGTGACCGTGTATCTCAAAAATACTTCAATATTGCAACTTTACCCATTCTTAGTTACTTACACAAGCATATATCTCCACATGAGCAAAAACAATGTTTTGAATCTTTACACGGTTATAGTCTCTTACACCATCCTTTTACACAGTTGTATATGTTAATAACACGGATGCGCACATCTTCACATGGGCGTGTATCTCCAAGAAAACTCTAATTCTTCTTCTGTTTATACCACGATTTGCCCTTAATTCTTCTTCTTTTAATCCATTAAGGTAATTAAGACCTAAAAACACACTTGAAACAAAATAAGTACCAAAAAAATTTACAACTCTCAAATAACAAGCAAAACATACTCAATATAGGTATAAAAAAAGTACAATAATCTTTTATCATAAGGTCACTAATATTATATTTTCACATAAGTTTAAGGTTACTGAAACTCCTATTTCTATAGATGCCTAGTGACACTAAAATTTTATTTCACTAAAAGCTTAAGGCCATTAGAATTCTATTTCATGAGAATTCAAGGCAAATCTCGCAACCTTGTTCAACCTAGTTTGTTGACAGAAAACTTCCTTTTAGATGCTCTAATATCTTATTAAAAAGGAATTCATACTATAATACAAAAAAACAAAATGAATAAAAGTAAATGGAAAGAGATAAGTTTTTGTTGAATAAAGCAAAGTAAAACCAATAAGTACTAAGTGCGAGATTCTTAAATAAAGAATATCTAGATGATCTAATATTTTTCATATAAAGGAAGGCAAATATGATTTCTGAAAGCAGGGATAAGAATGCCTCGTAAAAGACTCAATGACATTTAACTAACCCATATAAGTTTTTAAACTTTTTACAATACTCTTGACTCAATCCCTTCAACCGTTTGAATTTTAAGATAAAAATTTTTTAGATCTTATTCATGACTTGTGCCAGAAATGACATGTTCATTAACCTATATAAGTAGTTTTTAAACATGTCTAATATCATCCAACAGAAAAATTTTGTAGCATTTTACCTATAAATATACATATTAAGTTGAGAAAACATTCTAACAAAATTTTCAAATAAGAATAAAAATTAAATATTATTAAATATATAAATTAAAATCAGAGCACCTACCTTAATAAACCTGTTGATAAAAAAACGGTTGATCAGAAATGGTCTATTTTTTGTGCTCTTGCTATAGTTAAGCTTGTTAATGTCAAGTTTGAATAGAGAAAAATTCAAACTTGTGGGCATGCTTTAGGGTATAAGAACAATAAAACATACTGTAAAGTTTGAAACTTGGGGTAGATTTCCCATTAAAACTCTAGAAAATTAAGAAGAAAGATAAGGGATATTAGTGGATTCATCAAATTACTTTAAATTTTGCAACTTTATAAGTTCTTTTGTCACAAGTTTGTGTTTTTATAGGTCTCACTATTTAAGACTTTGTCTTTTAATACTAAAACTTGATGTTTTATATAGGTAAAATCCTACATGAATTTCAATAACATCATAGAGATCTCATATAACATAAAGATTTTTCTCTATTAGGAACTATTTTACTTTGCTTACCCTCTATATGCATATCTCATGTCCATGACATTTCTCACTATGACCAATTTATTCCCATTTCACTTATATAGGACTTGTGGTACTGCTATCGCCTACAACCAAATTCAAAAGAAATCACTTCCTTTAATACAAATTAATGTAGTAGTGGTAAGTGGATATCGTTCCCACGAGGAATTTTTAACGGAAAAGGAGTTACGGATTCAAAACAGGACAAAGTAACGAAATGGGGGGTTTTTAATTTAAATTATGATTTAAACAGAATTTCAATGGAAAAAGAAATTGAAAAATAACAAATAGCAAAACAATGAAATATAACAATCAATAAGAATGAATCTTCGCTTCCGGTCTCCTTCATTATTGAACTTGCTTTGATCATCGACACTAAAATAACCAATTTAACAGTTAAGCATTCGTCGTGGTAAATTTCTTTACCTATTTTCTCTTA
>JANZXP010000005.1:12114951-12141414 GCA_027576715.1 Erythroxylum flavicans
AATTAATACTTGACTGATAAATCAATTGAAACAAAGAACAAAAGTCTCACAACATTCAGAGTTCAATAACTAGGATTTCGTAAACCAAGAAAGAGGATTTAGCTACTCATAATGGAATTGAAAATAAAAGAATTACAAAACACATAGTCTCCATCCCTAGTTTTTTCCTAAAAAATACGAAAATCCCTAGAAGAAAAAGTGTAGAAAATCAAAGCTTTCTAAGGCTACCGAAAAACAAGAAGAAAAGTGCAGAAAAATTGAAAAAAGATGATGAACTATGCTATGTGAACAGTACTTACATGTACTGTTCACGTTTTTCTCCTTTGAAAGCCTCTCAATCCTTTCCTTTTTCCTTCCTATCTTGCAGATCACGTTTCCCACATATTCAAATTGTGAATCTTTATCAATCTGATCTTAAAAGATTAAGAAAATCTTAAAAGAATCAGATTTAAATTTGAAAGCAGATCTACAGATTTTTCATTTTATTCTCGCACGTGGCCACGTCTAGTGACTGAATTGCTGCTAGATTTGGAATTTCAGATTTTCTTCATTCTTTTGCATCTTTTTGATTCAATTTCGTCTCTAAGGTATTGAAAATCAGCTGAAAACAATTATAAGACAATTCCATTAATTTTGAGCAATAATTTCAACACATTAAAGAGATTTAAATACAAAATAAGCGCAAATTGATGACTTAACAACTTGGACACAACTAACTTCTAATAAACATAGTCTGCAACAAAATCTTCTAATATGATTTACTATAAACTCTCAATTGCGAATTTAAAATAAGGTAATAAAACCAAAATAATTCAATTGTAGGTTTTCATCAATTTAAAAAAATTAATACTTTAAAAGATATTATACAAATCAAACTCTCATATTCTTATTAACTATCAAATTAATCAGTGACAAATGTTAATTAAAATCAACTTAAGAGAGAGTAAGAAAAAAGAAATTTGAAATTAAGAACAAGGAAAATAAACTCTAAATTAAGAACCAAGTTCCTAAAGAATTCAAAAACTTTTGAGTTAATACCTATAGAAAAGATAATGAAGAATTAGAATAAGAATATGATTTAAAAAGATATATGTATATTCTTAGTTGGGTTACATGAATTTAAAAGTATATTAATATATGCAAATGTAAACATGAGACTCCCTAAAGACAAAAGCTTCATCTTTGTTGGAAGGAGCATTTCTTTGTCATTTTTAAGGTACATATATTAAAGGATACCTTAATTTGTTATATATAAAGCTTTCAAGATAAAATATCTTTTATAAATTAATAAATAATAAAATTATCATATTATTAATGCTATTAATATCAAAGTTTTAAATTTTGTACCGTACCAGTTGATAGGCACTATAAAAACCAAAAATGAAACAAAATTTTAAGCTCTCGTATTGGCCTGTACTGATCTTTTTAGCTGATACTTGCTGATATTTGAAATACTGGTGAATATTGGTAAGTATCGTAAATTTTATAAAATTAAAGGATTGAAATGCAAAAAAAATTAAACCCTAACAAAATTATTAGTTTGTTCCCAAACCCATTCACCCCCCAAGTTGTAGTTGCTTGCCTGCTCCTCTCCTCTTCAGCCCTCTCCCTTGACTTGACCTTATCTATCTAATCTACCATCTAGACTCCAATCATTGCCATTCAATAGCCTCATCCATCGCCATTCACCAGTTGCACCATTGTCAGTCGCGTTGTGCCAATCGCCAATTGTGCCATTGTCACCAGTGCCAGTAGGCATTGCCAGTTGCCACCATTCATGAAAGGACCCATCCTGGAGTTCCCCTTTGGGAACCCGAGTGGAACTCTCTCGGAGACCCACAGTAGCCCTCCAATCAATATCTAACTCAACTAAAGGGCTCCCGCAAAGCCAAGTCGTTTAACTATTAAAAACATTTTATACTTTAATTTTTACAAGAGCAGAAAGTAGTGGGAACTTTTTTCTTGAAAACGTTTTGCTAAAATGTTTGGCAGCATAACGACTGCTTTTCTAAGATTTCTAAATTTCAAAAACCTAGATAACATATTTTAAAACATTTCTATATTCACACTAATTTCTTAACTACAAATTATGGACTTCGAGTCCACTCACAAGTAACCCCAAATAAATAATTCTCAACAATCAATACAATAAACTATAAAAAGCTAAAACATATTCAAGCATTTCATTAAAAGCCTTTATAAACATCCATTCTTGACATAAATGCACATATCAAAATGACAGAAGCACAGCGGCACCCGATGGTAACAACTAAGTTTTGTTTCAAGTTTCACTCCTAATTAGTTATTTCCTCAATACAATCTTTTATTGTAAATTGTAATACTTAAAAAGTCATAAATATCTATTATTCTTTTTATTTGATGTTTTAAATCTTTTGATGTAGTTATTATTTATTATATGATGAAATAGTAACATTTTAAGTACTTTGTATTGTCCTTAATTTTATACTTATATGATGATTAAATGATCTTTTTCATATTAATTGTGGTTATTATTTTTATGTGAGATATGTGAAAAGTAATATCAATGAAAATAAATAGATTTTTGTTATTTCAAATTTCTATCATTATAATTTTTATAGACATGGTTGGTATAAAATTATAAATTATACAATACAATATATTGATATACTGTTTTGTAATTTTTAAAAAAAATTCAATGACTATTTTATAATTTTAGAAAATTACTCGAAACGATATTGAATTAATACTGATACGATATTTATAACATTGATTTGTTAGAAATTCACAAGTGAAGTCATCCCACATTGGAAAGAGACATATGAATAAACCAGTGTCTTAAAGTTTTAAGTTGAGATATGATGTTCTAGTTGTATATAAGTCCATTTGCTAGTTGTATATAAGTCCATTTGCATTCGGTTCAATTTATCTCTAAGCTCCCTCAAAACCTGTCATTGCTATTAGAGCCAAATTGGCAAAGTTTGATGAATAGAGATTCATTGAGTTAGAGTGACTCAAATGATTTCGCATAAGCTATTAGTTGAGGGGGAGCTAATCTTATATGGATAGATCCACTAGTCAGGAGGAGATATTGAAAATTCACAAGTAGAGTCATTCCACATTGAAAAAAAACATATAGACAAAATGAGTTATATATAAAAATAAAGCTCATAATCCAATGCCTTAAAATTTTAGGTTAAGATATAATTTCCAAGTTGTATATAAGTTTATTTGTATTTGTTCCAATTTTTCTTCGGCTCTCTCAAAACCTTCATGATTAACGGTAGAGATTATTTCATGTGCGACGTTAAACAAACGAGATCGTAGAGAGACAAGCTAGATCTTCGTTGGGCTATAATATAATTGTATTTTCTTGTTTGAACTCAAACGTATTTTAATTTGCCACATGAAATGTGAACTAGAGACTATAGAGAGAAACTCAATCTTTGTTGGGCCTTAGTATTGTGAGCACCGATACCGTTCGACGACCCACACGATCGGCTCGGTGAATCCACATCACCAAACTTAACCTTCCGCTCTCTCTCTCCCCCCTGTGAAATCAACAAATGCTAAACCCTAATTTTAATTTTTCTTCCCCAAATTCACTTCCCCCAATACATATATACATATATATCATTCTTCGCCCCTAATCTTTAGCCCTAAATTTTACTTCTATTCTCTCCTCCACGCACCGTTTTTGTCCTTTCTCTTTTGTCAGGGTTGATCCGGCATCGAATTCAGCTTATTTTAGAGGGTTTTAGCTCCCGGTAATTTAAAAGTTTGTTTCTTTGAATTGCATGAGCTCTTGAATTCTGCTTGCTATTCTGAACTAGAAGGCTTTTGGATTGAATTGCTAGATTCCTCTCTGTATACTGGTTTGTTAATCTCTCTTATACATTAATATATTTACTTTCTTATTTTCATAATTTGGATCTGAAGTTCGTAATCTAGGGGGTTTATTGATTGAATCTTGGACTCTGGAAATAGTGGTAATGCATCCTTATGTTCGTGCATAAGTTTGTGGTGATTGGTCTTTCTGGGCTGAGGAGGATCAGAACTGAAAAGATTATGGGTTTTTTCCCCAAGTCCTAAAGCTAGAATGTTTGTGATTTATCGTCTTCTTTTTTTTAATCTATTTCTGTAGTTTATTTCAGCATGCTTGAGTTAATTTTTGGTTTACTGAGTGGTGAGAAATCCTGAAGGATATCTTACCGAGTAGACACTTATGATGTGAATTGGTTGTCATGAAGGACATATATTATTATAATGGGTGGGAATGACATGGATAAAACAACCAAAGAAAAGGACCCAAAAACACCGACACCACCTGCTATTGCTAGTACCACACAGGTACCCGTTTGTGCTTGTTGTTTCATCAATCATGGTTCTAGGATTAAATTAATCTTTAATATATGTTCCCTTCCTAAAACTAAGAAAGTTTTCTTTTTGTTGTTCAGGATTCAACTCCCAGCACTGGTCCTGTGAATCCAGACTGGTCAGGATTTCAGGTTTTCTAGATGATCACCACCACTATTTCTGTTACTTAAACAAGATATCAATGTCAAGTCTTGCAGCTGTTACATAGGTTGCTTGTTTCTTCTACAGGCATATTCTCCTATGCCTCCACATGGATTCTTGGCATCAAGTCCTCAAGCTCCTCCATATATGTGGGGGGTTCAGGTACTCTTGATTTCAACTTTTATTTTGCTTAGATGTCTTATTGGTAAACCATGCATTTAACTTCATAATGAACCTAAAAGACTGAATATTACACTTGAGGAGACAGTAACTGGGAACTTGGAATGAGTTGCTGTAATCGGGGATAGACTGATATCAAATGCTTCACTTATTTCAGTTGAAAGTGATGGTATCAGTTGATTAGGGCAATGCAAAGTTGAAGAAGACATGGTCTTCTTGCTTATGTGGCGTTCAAGTAGTGTGTTTCATATGCTTTAAAAACTGGAGGGTGTTGAATCCTTCATTGCATTTAATTGCGTTGGCATTCGTGCCATCTTTTTTGCATGAGTTGTGTGCTTTTGGTCTGCTTCACTGCCTAAACTTTATGATATTTAAGTGTTGCAGTTCTAACTTAAACTTTTAAGTGCAGCATATTATGCCTCACTATGGCACTCCTCCACATCCATATGTTGCCATGTATCCGCATGGAGGAATTTATGCTCATCCATCTATACCTCCGGTATTTTGTTTGTCACCATACTCATGATTCTCTGATTTTCCTTCCATTGTCATATATAGATTCCATAAAATTAAATCATCTTTGCATTTTTCTGTAGGGTTCTTATCCTTTTAGTCCATTTGCAATGCCGTCTCCAAATGGTATCATGGAGGCATCTGTGAGTTCTGCTATACTAAATTTAGTTAGTACCCTTGTCTTATGTCTCCGGAGAATTGTGCTTATTCTAATCATAAGTTTAATGTAGGGGAATACACCTGGCAGCATGGAAGCCGATGGCAAGCCATCAGATGCAAAGGAAAAGCTTCCCATTAAAAGATCAAAAGGAAGCTTAGGCAGTTTAAACATGATAACGGGGAAAAGTAATGACCTTGGTAAAACCACAGGAACAGCTGCCAATGGAATTTATTCTAAAAGGTAAATTTAGGCATAAAATTGGAATTAATTATTGCTGCATATTAGTGGATGGTTTCTGCCCAATGTTTGGTTCCTGAAATTTTATTTCCCTGAGGCTTGCTATGCTTTAGTTTCATGTTCAATCCTATGGAGTTGTTGAATGAAATTGGTTTGGTCTTTCCCTCTACTTTGTCCCTACAGTGTCCAAGCATATTGATCCTTATTTTAATATATGATTACAGTTGATCAGAGTCTTGGAACTTGTTCTCCTTTCCTGTCACTGAACATCATTTCTCTATATCCCTGATGGTTTGAGGGAGTCAGGGGTCCTTTTCACTCTAGCTTATTTGATTTATATCCCTCAATTTCTCATCATTAACTATGTAGTATATTTGACTGTAATTTTATGTATTGAGAATGCACTAAGCATTTTTTTCCATTACCTTTTAACAACTTCTTGATCTGATTTAATATTTTTTACATGAAGTGGTGAGAGTGGAAGTGAAGGCACTAGTGAAGGAAGTGATGCAAATAGTCAGAATGTAAGTGGCATGTTGCTGAACTTGCTTACTTCGCTATAAACTGTGATTACTTTTCTTTGCTATTTTACACATATTCCTCAATTTGAAGGCCAGTTTTCCTTTTTTTGTGTGTTGTGATTGGACTTGGAGGGGGTTGTGGTGTTGCATCCGTTCTTCACATCAACCAACCATGTGGATTGTTTATGAACTCTTTTGTGCTTCACTTGTTCTGAAGCAAGCAAGCGCTTGTCCGATGTGTTTAGTTTTTCACTTCCTATAACTTTGTTTTCTAGACATACCAGATCTTAAATTTTGGGAAACATTTGTAGTGAATTTGAAAATTACATCTTTTTGCCAAGAAAGTTTCCATGCTTACCCTCAAAAGCTTCTTTAACCAAAAATTCCAATACGTCATTTTATTTGGTGTGAGAAACATGTTAAGAAGTCCAAGACATCATTTTATTTGCTTGTGAGAAACATGTTAAGTTTTGAAGTGGATTACTGCAGAAGAGGTTGTAAGTTTTAACCAAATTCCTTATTGTTATGTGCTTTTTATGATTATTTGCTTGACTTAGACTATTAACAATAGTTACCTGCCACAAAATGTTATTGCTTCAAAATCAGATCATTCATCCTATTTGATGAGGATTACAGTTAGCCTGAGGTTGGTGGGACAGAACTGTTAATCAATGCGGCAGTTTCCCTTTATATTGATGGGCAGAATTGGGACTTGCTAAAAACTTAAGTATCAGTGTGTCTGTCATTTTCATTTGATTTGTCCTACAGTAGAAGATTTTAGCTGGTCTTACTGGAATTCAGTGTGAATTTATATCTTCTCTTTCAATACCAATGCATAAGCTTGAAGCCCCTAATGTTTAGCTTTCAGGTGTGTTTTTAGGAGCTTGTGAAATGAAGGATGTGGGTTGTGTTCTAGATTGGTTCAAAGTGTCTCCGTAATCATGTTGTGAAAATATCAGTGGAATTAAGAGACTTGATCATTACCTTTACTTATGACAATTGTTTTCAAGGTGGTTAAGTTCTGTACAGTAGCATGCATGTGGAGTGGGAAAGAGAGAGAGAGAGGGACCTGCTGTTGGTTTGTGAAGCATGGACTGAGTAGTTCTTTTCAAGATTTGAGGCTGAGGGGCTTTAGGTTGACCTTTATCTTGAATTTAGCTCAGTAATGGCTTTGCAAAAATTCTTTGGTGTACTTCATATTTGTTATATAGATATCATATACAGATGTGTATGCCTTCTGTGCTTGCACTTAATATTTTCAATCTCTGTGACTGTAGGACTCACAAATGAAGTCAGGTGGCCGGCAAGATTCTCTAGAAGGTTCAGTTATGATGTTTTCAATTGTGCAATGAAGCCAACATATGAAGCTAATTTGCTAGAGAATAATTGTAGGATTTTCTCTCTCCGTTACAGCTGATGCATCTCAAAATGGTGGTTCTGCTCATGGTTCTCAGAATGGAGGACAGGGAAATTCCATAATCAATCAACCAATGTCAATTGTTCCAATTTCTGCTACTGGGGCTCCAGCTGGTCTACCTGGTCCGGCAACCAACTTAAACATTGGAATGGACTACTGGGGAGCTCCAACTTCATCTGCCATCCCTGCATTACATGGAAAGGTTTCTTCTGCGCCAGGTGCTGGTGCAATAGTTACTCCTGGCTCACGAGATACTGTTCAATCACAACTTTGGCTGCAGGTTTATGTTAATACATGCAACTTTCATTAGCTCTATGGATATGCGTGTCATTTTTTACCCAACTATGATAACCTTCCATTACCAAAATTATTGTCAATTATTGAATTTATTTCTTCTTTTTTATGTTCAAGATTGTAATAATTTTCTACTGAGAAATAACAGTGTGAAAGCAGGACTAACTGTTTTGTCCTGTATATGTTGATGAAATTTGCAAATCAATTTTCCATTTTGTTTTGTACGAGAATGATGCTCTGTTTTGTGGGCAATTTTTTTGTTAGTAAATTCTGCGGTGTTTAGGTGTTAAATTGATGGTAGCCCCAAAAATTACCGACTAATTGTGCAAAGTTTCATTTAGGAATTTGTTTTAAAAAGGGAGAAAATGGAATTTTTATGCTTCCATAACCTCAAAATAGTATTTGGGCACTATATGAACTAGAGCTGTTTGGCATGCTGCAATTTAACTAATATATCTGTGGCTAAATGTGCCTCTCTATTAGTTAAGGATAAGATTATGTATTATTGGACCTCTCCAAACCTTCCATATCAGCAGGATTTGTATTGGATGTTGTTATTGTTGTTGTATCTGTGGCTAAATATGATTGCATGTCCTAATTTTGTGGTTTAGGATGAAAGAGAGCTCAAGAGACAGAGAAGGAAACAATCAAATAGAGAATCTGCTCGACGGTCCAGGTTGCGTAAGCAGGTAAATGAATACCTGATGTTCATAATCTTGCCTAGAGATGTTTGTTAGTGCCTCTGCTTTAAAATCATTTGCTAATGTGTACTTTTACCAGGCTGAATGTGATGACCTGGCCCAGCGTGCTGAAATCTTAAAAGAAGAAAATGCCAATCTAAGATCAGAAGTAAATCAAATCAAGAGCCAGTATGAGCAGCTTCTTGCCGAGAATGCTTCCCTTAAGGTAACATTCTGGCATTGGTTTTGTTCTTGAATTTAATTTATTTCTTTGCCAGCCAGCAATCATCTGCTTGATGTGCTTTATACATTCATGGGGGACTGAATGTATTTCCAGATTTGGCTTCATATAGATTCTTTACTAGCATAGTTTGAATTTTTTTGGTTTATTGAGGAGCAATTCCTTTCCTTGGAAAACTGTACTTGGAAAATAGATATTCGAAGTGACCTTTTAAGAATTTGTGGATTGATCATGAAGGATAAGGATTACTTACACTAAAAAGGCAGACTCTACTTTTATTGCAACGCAGTTGTGCAACTGTGTGAATATTGACCTCCTTGTTGATTCCTGCTGCCCCCCCGGGCAAATGGGATGCTGTTTTACATTCCTATTTCAGTGCAATGCTAATTATGCCAAAGAATGCAAATTTAATGGTACGTTAGTAGAAAAAACAAAAAAGACCCCTGATACATGTGTGATCTTCCCTTGCAGGAAAGGCTTGGAGAACTTCCTGGAAATGAAGATCGTAGGGCTAGCAGAAATGATCAAAATATAAGCAATGACAAAATACCGACTGCACAAAAAGAGGTCGTACAGGGCGGTCAGTAGTATCTTATTGCCCTGTTTCTTGCTGCTTGTGAAGACCATAACCTAACCAGTTAGCAACAGAAAAGTCTTGTCTTGAATAGCAATGTAGTTCCAAGTTTTATGAAAGCTGATCTTTATAGATCTAGGGTCTGTTCATTTCATATCATCATAATATTTGTATCCGGTCTATGTTGAAAGGCCTGGGATGGTATGAAGAGTGAAATTTGTGACATACCCTGTTTTAAGAGGGTGTTATTCACACTTACAACATGAATCTGTGTTAAATATATGTGTTGATGATTGTGTTGATTAGATGTTGAAGGACACGATGGTTAAATAATATCATAATGATTAATGGTAAAGATTTTTAAAATAAATATAATTAAAACAAAAGTTAAATGAATTTAGTATAAATACATAGATAATTCTTTATATATTTTAGTGAGATTTGACATCATTATCAATTCAAATTACTAAATAAATTAGAAGATCCCGTGTCAGATAATCTAAATCCGCCCAAGTATTTGGAGTCTCAAAACTTGGGAAACTATGAAGCCACCATATAATGGACAGTTGATCGTACTTAAAAATTTAACAAACGACTAACTCAATAATGAAACGCTTCTCCCAGATAACCCAGTTCAAGGCCTCCTCTCCTCACTGAGGGTGAGGGACACAGGAAATGTAGATCAAAATCTAATAGGGTAATGTAGTTTTTTCCTTCATTGAGAATACATGTCAGCATCCATTAGATGAGTTGAGCCTTGTAAAAGGGTATTAACAGGATCTTTGAAATGATACAAATGGCCACGTAAGTTTTCCTGCTGTAATGAGAGAGACGAAAAACAGCCGCAGACCCTCCTTTCCTTTTGATCTTCTCATTGTCAAATTTTGGTTAAGATTGAATTATTTTCTGTGGTTTCACATTAGTTAGAAGAGCGGTACCAATGCAGCAGTTGAGCTAATAATGCATCGTACCTTCATCAAGTAATGATTGATTGCTTCATTGCCAGCAAAAGACTGACGTCCGTCTCAGCGGATACAAGCGTACATCAAACTATAAGAGCATGAAGAAATAAAGCATGCTGGAACAAAACGTAAACTACAAACATAGAAAACATCTTTGGCCAATACATAATAACGTTAAGTAGTAACAAAATAAAAAGATTATTATTTGTTTCAACAGGGTGCACTAAACCTTTTCCAGTTGAGTAAATCGTTATTAAAAAAATTAGAGAGGCTTTCCATTATTAACCAAGTAACAGCCACTTATATTTTAAGATAAAAGAGTTGCTGACTGGTGGCGACAACATCTGAAAGAATATCGTTTGAAAGATTGAATACTGCAATGATTTCATATGTTAACGAAATGAACAATCACCCGCTGCTTGATGTTAAGAGCTCAAGAACTAGATTGCAGGTCAGTCAGATGGACCAAGCATTTTTTCAGGCACCACGAGGCTATCAAATTCTTCACTCTTCAGCACTCCAAGTTTAAGTGCAGCATCCTACAAAGTTCGTAGAAAAGATAATTCAGCAAAGTTGCCAGATGCCTAACGTAGAAAAGAATAATTCAGCAAAGTTGCCAGATGCCTAAATAATTCCAGAGCCCTTGGACAACCACTTCCATAATATAGCCAGTTATTGCCACCAGTTAGAATGCTAAAATCAAGATACTGCTCTGAAAAACCGTAATAAGGAAAATATACTCAAAAGAACTTATCACCTTCAGAGTAGTTCCTTCCTTGTGGGCTGTCTTGGCAACTGCTGCAGCATTGTCGTAACCAATTTTCTGGAAAACGTGGTTTACAAAGTAAATATATGATAAACACCCAAATCAAAATGAATTTCAAGGTGAAATAAGAGAGAGAAACTCACAGGGTTCAATGACGTGACAAGCATTAGCGACTGCAAGTAGAGCACATGATAATCAGTTGAGGATCTAAAGGACAAAAGTATAAACTAAAGCATTATGTCTAAAGTGAAAACTGACCTCATGTAGCAATTTTGAAATTCTTTCTCTATTAGCTTGAATTCCTCTCACACAGTTTTTTTCAAAGGAGGTAGATGCATCCCCAAGTAATCTTATTGACTGCCGCGATGAGTTAAAGGAACAATATTAGTGGGCAAGTACATAAGTTCTCACTCATGACCAAATGAGTCAGATGCAGGTTACTGAGTGCAGAGCATACAGTAAATAATACAGGAAGATAAGATAATATAAATAGGTCAATAAAGAATTAAATTTATTTGTCATCTTAGATTCAGGTCTGAGATATGATATTTATGATTCTGTTACTAAAGATGCATCCAAGAGGCAATGTCATTATTAACCTCAGTTTCAAAGACAAATTAAAAGAATATGAATCTTGTGAAACCTGATTTAATTATTACCTTTATGATTGTCTTCTTTAACTGAATGTCATCACAACATTCACAAAATTGAAACTTAAATCCCCTCTTAAAAACTCTGGAAAGTAAAATAGCCATAAAGACAGCTCAGCACAAAAACAATCATATCAAATAGGGTTTTCTCCTTACCGTATAAGTTGTATCTAATATAGAACACTTGTATAACACCAAGCTAGACTTATTCCCTGAAACTATTTATACACAAAATAGAACTCCATGGAAATATGACTTACATGGAGGAGATTACTAGCAATCATTGGTTTGAACACATTTAACTCAAAGTGGCCATTTGATCCACCCACTGCAATGCCAACATGATTTCCCATAACCTGCAAATTGAAGAGAAATTTTAAACTGTCTTTCCTTTTTCTTGCAAGGAAGGACCATTCTGAGTTCAGAGTTCAAAATAAAGGGAAAGTTTTCCATAGAAAAATATAAGCAATCATGCACATATATAAACTGTTGGTGCTGGTTTAGTGATCCATTGATCCTAAAAGGAGCAAAGTCAAACACATGAAAAGTTACCTGAGCGCAAACCATTGTAAGAGCTTCACACTGGGTTGGATTAACCTTTCCCTGAAAAGGAAAAATCAGATCGCATAGCAATAATGTTAGTCCTGTGACCCACAAATTTTTGGTTCATAAGCGAAAAAGACGGGATAAAAAATTTACTGGCATGATACTGCTGCCTGGTTCATTTTCAGGAAGAATGAGTTCACCAAGGCCACATCTTGGACCACTGAGCAAAAAAGAACAGTGTAAACTCCAAACTCAAGTAGTAAAATACATGAAGAACATCAGAATAGAATTATAGAGCAAGCATACCTACCTTCCTAAGAAGCGTATGTCATTGGCAATCTTCATCAAAGAAACAGCAACAGTGTTGAGTGTTCCACTGGCATGAACACAAGCATCATGTGCAGCCTGGAGAAGATGAATCATGTTAGATTTGAACTCGGAACATGGATTTACTGTTGGCTGATAGAATGAAATGATCATTGATTGATTGAAATCATAGAAGCAAAAAGTAGCATTTGATGTCATTAATGAAATAGGAAGATAAAGAATAAAAGCAAAGGAATGGAGATGATAAAAACTAACCAAAGCCTCAAACTTGTTTTCTGCTGTAACAAATGGTAGGTTTGTTTCATCAGCCACCGCTGCAGCTATCTTTTCATCAAAACTGGATGAAATGCAAAATGTCAATAACTGTTAATGAACAGAAATATTTAGCTAGGCATCAGTCAAATTACTTTTCGCATAGTTGATGGTTCAAAATTTCTCATGTATCTATTTAAAGGAACAAAATTGATTGGACAGGAGGTTTATGAACTAGACTGTAACGCCCTCTGGGTCATTTGTGCAGGCATGTCCACGTTAATGCACAGAAAATTGCATATGCCAACCCAGAAACTTAAGAACCTTCTGTACTTCAATGAAAAAAAGCAAGAATTTTTAGGCATCTAAGTATGTTCTAACAAAATAAGCACCTGTCAACTAGCAAGTGACACGCAAAAAAAATGTATCGCAACGTTTTCACTTTTCTTTTTGCTTCTGTTCCTAAGCAAACAATATTTACATGCACCTTTTCCTTTCTTTATTTGGTGTAGGATCCAGGAAAAGAAAAATGTATTCATCCTACCTTATATTCAAAATTACTGTAACAATTCTTTCATGTCAGCATAAAAAAAAAAAAAAATTGATTCTATGATGCCAGATAAGTATAAAAAGTCTCTTAAAATGGACATCGTATAAAACAAACGTTTTCGATTATCAATTTGGTTAGGTTTTGGGGTTGGAACTTTACTCAACACAGACACAAAATTAGTATTTCATGCCTTTGGAAAATGTCAAATTACATAAGATACCAAAATAGAATCTATGTTGATGCGGCTTTATGAAGGCCATAGATACCCTTTCTTTGTGTTCAACCCAGTTCCCACAGCAGTTCCACCTTGTGCAAGCTGCATAAGCAACAACATATATTAGAAATATGTTTCAGAAAAAGAAAGGATCAAACAAAGAAGAGCATAGTATAAAATTTGGTGTTTGTCCACCTGATAAAGCCGGGGTAGAGTCCAGATGATTCGATCAACCCCATATTTGACCTGCAAACAAGGGAAATGATTTTTAATTAGTGAAAAGACATAAACGGCAAGAAAATTTTGAGAAAGTCTTATGGGAAAGACAACTGACTTGTGTGGTATAGCCACTAAATTCTTGCCCCAGCGTCAAAGGTGTAGCGTCTTGAGTGTGAGTACGGCCAATTTTGACAATATCCTTGAACTCAATAGACTGTATAGAGCAACAGGATGATTATCATTCCTAGCAACCAAGGCAAGAATATGCACATAAGCATAAAAGTAAACATGTAGACTAAAACAGATCCGGTAAACTTATGAACCTACAAAGACCTTGGCCAAAACACTACATGGATAAGTGAAAGATCATTGCTTTCAACAAAGAAAGAGATGCAACTACAAATTTGTCCTTCAAAAGAGATGCATTAGAGTACAAACACAATTCTTGAAAAGAACAATAATGAAGATGAAAGGACGTGCCTAGTAAAGTTCAACTTGGATTAAACTATCAAATGTTTCAAATTGCTGCAACTATACATTAATGTGTAAATTAACTTCGGCATTGGAAAGTATCTACCCAATCACAAATAAAAAATTAAAGATTTATAAAAGAGAAGTTATCAGGTGCCAAATTTCATGCACGTGATAACTACTAAACAATGTAGATATCTCATACAGTTGCAGATTTAGCAACGATATCGTGGCATTAAGATAATACTATAAAGAACAAAGACATGCTACACTCAACCATACAGTGGAAATGCTAGATCCATACGCACAGAATGAAAAGAAGTCAAGATAAAATATATACAGTAGAAAGCAGCAGATGTATATATTGGTACTTCAGTCAATGAGGTTTGAACCTTAGCATGGAGTGTATTCTGCAAAATTTTCAACTTTGGTAGTAATCTTGAATTTATTTCGGTTGCAGCTGCAATGTGCATCACCTGCAAAGCAAGAGGAAAAAGGATCAAATACTTCATATGGATGGTTTCATTTGAGTTCTGCATAATATTTATTTAATATGCACTCAATTTTACTCTTGAGAATGGATCATTCAGAGACGGTGGAATGTCGTGAGGTAAGAATGTAAGACATGACTTTATTTATTTAACAATAACTTAAAATACATATCATGCTTACAGTTGGGAATGTGTCATTAGAAGACTGTGATCTGTTTACATGGTCATTTGGGTGTACAAACTTTTCACCACGCTTATGTCCAAGGATCTCAGCTGCTCTATTAGCAATGACCTGGAAAATCCATGACATAGAGGATAAAATCATAATATATACATACATACATATATTTATATGTGTGTATTTTCCTCTACCTTCTTTTCTGAAGAGTATGAAATAATATCAATACGATAAATTAGAGCATTTGTGCCAATTATAAATTACAACTAGGACACTCTTCCTGAACCAATACATGAAGCAACAAGCTCAAATAGCAGTCAACAGGGGCTGACCTCGTTGGCATTCATATTGGACTGAGTACCACTACCGGTCTGCCATATAACAAGTGGGAAATGATCATTTAGCTTCCCCTCAGCCACTTCATCAGCAGCTTGCATTACCGCTTTCCCTATGGATGGATCAAGACCGTATTCCATGTTCACCTGCAGCAATAACAACAAACTCAATACCCAACGGACTTACGACACCCACAAATCATCAAATTGACAGAAGTTAGGAGAAGAAAACCAACCTTGGCAGCGCATTTCTTGAGAATTCCAAAAGAACGAATGATGGGCTCTGGCATTCTCTCCCGCTCTCCTCCAATATCGAAATTTTGCAATGATCTTTGCGTTTGTGCACCCCACAATCTGAAAATGACGCAAAAACAATTACTCATAAATCCAAAAAAAAAGAGAGAGAGAGAAGGCAAAATCTAGGATTTGAAAATAGCATCAACGACTAACTTGTCATCAGGAACAAGTATGGGACCGAAAGTGTCTCTCTCCTCCCTAAACCCTGTGGAATAAGATCTCCAGCATGTAGCGTAACGCAGCGCTCCGACCAACGACGAGGTAGTCGTGGACGATCGACCGGACAGGCGGCCAGACATAATAAGCATGGCCATATCTAGCTCCTAACGTTTTCTACAGAATGTTTCAAAAACTGTTACGTATCTGCACCATGCGAGTAATATGATTGATTAAACCAAAGGTTTGAAGAAAAATCGAACTCACTGCCTTTGTCTATGTGGAGTGACGATGTTCGACAGAATGCCTGAAAGAGTAAAGGAGCCCAGGCTATTTATCTTTTGCTCGGGACGCAGACTTTGTTCTAAAACGAAACCACTAAAGCAGTGACTTCAGTGATGAAAAGATTTTATTATTTAATTAAAAAATGATTATTTTAGTAAGGGCAGTTAGAAAGATTGTTTGCTAAAAATTATTATGCTATAAAAAAACTTTTGGAAATTAAATATATAATGTTAAAAACTAATCTAAGAATAATTTTACTAATTCATAAATTTTAATTAAGTTTAAGATATACCATATAATACCTCATACCTGATGATGTAATCGGAATACTGAATGTCACCATACTCTTAAACAACAACGACATCAATAATAACACCCAGTAGAAATTTCGTTGAGGCACGAGGTCGAGAAAAGTCTAGTAATATGTAATATTATCCCTAACTAATCGAGAGGCTGTTTTCAAATCACTCACATGAAATAAAAGGAAAAATAACTAAAAATAAAAAATACATCAATAAAAATAAATATGAAATAAATATGTTTAATAAATAATAAATAAATAATAATAATGAAAAATATATAATAAAATGGTTGAGAAAAAATTAAAAATAAAAAAGTAATAATAATAATAATAAATACAAATAATAATAGATAAAAATAATATATAATAAAGTAAATAAAAATAATAACTATATATATACATACTAATAATAATAATAATAACAACAACACTAATAATCATAAATATAATAATAAGAAAATTAATAATAGTAATAATATTAGTAGTATTAGTAAAGAAGATGACGATGATGATGATGCCCGTAGTAGTAATAGTAATAAGAATAATATTATTAATAATAACAATAACAATAACATTAATAATTATTATTATACCAATAAGTAATTACCTCTTAGGTTAGCTATAAGAGACAAGAGTTAAAAGATTAAAGATACCTATCAAAATCTATTTACGAGGGATCATTTACTTGAATACTATCACGCCAAAGTTTTCTATTGTATGTCATGTTTTCGGTAAGTTCCAATATTATTATATCATTTTTGATCACCTTCTTCCAATTTTTCTTAGGCCTCTCTATTTTTCTCTTATCACATTCTTAAATACCAAAAATTTCGAATTACAAAATTTTCTATTTAAATCCTTTTTTTTTAACGGAGGAACCCGCAGGCGCTATCCTTTGAATGCGTACTAGATAAACCTCCAAATTGATGCAATAGCCTGCAAATTATGCCAACTGAGTATTCCATACTAGACAAACCTCGTACGATAGACTCGATCAAGAGAGTGTAGATAGGAGATTAGAACACAGGACTTTTTCAAGCAATTTCATTTCTCAAGGCTCAGAGGTATTCAAGCAATTTCATTTCTCACCTAATTCAATTCATTCAACCATAACATGCATAACATATAATATTTTCCAAATATAAATATCTTCATTTATTTCTAAGTATAAATAGGCAATAAAATTAATTTATGAAACCCAAGCATGCATCTATCATATTAATTCATATCTAATTACATAATGATCAATAAATTTTACAATTTAAATTTTCAATCAATTACTACTTCTAATCAATGTTATGGATACCGTACTAATATTGGTATCAGATTTAATTTTAGTATAGTACTGAATGATACCGATTAATACAGAGTACCGTTTCAGATAATTTTTTTAATTTATAAAATAGTCCCTGAATTTTTTTACAATTGCAAAATAGTCTTTTAAAATATTATATTGCATAATTTATAATTTTACACAAACTTTATCCCTAAAAATCATAATAATAGAAATCTAAAATAATAACAATTCATTTATTTTCTTATTACTTTCACACATTCGAGATAAATAATAATCATAATTATTACTTAAAGAAAAAATTTAAAGTAAATTTTATTGTTAATAGAATCAATTGGATACTAAATATAGTAATCCAAATCATATAAATTAAAATATGTTCATTAACAAAATATAATAATTACAATTGAATTAAAAGTAATATAGACACCATAAAAAATTCTATTGTAATAATTCTTAATTGTGATAATAAAAATAATATTATCATAATTATAATTATAAATTAAAAAGATAAATAACTTTTGTCCACTAAATTATATTTTATAAATTAATTATGTAAAAATATTAAATTTTATTTAATAATTAAATGACACAATACACAATTTATTTTTAATTTTACCAAAGTTTAAAAGATAAATAATGAAAAGAAATCTTTATCTATAAACCTAAACAATAAACCCTTAAAATATTTATAGGATATAAAATCCTCTTCACATGGTAAACAATTAAAATCCATAATTGCTTGTTTTGTGAAATTGAGTTTTTTATACATTGCCTCTAAAATGTACTTACATCATAGTCTTTTCGTTGGGCAAAAACGTAACTTCTTACGTTCAGTGAAAGGATATGTTGAGATTTGAGAATACATGTATGAACAAAAAGCAAAGCTGGAAAAATATGGAAAGCTTTTTGTCTCTCATCTTTCTCAATTTCGCTCATCTTTTTTCATGTATTACTGCCGAGGTTTGCTTTGAAAGTAGTTGTGTTGCTGTCTTGATGGCAGATGTTGGGTTTTATCAGGTTAGACTACTGTATTTTATTTTCAACCTTATTTGCTTTGCTTGTGACAAGTAGCAATGGCAGTACCCAAGTGGAGCAGCGTCAGCGATGGAGAAGTAGATTAGAAGAAGAGACGATGGTATAGAGTCGTCGAAGAGGAGAACTAATGTGTGTGTTACTGTGTGTGAGAGAGAGTAACACAGTAGCGTCGGTGGAGGAAGGACTTTCAAAGAATTTTTTTCAGAACAGTTCGCCTATTTTACAAAATTTACGACAAATCAGTATTTGGCCAGTACTCCTTAATGTCATTTTTTTCATTATTGATATGAATTTAGTTCATATAACATTCAAGATACATTTATCTCACTAATTAGTCAAAATAACATATATATCAAATTTTCAAATTCATAGATAATGTATGTCAATCGAGGAAAATACGAATTATAAGCCCAAAATGCAAATTAATCAAATATACTATTTTATATAGTATCTAATCAAATATTTTTAACATTAATTTTGTAAACTCTCAATTTTATCTCGAGAACCTTAAATTATATAATACATAATTTTTAGGAAAAATAAAATTACATAAACACATACTAAATTAATGTCCAATCCGCTTCAACAAACTTTAATTTCACCATCAATTCCTTATTCTTTCTCTTCCTCTCTCTCTCTCCTTCAATTCCTCTTCTTTATCTTCATAATATTGCATAAAAATTCAATTTCGTGCATTTTATTCATTAATAAATGCAACTACATTAAAATCATGTACTAAAAATAACCAAAACTTCATTAACTTACCTTGATAAATTTGAGCATTATTCATCAAGAAAATTCATCTACTTGTTCTTCATTTTTTTTCCAAAATTCTTATTGATATGATGATTTTAGAGACCCTGGGTTGACGATTTAGTGTTTAATTTTGATTTAGGGGTTAAAGATAAAGAAATATTGCTTGAAAATGGAATAAAATGAAAGAAAGTGGAGAAAGAAGAGGGAGGACTGTTCTCCACAATTTTGGGACAGAAGAGAATATATAGGTGGCCAAAAATACAATTTGGTCCCTTAAATCCAATAGCTTTTTTTTTTCAAGATCCAAAATTAACTTTCAATTTTAATTTATTAATTGGATTTAATTCCACTAAAATATCTTTATTTAATACTTTTCTTAAAAAAATTCATAGTTAAAAATTATTTGGATGCTATTTAGTCCACAAGTCTAAAAATAACACCGTTAAAACTTATGAATTCTTTTCTTCTTCTCAATAATTAATACCCATTAAAAAATTAACCTCATATAAATACCTTAATTAATATCATTTATTTTCCATTAATATTTTTTAACTTTGACTTTCACCACTTTCTTGGGTCAAACTTTGAACACTAATCAACTCTTGGTCAAACCCTCAAAATGAACTCGTTTTAGCCTCAAATTTGATCCTCAGGCTGTCCTTAAATAATACTATCTGATGCCAAATAAAGTACAGTTTACGTCCCAGGTGTCACTATTTTTCTCGGGAGGCACTATCTGATGCCAATGAATCTAGGACTTAACTTACCCTTCTTACCAAATCGAAACATTTTCTTCCATAAGGAAGCTTTCAAGAAAACTTTGTCACCAACAACACATTCAATGTCCTTTCTCTTCAAATCTGCATATGATTTTTGGCAATTAGAAGTAGCTTTCAACCTTTCCTTTATAATCTTCACCTTATCCTCAATTTTCCTTAGCAATTTTAGACCCACAATCTTGCTTTCATTGATTTTTGTCCAGCGTAAGGGTGTTCTACACTTTTAACCATAAAGAGTCTTATACAGTGCCATCTTTATGTTTGCTTGATAGTTATTATCATATGCAAATTCAATCAATAGAAGGTGTTCATCCTAGTTTCATTTAAATAGATAACATAACTTCTAAGCATATCTTCTAGCACCTGAATTACTCTTTCTGATTGTCCATTCATTTGATGATGAAAAGTTGTACTAAAATTCAGTTTAGTACCTAAAGCCTCACGTAATTTCTTCTAAAATCTTGAAGTGAATCTTGGATCTCGGTTTGATATGATGGAAGATGGTACTCTATGAAACTGCACTATCTTACTAATGTACAATTCTGCATACTTCGGGAGTTGGTAGTCAGTTCTGACAAGCAAGAAGTGAGCTGACTTGGTCAATCTATCTACAATCACCCGTATGACATTATACTTCTTCCTCGTTTGAGGGAAATCGGCCAGAAAATCCATCATGATTTGAACCCATTTCCATTCGGGTACTAATATTGGTTGAAGTAAACCCAATGGAACTTGATGTTTTGCTTTTACTTGTGGGCATGTAAGACACTTGGTAACATAATCTGCAATGTCTCTCGTCATACCTGGCCACCAATAATGTTTCTTCAAGTCTTAGTACATTTTAGTACTTCCTGGGTGCATAACATATGAACTGCTATGGGCTTCTTTCATGATATTCTTTTTCAGCTCATCATCATTAGGAACTTAGATTCTATCTTTGTAATACAAGTAGTCATCCTCTTTGATTGCATATTCATTATCCTTCCCCTCTTGAATTTGTTTAAGAATGGTAACTAGCTTTTTATCTTGCTTTTTTGTTTCCTTAACTTGTTGTAACAAGTTTGGTTTGAGCCTTAACTTAACTACATGGTTCCATCACTGGCTACAAATAATCTATCATTCATTGCTCTTAAATATTATAATGATTTCCCACTAAGAGCATCAACTACTACGTTTGCTTTGCCTATATGATAAAAAATGATGCAATCATAATCTTTAATAAACTCTATCCATCTTCTTTGCCTTAAGTTCAATTCTTTCTGTGTAGGAAAATATTTAAGATTTTTGTGATTTATACAAATATAACATTTTTCTCCATATAAGTAATGCCTCTAAATCTTCAAAGCAAAGACTATGGCTGCTAACACTAAATCATAGGTCTGGTAGTTCCTTTCATGAGACCTAAGTTGCCTAGAAGCTTAAGTAACTACCTTTCCCTCTTACATAAGTACATATCCAAGCAAGTTATGTGAGACATCACTATAGATCACGAAGTCTCTACCAGGTATAAGTTGTGTAAGAACAAGCGCTTCAGTCAACATGGCCTTTAGCTTTTCAAAGCTTTCCTAGCATTTATCACTCCACACAAATTTTGCATTCTTTTAAAGTAACTTGGTCAAATGTGCTGCGATTATGGAGAATCTCTTAATAAATCTTCTATAGTATCCTGCCAAACATAAGAAACTTCTAATCTCTATAGAATTCCTAGGTGGCTTCCATTCTAACACGGCTTCTATCTTCTTAGGATCAACTCTAATCCCATCTGTTGATATGACATGACCAAGGAAAGAAACTTCATTAAGCCAAAATTCACATTTACTAAACTTGGCGTAAAGTTATTTATCCCTCAAAGTTTGTAAAATAATTCTCAAATGCGCATTATGCTCTTCTCCATTTTTAGAATAAACCAAGATATCATCAATGAAGACTACTATGAATTGATCCAAGTAAGGATAGAAAATATGATTCATAAGAACCATAAAGGTTGTCGGAGCATTTGTGAGTCCAAAAGGTATCGCTAAAAATTCATAATGCCCATATCTGATTCTAAAAGATGTCTTAGGGACATCTATTTCTTTTACTCTCAACTGGTAATACCCTGATTTCAGATCAATCTTAGAGAAAAAACCTGCACCTTTAAGTTGATCAAAAAGGTCATCTATTCTAGGCAGTGGATATTTATTCTTCACAGTCACTTTGTTCAATTATCTGTAATCTACACATAGCATAAGAAACTCATCTTTTTTCTTGACAAATAACACAGGTGCACCCTAAGAAGACACACTAGGGCATATAAAACTCTTCTCAAGAAGTTCTTGCTGTTGGATTTTCAATTCCCTAAGTTCTATGGGTGCCATCCCATATGGTGCAATAGATACTAGTGTTGTACCAGGTATTACACATCAATAGAAAATTCAACTTCTCTTTCTAATGCTAACCCTAGCAACTCCTCAAGAAATACATCCTGGAAGTCACATAAAATTGGTATATCTTGAATTTTAGGATCATTATGTCTAGCTTCAAGAACACAAGTTAAGTTGGCTACACACCCCTTTCTAGTAAACCTTGTTACTACTATTTCTAATATAACATTGAAGAGAAAATTTGACCTTTCACTAATAACTGTGATCTCATCAATGTCAACTATTTTAAGAGTAATTCTTTTAAGATGATAATCTACCATTACATGATGTCTAGATAGCCAATCCATATTAAAAATCACATCAAATTTGCAGAAAGGTAATTCAATCAAATCACTAGGAAATTCATAATCTTGTATTTTTAGCGGACAATTCTTGTAGACCCTATTTACTACCGCATTATGACCTAAAGGATTTGTAACTAGAATATCATGTTCAAGAGTGTCAACATGTAACCCTATATTTTCAAGCAATGGCATACATATATAAGAATGCATGAATAGAAATGTCAATGCATGAACTTAAATGCCAAAGATAGTAAAAGTACCTACAATCACATATGGGGCATCCTAGTTATCACGAGCTCGTATAGCATATGTATGAACTAGAGTACGGGTATTAAGTCCATCAACTGTCTCTGATGCAGCCTTATGACCACCAGTACTAGAACTAGCTCCCATGCCTCTACCTCTGCCCTTAGGAGGCATAGGAACTGGTCTCTCTACTTTACTAGCTAATTGATATTGTTTACCAGGGCAATCTCTTTGAAAATGTTCCATAGATTTATAGCCTAGGCAAACTCCCATCATCTTCCAACACTATCCACCATGTTTCTTCCCACAATGATCATATGGGGTAACTACCCTACGTCTTAACCCACCTATTGTGCTAGCTATAGATGGGGTTGGTTGTCCTACTCTAAGCATTGATCTCTAGCTCTATCTTGATTGGTGACAGGATGTTTATGTTTATACTGGAGCCTGAGACCCTGAACCCTTTTGCTTCTTACTGGATAAGAAAGATGAATTAGATTGTCCCTGGCTCCTCTTCTGTTGTCCCCTATTTCTCCATTTTTGTATATCAATATTACTTTTTCAATCCTCAAAGTTGTTTTCACAATCTCTCTATAATCCTTAATTTATAGTGCAACAAGGAGTTTTTTTATCATTGTGGAGACTTGCTTCAAATCTTTCACAATTATCTACCCCTGTAGGAATTAATGTATCAGCATACATATTCATTCTATCTCTTTCTCATATTCTGATACTGTTTTATACCCCTATTTCAAACGAAGGAATGCATCCCTCATATTATCTTTATAAGCCTCTTCTGCATATTTATCAGTAATTTAGGACAAAAAGTACTCCCAAATAAGATCCTGTGGTGGTACAAGCATTTTAATGGACTCTTACCACTGACATGTTGGTCCCTGAACAAGATCATCTACACATTCCAATCTCTCTTCTAGCGTGCAATAGAGAAGATAAAAAAAATTCTTTAAAGATAAAAAAATTCTTTTTATATTAACTAGCCAAAACGCGACATCTGGAGTCGTGACTAATGACTCTCCTAGAAAATCCTCTGCTCCACTTGGCTTTCTCCAATGTAAGCCTTTATAATGGAAGAGGTGGTTGTGGCTGTACAGGAGGTGCAACAGCCATCTGTTGTGTAGCACCTCGTTACCATGGGGTATATACCAGAATACCCTGAGGACATTCCAGTACATAACCTATGATAATGGTGCGCTACGTTCAATCACAACATTCACTTAACATGGCATCATCATTCTTTATTCTCTTATAAGACATCATAAAGAAAGACACAAATTTTTAAAACCAAAATTTCCCTATTCTATTCCATAAATCCAAACTTATTTACATTGTACCTTTCTAAACACCCATACATGTACATCATCATATCCTAATACAAAATATGCTACATGAAAGAGAAAAATATACAAAAAGTTTATCTAATCCTTCTAATCCCAGCTGATCGACCTTTGAGTCATTTCTTTTTCTTGCCAAAAGTATAAGACTATACTTCTTGTAGCATCTCTCAGTAGCTAAAGTCCTCCCTCGGTCCTGAAATGTCAACATGCAATTTTGGGTGAGTTTTGCAAACTCAGATGAAGTAACCATCATCGATGGTTCACTCAATTCATGCAACACATCACACATATAACATATAATTCACATCTTTGTATTTTACATAAATTATCACATATCACATTCTCATTTAAGGGTAAGATAATTTTGCAGTTCAAACAATCAAACATACTTATTAAAAATGTATATGAAATGCTCACGTGATTCTTTTCCAATTATTGCGTTGTTGTGATCGAGTGCCTAAACTGCCTCGTATCTATTGTGGATACCGGGCTCATTTATACTGTCCCTTATCTATTGGAGATATAGGGCCCATTTTACATAGTGAGCTTTTAGCTCTTAATCACATTTGGAGCTTTAAGCTCGTTTTCGGTGGCTACTTAGATCACAACTCTCATTATCTGACAGATGCATTCATGTATGGAATGCATCTCTCATAATCAATCAATCAATCATGTCATGAAGCATTTAGTTCTTTACATTCACATACAAGTAGCACTTCAATATCACATTCATTCATTAGAATCATTAGACCTTCATTGTCCAGAATCAACACAATCAAATCACATTCATTCGATAATTCAAACATAATATAAAACAAACAATTAATTGAGTGAGACCGTTTTGGTTACTCACAGGTTGCTCCCGAAGCTAATGCTTGGAAGTTCCAGCTATGTCTAGATGTTGACGTTCCAATTGCTCCTCTATATCAAGCAATATGCACATATCACACTTTTGCACAATTATAAGTATTTGTTAATGCACATGTATGTATACGAAATATGCACAATGCATGTTCATTGACAATCCCGGGTATTGCTTTATTATTCTCGTCATGCAAACATTCATATTTCTAAACTCACATAAGTATCATTTATACTTATGGTTTATACTTCAATAAAACCATAAAAATCGAAATTCATAACTCATTTCGTCAATTCATATTTTTCTTGAATATACCTTCGGGTCTACTGTTCATGATCAATCTGACCACGAAAATGAAATAATTTGGCAATACTTTCTTTGAGAAAATTGCTCTCCTACCTCTTAAGTTTCTAATGACTCTAAGATCATTCAATTCGGTTCAATACTTTGAAAGTTATACTCCAAATACTGTAGACTAAGCATATTAGAAATTCAACTAATGTATGATCACGCTGTCACGTTGTACAACTCATATCTCTTAATTCCAATATCCAAAAATTACAAACTTTATATCAATTGAAAGCTAAGAGAATAATAACTTTTGTGAAGATACTTTTGTTTGATTCAGCCTACATCAATACAGTTCATTCGATAACAACAGGATATGATTTTTGTCTCGAGTAGTGATATAGCCTAAGCCAAGACTCAATTTCAAGCCAAATTTTGAAATTCCTAGAGACAGAATTTGTTGGCCCCCGAAAATTTTTTCGTTGAATTAAGCATGATAGTTTATGTAATAAGTATGGAAATTGAATTTTTGCCTTAGGATGAATTATGAGGTCATGATAGAAATACTATTGGAGTTTAATTATTTATTCAAGTGATAGTAGGATTTTATTTAATTGGCTAGTAATTAAAGTAGTAAGAATGAATAAGGGCAATTTTGGCATGTCACTATGTTTAAGAAAGCTAAGAAGCATTAAAGGAAGGGTAAGGTGGACTTTTAACTCTCATTAAGGGTAGAATAGGAAAGGGAAATGTAACACCCCACTCCCGCCGAACCCGAACCCGATATCGATCGTGATACCCGAATCCGTGCCCCGCGAGGGTGG
>JANZXP010000005.1:12141514-12154917 GCA_027576715.1 Erythroxylum flavicans
TGATTAATTAGATTAATTAAATTAAAACAAAGTTATTAAAGAAAGAAGGAGGGCATATTTTGGTTTTTTATACCTAATTGTGCAACTGCACATTTAGCATTGAATTGCTAAATTAAATATGGTTTTTATCATGCTTTATCATCATTAAATGGAGTAATGATCTTATCATTCAATGGTTTGATGGTTGTCTTTTAATGATGGCATGTAATGTAACCTTTTAGCATTCATTTTATCAAAGAAAGGAAGAGGTGCATTTGATGTATTATCTCTTCCTTCTTTCATCCATAACTGAAAATGAAAAGGTTTCATTTAGGTTATTGGTTTTTTCATATGGCCATCTTAAATAAATAAGAAGAGTCTCATTTATTGGCTTCTTTATAATTGATTAAAGAATGAAGTGATGCATTTGATGCTCACATCTTTCTTTCATGATAACCGAAATTGACAAGGAGAGGAAGAAGGGTTCTTGCATTTTGTTTTGACTCACTCTCTCCTCTCACGCATGCATAGCCAAAACTTGAATGAGACGAGTCTCATTTTTGGCTTCTTTCTTTTAAGAAAAATCTCCTCGAAATATTTGTTCTCCTTTCCCACCAAAGGATCTTATTAACCAAGTTGTCCAAGAAGAACAAGTGGTAGATCGAATTGGTCAGGGATACAACAACAAGGAGAGGATAAAATGACAAAGGAAAGGATATAAAAGAGTTAATGATATAGCAAGGCTTTGGAGAGGATACATAAGCGAGGATTTATAGTTGTAGTAAGAAGTTGGTATATTTCTACCACCTTGTTCTTATGTAAATTCTTTTCCTTATACCGTATCATGTATAGCTGAAACATGTTGATTTGGTTATGTTATTTCCGCTATATTTTGATTTCGAAAAAGTTTTAAAATCTACCATTTAATCAAATCTTACCTGCTTTTGTTTTTCAATCCAACAATTGGTATCAGAGCCATGTTCTTATGCATGATTTCGATTCCTATATATGCTACATGGGTTGGCAATTAAATTTTGTATGCTGCATATTTTTATGTGATAGAATTATATATGTGTATGTTTTATTCTTTTAGTTGTCCATAGACTATAGTTTTACCTTGTAAGTTTTTCTTCATTTGGTTTGTAGCAAGGAGGGTGGCCTATCATTGTCCTGTTTCCTCCTTAGTTTCATTTTTCTATTTTCTTTGATTTTGTAATGTAAAAAATTCTGTAATATTGAAGATGGAGCAGCTATGGATCGAAGAAAAGCATAGGTAATGGTTTCGGTGTATCCTTTGGTGTATTGGCAAAGTTTCGATTTTATGAAAAACAAAGTGCTGGAATTTTGTTTTGCAAAGTTTCGGTTTTATGAAAATGAAGGTGCTGGAAATTTTGTTTTAACAAAGTTTCGGTTTGATGAATTACAAGTGCTAGAATGTTTTTGGAGTGTCGGTTTTACCAAAAACAAGTGCTGAAATTTTTGTTTTCATATTGCCAAGGTTTTAGTTTTGATGAAAACAAGTGCTGTTTTTTTTTTTCAGAGTGACAAAATTTAGTTTTATGAAAATGCAATTACACATTTTTACTGAATGAGCCGGGTCATGTGGATGAAGAGTTCGAAGCGGAAGATCCAAGTCCAAGTTTTTTTGGGCCTAAAAACCTTGTAAGTTTATTTATGTTCTAGGATAGACAATTAAATGTGGCCTATTAGTTCATGAGATGAATTGATAAATGGATGCAAATAGTATGGGATATTATGTGATTGTATGCCATTTAGAAAATTGCCAATTCTAGGCTTTGCCATGCATTCATTATGTATGAGATATATAATGAAATAATATAGGATGAATAATTTATTACATCTAGACAAGATGGTATTTATTAAAAACTTAAAGACCGAAAAAGATTAAGTGGGAGAGGATTCTCATGTGAGAGTCCACGGTCTCCATACGATGGCCCATTTGTATGTGGTGTGTTACTCCCCACCCGAGGATGTGAATATTAAATCTTGCATAGTTTGGGTCTCCTAAAGGATAAGTCTACTCATTGGTAGCAAATGTGACCTCCCACCGAGGCATGATTTGCAAGTACCTTTAGTGGAAGAATCAAATGGTTGTACACTCAACATGGTTTATCAATAACCGGCCCACCGTAGCTCTGTTGCTAAATGCATGGACCAAATTATGACGCTTCTCAAAGAGTTAGGCATAAAGATGCTTGGTAGCTTTTTCAGTGGGAGGGTCCCAGTTTTTCTTTTAATGGATAAAATGACCTACCGTCACTTAATCTGTTATAAATAAGAAAAATAACCATCGTATAAAGATTTATTTTTTAAAGTTTTGTTAAATCTGCCAACATGCATACATGCATCATGATTTTATTCAAAGTTCCAATAATTTTGACTAGTATACTCATTCTTTAATAATTTATATTTTCAGACATAATTACCACAATATGAATCTACTCACAATGCTCTTGACTAATAACAAATTAAAAAATGGAGAAAATTTTAATGAATGGAGACGTAACCTCGACATCGTTATCTAATATGAACGAATTTCATGGGTATTAACGGACAATCCAGTAATATGAGCGATGGCAGAATGCTGATAATACTGAGTTATGGACCCACAATCTTGCTTTCACTAAGTTATGTCCAGCATAAGGGTGTTCTACACTTTCTACCATAAAGAGCCTCATACGATGCCATCTTTATGCTTGCGTGATCGCTATTATTGTATGCAAATCCAATCAATGGAAGTTGCTCATTTCATTTTCCTTTAAAATCGATAACACAACTCCTAAATATATCTTCTAGCACCTAAATCACTCTTTTTGATTGCCTTCCATTTGAGAAAGAAAAGTTGTACTAAAATTCAACTTAACACCTAAGGCCTCATGTAATTTCTTACAAAATCTTGAAGTGAATCTTAGATCCTAGTCTGATATGATGGAAGATGATACTTTATAAAATCACGCTATCTCACTAATGTACAATTCTGTATATTTGGGGAGTTGGTAGTCAGTTCTAACAGGCAAAAAGTGAGATGACTTGGTCAATCTATCTACAATCAACCATATGACATTATACTTCTTTCTAGTTTGAGGCAAACCAGCCACAAAATCCATCTTGATTTGATCTCATTTCCATTTGGGTATTGATATTGGTTGAAGTCAACCTGATGGAACTTGATGTTATGCTTTTACTTGTTGGTATGTAAGACAGTTGGTAACATACTCTGCAATGTCTCTCTTCATACCTAGCCACCAATAATGTGTCTTCAAGTCTTGGTACATTTTAGTACTTCCTGGGTGTACAACATATGAAATGTTATGGGCTTCCTTCATTATTTCTTTTTCAGCTCGTCATCATTAGGAACATAGATTCTATCTTTGTAATAGAAGTAGCCATTCTCTTAAATTGCATAGTCATTATCCTTCCCCTCTTGAATTTGTTTAAGAATGTTAACTAGTTTTTCATCTTGTTTCTATGTTTCCTTGAATTACTGTAATAAGTTAGGTTTAAGCCTTAACTCAACTACAATGGCTTCATCAGTGGCTACAAATAATCTAGCATTCATTGCTCTTAAAGTTGATAATGATTTCTTGCTAAGAGCATAAGCTACTACATTTGCTTTGCTTGGATGATAGTCAATGATGCAATTATAATCTTTAATCAACTTTATCCATCTTCTTTGCCTTAAGTTCAACTCTTTCTATGTAGGTAAGTATTTAAGACTTTTTTTATATGTGTAAATATAACATTTTTCTCCATATAAGTAATGTCTCCAAATCTTTAAAGCAAAGACTATGACTGCTAAGTCTAAATTATGGCCGGGTAATTCCTTTCATGAGGCTTAAGTTGCCTAGAAGCATAAGCAACTACCTTTTCCTCTTGTATAAGTACAAATCCAAGCTCGTTATATGAGGCATCACTGTAGATCACGAGGTCTTTACTAGTTACAGGTTGTGTAAAAACAAGTGCTTCAGTCAACATGGCCTTTAACTTCTCAAACTTTCCTGAAATTTATCACTCCACATGAATTTTGAATTCTTTTAAAGTAACTTGGTCAAATGTGCTGCGATTATGGAGAATCCCTTAACAAATCTTCTATAATATCCTGCCAAACGTAAAAAACTTCTAATCTCTATAGCATTCCTAGGTGGCTTCCATTCTAAAACGGCTTTTATCTTCTTAGGATCAACTCTAATCCCATCTACTGATGCGACATGACTAAGGAAAGAAATTTCTTCAAGTCAAATTCACATTTACTGAACTTGTCACAAAGTTGTTTATCCCTCAAAGTCTGCAAAATAATTCTTAGATGCTCATTATGCTCTTCTCGGTTCTTATAATAAACCAAGATATCATCAATGAAGACTACCATAAATTGATCCAATTAAGGATGGAAAATACGATTCATGAGATCCATAAAGGCTACTGAAGCATTTGTGAGTCTAACAGGCATCACTAAGAATTCATAATGGCCATATCTCGTTATAAAATCTGTCTTAGGGACATTTGCTTCCTTTACACTAAACTAATAATACCATGATTTCAGATCAATGTTAGAGAAAACACCTGCATCTTTAAGCTGATCAAAAAGTTCATCTATTTTAGGCAGTGGATATTTATTCTTCACAGTCACTATATTTAATTATCTGTAATCCACACATAGCCTAAGACACCTATCTTTCCTTTTGACATATAACACAGGTGCACTCTAAGAAGACATACTAGGGCGTATAAAACCCTTCCCAAGAAGTTCTTGCATCTATATTTTCAATTTTTAAAGTTCTGTGGGTGCCATTTGATATGGTGTAATGGATATTGGTGTTGTACGAGGTATCACATCAATAGAAAATTCAACGTCTCTTTTTGATGGTAATCCTGTCAACTCCTCAGGAAATACATCCTAAAAGTCACATACAGTTGGCATATCTTGAATTTTAGGATCATTCTTTATAGCTTCAGAAACAAAAGTTAAGTAGGTTACACACCCCTTTCTAATAAGCCTTTTTTCTACTGTCATTAATATAACATTAGAGAGAAAATTTGACCTTTCACCAATAATTGTGATATCATCAATATCAACTATTCTAAGAGTGATTCTTTTAAGATGACAATCTACCATTACATAATGTTTAGATAGCCAATCCATACTAAGAAAAAATCAAATTCGAGGAAAGGTAATTTAATCAAATCGTCAAGAAATTTATAACTTTTTATTTTTAGTGGACAATTCTTGTAGACCTTATTCATCACTATATTATGACCCCAAAGAATTTGTAACTAGAATATCATGTTCAAGAGTGTCAACATGTAACTCCATATTTTCAAGTAATGGCATACATATATAAGAATGTGTAGATCCTAGGTCTATCAATGAATGAACAAAAAAGTCAAATATAGTAAAAGTACTCGCAGTCACATCTTAGGCATCTTGGTTATCACAAGCCTATATAGCATATACACGAACTAGAGTATGGGTATTAGGTCTATCATCTGTCTCTGGTGCGACCCTCTAACCACCAGTACCAAAACTAGCTCCCATGCCTCTACCTCTACCCCTCGGAGTCGTAGGAACTGATCTCTCTACTTGACTAGTTGTTTGATACTATTTACTAGGGCAATCTCTCTAAAATTGTTCCATAGATCCATATCTTAGGGTTGACTGTCACAGTGATCATATGGGGTAAATACCCCACGTCCTGACCCTCTTGCTTGACTAGTTATAGACAAGGCCAACTATCCTTCCCTAACCATTGATCTCTAGCTCTGTCTTGATTGGTGGTAGGTTGTTTACGTTTGTGCTAGGGCCTGAAACCCTGAACCTTTTTGCTTCTTATTGGCTGAGAAGGATGAACTAGATTTTCCCTAACTCCTTTTCTATTGTCCCCTATTTCTCTATTTATGTTTATCAATATTAACTTTTTCAATCTTAAATGTTATTTTCACCATCTCTCCATAATCCCTAATTATCTGCCCCTATAGGAATTAATGTCTCAACATATATACTCAATCTATCAAGCTCTTTCTCATATTCTGATACCGTTCTATACCTTAGTTTTAAATGAAGTAATGCATCTCTCATATCATCCTTATAAGCCTCTCTTATGTATTTATATGTAAATTGGGAACAAAAGCACTCCCAAGTAAGATCCTGTGGTGGTACAAACCTTTTAGTAGACTACCACCACTGGTATGTTGGTCCTTGAAGAAGACCATATGCATATTCCAATCTCTTTTCTAGTGTGCAATGGAGAAGATCAAAAATTCTTTTTATCTTAATTAGCTAAAACTTGACATCTGGAGCAGTGAATGATAGCTCCCCCAGAAAATCCTCTGTTCCAAACCTTTTGACTTTCCCTAATGTAAGCTTCTGGAGTGGAAGAGGTGGTTGTGGTTGTATAGGAGGTGCAACAACCATCTCTTGTCTCATATAGTCCACCATAGTTTGGAAAAACTCTGCCAGGTTAGGAACAGGTTGACGGTAGGTGGTGGTACGGACGATGCTGATTGCCCCGCCATTCCCTATCTGCATGTCTAGCTGAGGCATAACTTTCCTACTCTTCCTCAGCGGCTCCCCTAATGCCTAGCTCTATTCTTCAGTATATAACGGACAGAAAGGGTGGATCTACAATAGAGTCACATCATATTCTCATATAATCTTTCATTTGGCATGTATATAAATCACCTTTACTTTATTTTCTTAATTATAAACCTAAAATTGCCTAAACCGAGCTCTGATACCACTACATGTAACACCCCATACCTGATAATGGAATCAGAATATCGAGTATTACCATATTATTGAATACCTAAAATTTCGAATTACAAAATTTTCCATTTAAATCCATGTTATTCTAGTAAATATTATTCACTTTATTAAAAACATTTTGACAGAGTTTCCTCTATATTTTCTTAAAACCTCCTGCAAGAAACATAAATACACTTCTCATTCATTTTACTCTAGCATTCATCTCCATATCAAATCCTTTGATAAAATAATTTCCCCATCCTCTAATACATTTCAACTCATTTAAATCAAATTTCATACATAACTTTAATATATAATTCATAATATAATTCTATAAGATCCTTCATTTCTGTAAATGTACATGTCATAACCAAAAACAAAATATAATTTTGTAGTACATCCACCTCTAAGTCTTCTGTAATTCTTTATGTGACTTTAGTCTTTGTAGTAGATTCAACATAGCTTTCTTCTTATTTTCTTCAAAACTTACACACAGAGAGAAAACCACACGCTAAGCTATAGTCTTAGTGGTGTTCAAGCAATTTAATTTCTCATCCAATTCAATTCATTCAACCATAATATGTATAACATATAATATTTTTCAAACATAAATATCTTCATTTATTTCTAAGCATAAATAGATATTAAAATTAATTTATAAAATCCAAGCATGTATCTATCATATTAATTCATATCTAATTATATAATGATTAATAAATTTTACAATTAATTTTTCAATCAATTATTGCTTCCAATTGAAGTTCTTTAATCATTAGCTATGCATTTATATATTTTTTTTGTAATTGCCCCAAGTAAAATCCAACGGAATTGCATCGACGAGCTAGATAAGCGAGATTTTAAAATACAAAACCAAGTTCTCGAAACCATATGGTCATTTTGCATATATTATATCGTTACTCTATTGTATTATTATCTATATATATACATATCAGGACCGAGCTCTCAGAACCATGCAGTCCATAACACAAATCAAATATCTTACATCGAAACCAAGCTCTTAGAGCTATACAGTCCAGTAATACATATCATGACGTAGTACTGCCAACTCTCTAATTGGCATACGAACCTTATCACATTCCTCCAATTCCTATCTATTTTACTAAGGGTAAATCTAATTAAAATTCCATTTAAATTTACTGATATAATCTCAAAATAGCCAATTCAAGTTGTTCCATATTTGGCCAAAGTAAATGTCACTCCTTAATATCATGTTTTCCCTTTCATTATTGGTTTTAATTTAGTTCATATAACATTCAGGACATATTCATCTCATCAATTAGTCCAAATAATATGTATATCAATTTCCAAATTCAAACCTAATGCATGTCAATTGAGGAAAATACAAATTATAATTCCAAAATCCAAATTAATCATATATACCACTTCATTTAGCATCCAGTTTAACAATTTTAACATTAATTTCATAAACTCCGAAATTTTATCTCAAGAATCCTAAATTACATAATAAAGAATTTTTATAAAAATAAAATTGCATGACCACATATTAAATTGATGTCCAGTTCGCTTCAATAAACTTCAATTTTACTATCAATTTCTTATTCTTTCTCTTTCCCTTTCTCTCTCTCCTTTAATTCCTCTTCTTTATCTTCACAATATTTCATAAAAATTCAATTTCATGCATTTTATTCGTTAATGCATGTAACTACACTAAAATCATATACTAAAAATAACCAAAACTCCATTAACTTATGTTGATAAATTTGGGTACTATTCGTCATGAAAACCCATATACTTTTTCTTCATCTTTTTCCCAAAATTCCTATTGATATGATGATTTTAGGCGCCTTAGGTTGATGATTTAGTGTTTAGTTGTTGATTTAAGTGTTAAAGATAGAGAAATTGGGCTTGAAAATGGAAGAAAAATGAAGAGAGTGGAGAAAGAAGAGTGAGGGTTGTTATCGACAATTTTGGAGAAGAAGAGAATGTATAGGTGGCCAAAAATACAATTTATTCCCCTAAATCTTTTTTTTTTTCAAGATCCAAAATTAACTTTCAATTTTAATCTATTAGTTGGATTTATTCCTACTAAAATATCTTTGTTTAATACTTTTTTAAAAAACAAATTCTAATTCAATTAGAAAATTATTTTAATCTAATTATAAATTACTTTTCCTTAATTAGAAAACTATTTTCTAATATTTAAAAAAACTACTTTCATAATTAAATTAAATTATTTTTAAATTTAATTAAGAAAGTTCTGTACATTATTTATTTAAAGATCAATTTCTTAATTAATTAGAAAATCTTTCTTTAACAAATTAGAAAACTATTTTAAAAATATTAAGAAAACACTTTTGACAATTTAACCAAAAAAAATATCTTTTTTAACAAACCAAGAAACTTATTATTTATAAATAAAGAAACAATTGGTAAATAAATTGAATAATAATTCTCTAAACAAATAAAACCATAAATTTAATTTATCTCAATCAAATTGAAATAAATAAATTTAATTAAGAAACACCTTTCTTAATTACTTAAAAATACTTTTCTTAATTTTAGGGAGTCTAGTTAATTAATTTAATCTAATTAAAAAAATTAATTTTATCTTAGAAACAACTTTTCCAAAATTTAAATTAAAAACCAATATAATTATTAATCTTAATCAAATTAAGAAAATAATTACTTTAGTTTTTTGAAATTAAGATCTCATTTTAATTAATATAATACATTATATTAATTTATCTAAATCTAATTATGAAAACAACCATTTTAAGACTTTGTTTGATTCTAATTATTGCCTTGATAACCAATTTAATTTAATAATTCAACTCTTTGAAAAATTAAACTATATTCTAAAGTATTTATACTAAAATAAGTCTGAAAAATAATTTTCAAACAATTACAACAAATATTCTGAATTTATTAAAGATTTTAGACTAATTTAATTAAAATTATGGCGTAAAACACAAAATTAAAAGACAAAAATTTGGGATTATTTAGCGCGTGTGTTGCATTTGTCAGAATTTTTCATTAGGCGCATGTATTGCATGCGCCTCAGCCAACTCTAAATATTGATTGGCACGTGTTCTGCACACGCCACAACGTCTCCCAGGAGTCTTTTGTCCCGCTTGGACCCGCCACAATGTTTTCCAAAAATCATATTTTCTATATTCCTCTGCCATCGCACTGGTTGTTGCTCTCGTTCCCTGCTTTGCTCATCCCGCCTCTATGCTTCTTTAGGCATGTTTCTTCTTCGCGAAGCCATCGCCAATCGCTAACACCTTCTTGTGGGCGCTTCTCTAAGCTGACAACACCTTCTTGTTTGAGGCTTTGGTTTTGCCTCTTCCTCCAAGGGGGCAAATTTGCCCTTTGCCAGTGGTGACTGGCTTCATCAGCACAAGAGACAGCGGAGGGGAGACAACAACGACAATACAAGCCGCTTATTTTGAACATGATACATGTAACCAGTGGGATAAACAAACAAACACAAATATAGAAAATCAAACCAACCCAAGTTTTAAATCTTGCATAAAAGGTTTACGCTATGGGAGCTAGCAATTTTAATTTTCCAGAGACAATTCCAGAATCAGAACATAAAGAAGGAGCAGGTGATGTGTTTTCTGATTTAATCAAACAATTTTCAAAAGCCGGGAACATATATGGGAGGCTTGAATATTTATTTTCCAGAAAAGAGGCGTACGAGATTTATCAATTAATTTCCAGAAGATTAAAATTAATTGATAGTTTTAAACCTTAATTTTATCATATCAATACACAATTTGCTGCAAGTTTAATTAAATTATAGAATTAAAAGTTGACTTTGATACTATTATTGAGAAATCGAGTTAGGATCTGATCCCACTCTCAAAGTAATAATTACAAAAATTTTTCATATTTTGATTTTATAAAAATTAAGATCACTTTAAATTATATAAAATGATTAGCAGTTAAATTATAATAAAGCATGAATCTTAATTCGTATATTATTCTGAAGCTTAATTCTTTTCTTGTTGCATCTTTCGAGCCATTTTCGAAACTGACTCATCTTAACCACCATAATTACACAAGTGTCCGACCTTTAAAAGTATCTATATGACAAGTTGAGAGAACTCTGTAACGGTTATTGAGAAGGTTAAACAAAGAGTGCTAACTCTATTAAAGCATAAGCTTATTTATAATAGGTTTTAAACATTTTAATAATTTTGATTCAAATTAAATTCTAATTTCAAATTAAATATCAGTTATACTCAAATAAGATCGAATATCTCATATTGATCATTACTTATTAAATATTTTGTATTTAATCATAAAGTTTCTCAAACTTTACAATTATGTTCAACTTGATTAAAATATCTTTGCTCCTTTCAATTTATTCTTTATGTGTGTCCCATTAGATTTCTAAATATGTTGACAATAGATCCAAATTATAACCTTAAATTATATTTAGGATTAGATAAATTAAACTTGTTTAATTTATTTTTAATTATCTAATTAAACAATTTATATTTATAGATTAAGATTGGAGTCTAGCAACACATTATAACCACCCAAATATTTAGGAATGTCAAAGTGATTTTGACTAATTTTTTCGTGCATGATTTTCTCGTATAATTCAATCATTTCATCATATAATGTTTTGATTATATATAGAGTATGAAATTAATGTCTATTTTATTTGAAGTCCAATCATATTAATTCTCTACCATTAGCTATTGATTTAATTAATAACATTTGTAAACTATTTGCAAAAAGTCATTCCACCTTGATTAAGAATTTTCCTAATTAATACTAATAAAAAAACAATAAAATATTCTCCCGAATTACTTTAGAGTGATAAATCCTATTTGATCTCTTAATTACCTTCATATAATTTATGTTACAACTAATAACTATCGATTGAACTACCCTTGATTAAAATAGGTTATAAGTAGTATCAAAACATAATAATCTTTTTACAAGATAACTTTGGAGATGTCAATTCAAAGGATCACCTGTACAATCATCCAAATAATAATTTCTATAACATACAAATAATGTTCCAAATGAATTTCTTATATGAGATTAGTTCGGTGAACTTGTTTTCTAATAAACATTCACATGTTTATTTATTTCTATGCTTTAATTTATGAGATCGAATACTTCCTTCACAAAAACAATAGTTTTTTTATATTCTATTATTGTCCAGTTTTAATAGAACAATGAGTAAGAATAATTTAGGAATAATATATAAATGTAATATAAATCTTATAATTATAATCTCATTATAATTTTATTTGTAATTATAATTATCTCATAGACTATCGTATATATTTACATATGTACAAGATTAAAATACTTTTAAATGATTTTGTTATTAAATTATACCCAATCTATTGGCTATAAGATATAAATTAATATCAAGACCGATTTGATAATATGAGAAAATATCGTAATTATTATATTTTAAGAGAATCATAGTTTACATTTATGAAAGTTATAATTTAAAAGTTTTTAAAAAATTCGACAAACAACAAAGTGAATCGCCAATCATTATTCTCTCTCGTTAATTAGGAATGTCAGAAAGAATCCGGCTTGATTTTGGCTCAGGTTAATCAGGTTATAAATTGAGAGCGAGTCGGTCATGGTGGGCTTGTCCGGATTACAGTGGATCCGGCCAAACAGTAGTCCGACCGTTACTTAAAAAATAATATTATTTTTTACATTTTTCTTAAAAGAATATATTCGATAAGCCAACCTATTAACATCTATATCGTTAATCCTCTTTATAAGATAGCATTACCGTTCCTGTACGTGTAACTATCACAGTTTATCTTTTGGCACCAAATGCTTTGTGCTAAAAATGGTGTTTTAATTTTATTCCAGTCAATTTTAATCATATATTTATGCATGTCCTATGGACAAAATTTAATATGCTAGGATAAAAATTGGTTAAATGAAATAAAGAATCTGTTCCCGCATGAGTTAAGTATACTTCTCGAATTGTCTGGTTTGCTTTCAGACTTCGATTTGTGCGAGGCTATGTTCCGTAAGGGTAAAGCAAGATGTAAAAAATAATAAAATATAACAGAACTCGAGTACATGGAAAGACGCATTCACAGCGCTGTTCTTGGCATATCTTTTAGATTTGTTCAAAGCAAGGCCATCGTACGTCCACCTTTAAGAAACACATACACTAAACCCTTAATGCAAAGTAAAACTGTACTTTTTTTTTTTTGGTTTTAAAACTGTACTTTTTGAATATGAACCAAAATGGTAACGCTAGCTGGGGTTGTCGTTCGTTCCACGAAGCTTATTTGACCGACAAGAAAAGCAGGTCTAGCTCTTTGTCCGTAACGAAGAATACTTTCACCGCCCATGCTTTTGTCATCCAGTCGTTGGTCTTTTGGATTAGTTCATTGTCACATTTACAGTCTGTTTGGTTACTGTCTCTATTATGTAGGGACGGAACGAGACGGAAATGTGGAGACGGAACAGAACAAAAATTGGAGACAGTGAGATGTTTAGTTGCAGGGGACAATTGTTTCCGTCTCGATGACAGAAATGTGTTTGGTTGCAGGGGACAGAACAAAAAACCAGTGGCTATGACGAAAATGCCCCTAGAATATAATATGATTAGAAATATGTAATTTATTGATTATTTTATAATTGTATCAATATTTATTTTAAGTGTATTTGTAAT
>JANZXP010000005.1:12170567-12180881 GCA_027576715.1 Erythroxylum flavicans
TAAAAATATATTATTAATCATATAAATTCAAATTATAAATATTAAATTATTAAATTAAAATAAGAAAAATATAAATACGTTGTTAAAGGTATAATGGAAAATAATAATTATAAGAAGGTTATTAATGGAAAGTAGAATTTCTACCGCAAAAGCACTTTCCTACCGCAACCCTCTTTCTACTTATCGATTTATGCGGTGGCATCGCACTTTCCTCAACCTCCGGTTGTTCACCCGCAGATCCAAACATGTGACTATGTTTGGAAACTGCGGTGGATAAGTACTTATTCCCATCGCACCGCAGATCCAAACGTAATCTTATACTGACAATGCTATGGTGCAGTGATAAAGCTTTCAACTAGTGATGCAGTAGTGCACTAGTAAAGCTTTCAAATAGGGATGCAACGATGCAACATTGGCGGCAAGGCAACAGAGCAACAATGGCGATGGAGCAACAGTGCAACAATGGCGATGGAGCAACACAAAGAGGAATTGAAGAGACATAATCTGGTGTGGGGAGAGGCGGAAGAGAAAGTGATTTCAATGCTTGTGAAGCCAAAAAGGCGCGTTCCCCAAACTCTTTATCTTCCTTATCTTGGACTTTGGGATACTGAAATGATCATCACCTGTTAAGGATTCCGCATTCGATGTATCAGATAAGACGTGTTGAGGAGAGGTACAATGAGAATTTTAAGTTTTTACATTAGTCATTTTTATTTAAAATATTAATTTGCTGCCATAAATATTAAAATCCACGTGTCATCCGCTTAATTTCTAAAGACTCTGCAAAGAAACTTCAACAATTTTTGCATCAGCGATGACAACATTATCACAGAGCATAGGACGCATCAATTAAATTGATTAGTTAACTAGTTCTCACTTTATTTTATTAAATCTTATTTATATATGTATGTAAGATTTATATAAATGTGTGGACAAAATAAACAGAAAGAATTGTACAATCCAAACAGAAGAGAGGATCTAGCTTGCTGACTTAGGAGCACTTGTTACTAAAATTGGGTATGCCCGTATCTAGTTCCAACTTAAATTGCTTTGGATTATCTGGAACATATCTCCATTTGGTGGCAAAAATACCAGTTGATATGATATACTATGTGAACAAGATTATAATCATATGTTATTTTTGCAAAAAAAATTAAATTTTAAGTATTTTATTATTATTTTTTAAAGTTCAAGATAAAACTATAAAATCAGTAAATTTTAAATTTTTTTAATAATTAACCTTAAATTTAAAAAGAGATCACACACACCATATATACAAACCATTCTTTATCTATATTCCTCCTAATATATTTTATATTTCAATACTTAACAGAATGAGTTATTCTAATATACTTAATTCTAATTTTTTTCATTAGCAAAGCAAGCCAACATGACTAAAGAATGATCCATCGTGGGAGTCCCAAAAGACAAAAGCCAGCGAAGGAGTCAACCAACGACATCCACGTGATATTTACTTTTCAGACAAGACAAGAGACTAGAAAGTCACCACCCATTGTTTTAGACTCTCAGATTATAATGTCACTATCATTACTAAGACAGACTTTAAAGTCACAACCCATTGTTTTAGACTCTGGGATTGTAATGTCAATCTAAGTTGAAATCTCGCTGGCGCGGATTATAATATTAATATCATTGGTGACATAATTTAATTATGTTAACCTGTTATATAAATACAATTTTATCACTAGCAATTTTAATGTAATTATATTTAATATTATAAATTAAAATATGAAATTTTAATGTAATTATATTTAATATTATAAATTAAAATATATTACTTACAAAAGAAATTAAAACTAAGTTATTTATGAATGTTAATGTAATTGCATTTTGCCTAGAGGGCTGTTGTATTGTATAGTACTTATATTATTGCAGAAACAAATAAAATTCAGTTCTTTTTAATAAATAGAAGTTGTAAAAGTGGAGGAGGTATGGGTGGATGAGATCGTCTACAGTTTATATTCAGGATCTCATACGGGGAAGTTGATACTTTCTAGGTTCTACCACCAACGCTTCCCCCACCTGTCTGCTTCTGCTGCTGCTCCTTGGAGGCAGCCCTGGTTCATTCCTGACTTGATTTTTCCTTATCCACTGTTGGTAAAGATAATTTATTTTTACTTTTATTTTTATTAAAGACCAAAAATAAAAAGATAAAATTAAACTGATCTAGGCAAGATAGTTGGAGATGGAGATAGAACAAAAATATTTGTAATTGTAATATTTTAGGAGTTGAATCAATGAATTGGTATTAGAGTCACAGGTGAATGTGTGAATTCATGGAGTTTCATTTTGTGATGAGAAATCCAGAGTATTTATTTATAGTAAATACAAGTCCGTGGAAAGAAATGAAAAGAAAAAGGGGAATATCTAGATTAATACCGTTGCTAAGCTAAGCTATTGGACTTCGAACCAAAAATATCAGCAAGCCTCACCTCACCTGATTAACTCTTTAAGCCGACAAAGTATGCAGCAGATAACAGGAACAAGAAGTGAGATATTGGTGGCTTTTCCTTCAACAGCAGGATGTTTTGGATCTCCCGAATCATTCAGGCCTCGCCACTTTCCTTCTCTCCATTTTCTCTCTCCTTCCTTGTCCAACTCCAAAGTATGTATCTTTCTCTGCTTTTTTGTTGTTGCGTGCATTTATCTCTCTCTTATCTGTTGTAGTTGCATGTGCACCGTATGTATTTTGAGGAGGTAGAAGTTTCATTTAGGGGAATTGCGAAAAAGAACTTGTAGGTCCACTGAGGCCGGAATGGATTTATTTATCATTGATTGTATACTCAGCTGCACTCTTACACTATCTTTTCTGTTCTAGAGATGCCCCTCTTTTGGCATACGAAAGCCAGGAACTGGATTTGAGAATTGCCGGGCAAGAAATTTAACTGTGAGAGCATTGGATGGTCCAAGCAATTATTCAGCTCCTGTTTCTCCTCTTGAATTCGAGTCCCACGTAGGCCAGCTTTTGGCACAAATTATGCAAACCCATCCTCATTTACTCCCTGCAGCTATTGATCAGCAGCTTGAGAATCTTCAATCTGATAGAGAATCCCAAAAAGAAGTTACTCTTTCACCTCAGGATGTCCTCTACAGGTTAGTACTTACAACTTTCATTCTTGAACGGAATTGGCATTAGCTCTTATTGTATCTGGCATGATTCTTTATGGAAGCACGGGACTTTCTAATTTTGTTTTTATGCTTTAATTTAACAAACAAATATTTATCGGGGTAATTTTTGAATGTGTATGTTGGGTGCGATTGTTAGATATGCTGGATGACATTTTGACTTATGCAGGACAAATTTTGGGGGGTATTATGACACATATATGAGGGATAAACTTGGACAAAGGTCCAATTACTCGAATTTACATTTGTTGTCTTGCTTTACTCTCCATGTAAATGAGCTTAAAAAATGCATTTAGGGCCAGGACTTATGAGGTTGTGGACAAGAGAAGATGGGTAAAGGTTCATTTACTTCATTGTCTCTAGTTGGTCTTCAATAATATGGAACTTAAGGTCATAAATGTGAGCTTTTTAATCTATGAAATGGTGGTGAAGCTGACAAAATTTGTGCCATTATGAGCCAACTTCGGAAACAAGTTTTTATCTCATCCGAATCTTTTTTTGATTGAGAAAACGTTAGGTGTAGCTTCATGGTTTTGCAAGTTAATGTTTTAACAGGGAAATGGGTGATTTTTATCCATATGGAAACAATCTAAAGACAACAGTGTTTGTTCTTTAGTTTATTGATTATTTGGAAGATCTTATATATCACAGAGTTTCATTTTTGTTTGCTACTTGATCAATTTTTGCTGAGGATGCATTATGACCTTAGAGTCTGTTGACTACTTTCACAGAGTGTCAGTTTAATCTCTGACCTAGAATTCTTCCCATGCCGTATCACTTTGTCCCTGTATTGACTAATGTGCTGAAATTGGTGAACTTTCAGGAGAATAGCTGAAGTCAAGGAGAAGGAAAGGCAAAAGATACTTGAAGAAATCATTTACTCCTTGATTGTGCAAAAGTTTTTAGACAATGACATCTCAATGATTCCAAAAATATCAGCAACCTCGGACCCTGCTGGACGGGTAGATTTTTGGCCAAACCAAGAGCAAAAGTTGGAATCTGTTCATTCAGCTGAAGCCTTTGAAATGATACAAAGCCACTTGGCTCTTGTGCTTGGAGATCGCTTAGTTGGCCCACTTGATACTATTGTTCAAATTAGTAAAGTCAAACTTGGAAAGTTATATGCAGCTTCTATAATGTACGGATATTTCCTCCGGAGAGTTGATGAACGTTATCAACTTGAGAGAACCATGAACACTCTTCCTAAGGGTTTCAGGGAAGGCCAGGGAAGTCAAGATCCAAATATAGTGAACCAGCTCTGGGATCCAGATTCTTTGATAAGGATTGCACCCGACGATGAAGGCAATATTGATGAGAGCTTCATGGATTCTGGAGTAGGAAAATCATATAGGCTAAGATCCTATGTGATGTATTTGGATGCCGAGACACTCCAGAGATACGCAACCATAAGATCCAAGGAAGCTATTTCCTTGATTGAAAAGCAAACACAAGCACTATTTGGGAGGCCTGACGTAAGAATTGCGGAGGACGGTTCACTGGACACAGGGAGTGATGAAATTGTCTCAGTTACTTTCTCTGGATTGACAATGCTAGTACTAGAGGCAGTAGCATTTGGATCATTTCTATGGGATTCAGAAACTTATGTTGAATCAAAATACCATTTCTTTAGCAGCTAGAAGTACCTGTTCAACATGGAACCATGTAAAGTATCATTTTCCTATGATGTATGGTGGTGCATGTTTCTGGCAGGTCCCCAATATAACGAAGTTCTGCAGCTTTACAATCTCTAGGACATTCTGTTAGCAATAACTGCAATGACAACAAAGGAATCCAGATATTTGTACATTATCCTTTCCTATATGTGAAGAATGGACTTAGTACAGGTTGTGTGTTATGTGAATTCATTTTGTAGCTGAGACAAGCTGAATTCTTAATATTACTAGTATACGTAAAGGAATTCAAGTCTTTACTGCTAAATCAATAGTTACTTGATCCTCGATCACACGTACAAGCACATAAGGATGACTTTGTTATAACAATTTTTCATAGAGAATTAGAGGATTTGAAGAGAGGGATAGAAGGAGAAAAAGGAATAATCTTGATTCTTCATATTTGTCCTTTCCAGAACTATATGGAACACCTAATACAAAGCTGACACGGTTCTATTGTTATAACTTAACTATTTAACCAAACTGAAATGGTGAAAGGTGAAGCCCCCATTACAATGTCACTTTCTTCCTCTTCTTTTTAAATTTCTTGCGATATTCTGAAACACTGAATGTATGGATGTTTCGGGGGTAATGACAACCCATAAGCGACCTCGCCCGTCCTTTTCACGATTTTATGTGGGACATAATATAAGGGTGATAATCTGTGGTTGATGCGCCTCTATAATGAGTGTTGTGTGTAAGACTGTAGTTTCCAAAAATTCTCTCTCAGTCGTCTTTTTGTCAGCCTTTTGCTTCGTTCGGTGTTGAACCCGATTTAAGTGACCTCCAAAGCTACTTCTCTCTCTCGTAACGCTTGATTAACTGTAAGACCTTGGAATCCCTGCTACATATATGACATAAACTGGAGGTGGATATCTCTATAAGACCTCAAATGGGGCTGAGTTGATGGTTGCATGATCGGTGGTTTCATACCCCACCATTCAGCTGTGGGGTTCCATTCCACTCCCTTATATGCAGCTTTCCCACAAAAGCACTAAAAATACATCTCCAACATCTTATTGATGACCTCTATTTGCTCGTCTAATTGAGGGTGATAGTCTATAGAATACTTCAAGCTCACCCTTTATCAGTCCCTTAATAAAATTGTTTGAATGTGTGCATCAATTGCAGATTTTGTTTCAGATTTTTACTATTTCAAATTTTCACATCTTTGACCAAATCAATTTGATTTTCTATTTGCTTATTCTGTTAGCAATATCAGATTAGGAGATTTTCTAGCAGTTATTTGTCAAATTCAATTGCAAGCTTTTGTATTTAAGCTACTGCTCTCTCAATGAAAATTATTCAATTCCAACATAAAATCTCTTTCGGTTCTTACTCCCTCTATTTTGTTCTTAATTTTGGTTAAGTCTTACATACCAAAAAACCAACAAAGTGGTATCAGAGCCCTTTTCTTAAGTAACTTGTGAGTGATCTGAGTGAACCCCTTCACAAAAGGCCTAAACACCTTTTAGTCCATCAAATTAATAGATTTTGAAACACCGTTTATAGCCCTTGCACCACCTATGTTCAACGGTAAAAATTACCAGTTTTGGGCAGCAAGAATGGAAGCTCACTTGGAGGCAAATAATCTTTGGAAAGCTATTGAGGAAGACTACGAAGTTCTTCCATTACCTAATAACCTAACAATGGCGCAGATCAGAAACCACAAAGAGAGGAAAGCAAGAAAGTCCAAGGCAAAGGCTACTTTGTTTGCGGCTATTTCTCCAGCAATCTTCACCAGAGTTATGACAATGAAATCAGCGTTCAAAGTTTGGAATTCCCTCAAGAATGAATATGAAGGAGATGAGAGAATTAGAAGAATGCAAGTGCTCAACTTGGTCAGGGAATTTAAGATGCAACAAATGAATGAGTTTGAGACAATTAAAGAGTATGTTGACAAACTAGTAAACATTGTCAACAAGGTAAGATTGCTTGGTTTTGACTTTTCTAATTCAAGAATTATTCAGAAAGTCTTAGTCACTATTCCTGAAAGATTTGAGGCAACCATTTCTTCCTTGGAAAATACCAAAGACTTGTCAAAAATTAGCTTGGCGGAGTTGCTAAATGCCTTGCAAGCCCAAGAACATAGGAGACTAATGAGGGCTGAAGGCTCTATAGAGGGTGCACCTCCAGCCAAATTGCAGAGCAATTATAGAGGAAAAGGCTAGAACAAGAAAAATAAAAAGAAGAATTCAATGACATCAGAAGTTGCTGTCAACACTAAGAGCAACAATGAAAGAAAGAACTCATATTTTCCTCCCTGCAGACACTGTGGCAAGAAAGACCATCCTCCTTTCAAATGCTAGAAAAGGCCAGATGTCAAGTGTGCTAAGTGCAACAAGATGGGGCATCACGAGCGAATTTGTAAGAGTAAATTTTAGCAAAGAAATGTGGCACAAGTTGCAGACGAAAAGGAGGAAGAAGATAAACTTTTTGTAGCAATATGTTTTGCCACCAACTCAAATGAAAAATGGTTGGTGGATAGTGGCTACACTAATCACATAACCTATGATCAGGAACTTTTTAAGGAGTTGGACACATCCCAGGTATCTAAATTAAGAATTGGCAACGACGAGCATATTACTATCAAAGGAAAAGGAACTGTAGCTATTGAGAGCTGCATAGGTACCATAATTGTTGCTAATATTTTATTTGTACCAAAAATTGATCAAAATTTGTTGAGTATGGGACAGCTGCTTGAAAAGGGATTTAAAGTCATGTTTGAAGATAAGCAATGTTTAATCAAGGGTGCAGACCATAAGGAAATTTTTAGAATTAAAATGAGAGGCAAAAGCTTCTTTTAAGATCCAATGGAGGAGGAACAAGCAACCTATCCAATGGTTTTAAGCAATACTGAGACTTGGCATAAAAGATTAGGTCATTTTCATCTTGTTGTGGTATTGACAATGCAAAGGTAGCAACTGGTTCTAGGTTTGCCTCACTTGGAGTCTGATTTGCCAAATTGTAGGGCTTGTCAGTTTGGTAAGCAAGCAAGATTACCTTTCTCGCAATCCTCTTGGAGAGCAATAGAGAAGCTACAACTCATCCACACTGATCTGGCTGGACCTTAAAGAAATCCTTCACTCAATAGGAGTAAATATTATATAGTCTTTATTGATGACTTCACTGGAATGTGTTGGATTTGTTTTCTCAGGTTCAAGTAACAAGTTGCTGGTATTTTTTAGAAGTTTAAACATTGGGTTAAGAATCAAAGTGGATGCATGATGCAAGTTCTAAGGTCTAACAATGGCAAGGAATATACATCTAAACAGTTTAATATGTTTTGTGAGGAAGTAGGAATCGAACACCAACTCACAGCTCTATATACTCCTCAGCAAAATGGAGTTAGTGAGAGGAAGAATCGTACAATAATGGAGATGTCCAAATGCATGCTTCATAAGAAAAATTTTCCAAAGGAGTATTGGGCAGAGGCTGTAAATTCTTCTGTCTTTATACTAAACAGGCTTCCCACCAAAGCAGTAGAAGGAAAGACTCCCTATGAAGCATGGTATGGTTACAAGCCCTTCATACAAAACTTAAAGTATTTGGTTGTCTATGCTTTACTCATGTGTCGCAGATTAAGAGGGACAAGCTAGACAAAAAGGCTAAACCTGGTATCTTCATGGGATATAGTACAATCTCTAAAGCTTATAGAGTTTTCCAGCCTCACACAAGAAAAATTCTAATAAACAGGGATGCATATTTTGTGGAGAATGACCAATGGTGCTGGAACAATGCAAGAAACGAGCAGATTATTGATTCTTTACTGAATCAAGATGAGATACTGGATCACACTCCTATAAGAGGAACTAGATTGCTTTCTGAAATATACCAAAGATGTAATGTTGCTGTTCTGGAGCCTGCTAGATATTAAGAAGCAGAAAAAGACCCCAAGTGTAGGATTGCAATGCAGGAGGAGCTCAACATGATTAAAAAAAATCAAACTTTGGAGCTTGTTAATAGACCTAAAAGCAAAAAGGCAATTGGAGTGAAGTGGGTTTACAGAACAAAGCAAAATGTTGATGGTTCAGTCAACAAGTACAAAGCAAAGTTAGTGGTAAAAGGTTATGCTCAGATTTTTGGTGTAGATTTTTCTAACACTTTTGCTCTAGTGGCAAGACTAGATACAATCAGGTTACTCCTAGCAGTGGCAGCACAAAAAGGATGAAAAATTTGCCAACTTGATGTAAAATCAGCTTTTTTGATTGGATTTCTAGATGAAGAAACCTACGTTGAACGACTAGAAGGTTTTGCTGTAAAAGGACAACAAGACAAGGTTTATTTACTAAAGAAGGCGTTGTATGGTTTAAAATAGGCTCCAAAAGCTTAGTACAGTAGGATTGATGAGCATTTGCTGAAATTAGGCTTTGTCAAAAGCCAAAGTGAATCGACTTTGTATGTTAGAGGTGATAAAGCTAATTTTGTGGTGGTCTCCAACAATTCAAGGCAGACATGATGCACGTCTTTGAAATAACTGATCTAGGAGAAATGACGTATTTCCTTGGAATAGAGATTAAGGAAAGAGGAAACGAGATTTTCATCAACCAGAAGAAGTATGCAAATGAGATAATGAAGAAATTTAACATGGAAGACTGCAAAAGCATGAGTATTCCAATATGCCAAAAGGAGAAGTTGTGTAAGGAAGATTGGGCTGAACGAGTAGATGAAACTCTGTACAGAAGTTTCATCGGTTGCTTAATGTTTCTCACCACAACAAGACTAGATATCTTACATGTTATGAGTGTTGTTATCAAGGTTTATGAATTGTGCAAGTGAAGTTTACCTTAAGGCAGCCAAAAGAGTTGTGAGGTATGTACATGGGATCTTAAATTATGGTGTTAAGTTTAATGTTGATCAAAATTTCAAGTTGCTGGGTTACTCTAACAGTGACTGGGCAGGTTCCTCTAATGACATGAAAAGCACCACAGGCTATTGTTTCAGTTTTGGAACAGGAATCTTTTCTTGGTGTTTAAGAAAACAAGATGTTGTTGCACAATCAATTGCTGAAGTTGAGTTTATTATAGCAACAACAGTTGATAATCAAGCTTTATGTATAACATCTCATTACCCCATGATCAGGGTTAGGACAATAGGATTCTTTTCACGAGAGTTTATTGGAAATTTAGAAGTACATTTTATGCATCATATGGCATACTTATACACGTGAAAAATGTTAACACTCATTAAAATTATTATACATGCATCATTGACATTTTTCGGGTATAAGGATTTATAAAAGTGATTTTTTGTATGAATTGTGGTTTTTATGTATTGCTAAGTGGTAGAATAATTGACAAATGACAGTAAAAATAATTGACGCATGGTAGTAGAAATAAATGACCCGTGGTAGTACTGACAAGTGGCATTAGGACTTATTGACAAGTGGAATGAGAATTTGGGTAACAATGACTTAGAAATTTAATGACAAGTGGCTTAAAGATGTAGAGACAAATGGACTATTTGCTATATAATAATTGGTACCATAAGAAGAGGA
>JANZXP010000005.1:12180981-12196096 GCA_027576715.1 Erythroxylum flavicans
TATTGTGGTTTGAAATGCCTTTAGGGCTTTGTGAAAACTCTTATCTTTTGATGTTAATGAATTATGAATTATGTATGGATGAATTTGAGTGGACTTATGAATGTGCGTATGGAAAAGATTGAGTTGAAATTAGGTATACTTGAAACAGCTATCAATTAGAGATGATGAATTTTGAATAGGAATTGTGGTGACATATAAGTAAGATATTTTATGGTATAAAAGCATGAAGATGAATTAATAATAGTTAAGGTGTTTTCCATTGGATTACACCCACGTTATGGTAATAAGCTCACGTTTATGACCTCTGAGTTGGACTCTGGAAATGGGGTCCAACATGTTTGGTATCAGAGCAAGCAGGAGTTAGACTCTAAAAACGGGGTCTAACAGATGTTGCGTAGCTTATGAAAAAAAATAAGCTTTAGTGGTCGGGAAAGGTATATGATCCATTAGATGCATATAAGTATGTTGTAGACAGTCACCAAAGGAATCTTCTATTCATAAGATACGTTGGGAGTATTCATGTCGTCTAATGCTGGCCATCCCAGTCAAAACCTTTCTATGAGTACTTTGAATAGAAGGCTAGGCAAAATAAGAGTAAAAGCTTCCTTGGAGCTATAGATGAGGCCTCAAATCAAAGATGGCTTGTTCTTGCACTCATAAACGTCATGACTCAACCATCAGTATTGGAATTTAGAAAGGAACTTCTGTGCTAGAACACATATTTGGTGAATATTCAGTGTCTTTATTGGACCTTGTAAAATTTCTTTCTTAACTTAAAGAGCTTGCACAAGTTGTTTCGAAGCCTGGCATGTTTGATTATGTGCATCAACTGCATATTTTTCTCAATATTTCTATTGTTTTAGTTTTTTCCGTATCTTTGACCAAATTAGTTTGGATTTTTAGTTCTGATTTTTTGTTTAGCTTATTATGATACAAGTATTAGATTAGGAGATTTTCTTGCTAATATTTCCTAAGTTTAGTTACAATTTTTTGTATTTAACTACTACTGTTTCAATGAAAATTTCATTCAATTCAAGCAATATATCTCTTCCTTTTTTTGATTATTCCTTAGCTTTACCTACCTAATCTCCTACAAAGTGGTATTAGAGCCCTTTTTCTTAAGGGATTTGTGAGTGAATCTTAGTGAACCCTTTCCACTAAAAAGCTTAAACACCTTTCAATCCATTAAAGAAATGGATTATGAAACACCATTCATAGCACTAGCACCACCAGTGTTCAATGGTGAAAATTATTAGTTCTAGGTAGCAAGAATGGAGGCTCACTCAAAGGCAAATGATCTTTGGGAGGTTGTTGAGGAAGACTATGAAGTTCTTCCATTACCGGACAACCCAACAATGGCACAAATTAGGAATCACAACTAGAGAAAAGCAAAAAAGTCAAAAGCAAGAGCTTCCTGGTTGGCTGTTGTCTCACCATCAATCTTCACCAAAATCATGACCATGAAATCAACATTTGAAGTGAGGAATTTCCTCAAATCAGAATATGAAGGAGATAAGAGAATTAAGGGAATGCAAGAACTGAACCTGATCAGAGAATTTGAGATACAACGAATGAAGGAGTCTGAAACTATTAAATATATTAACAAACTCGTAAACATTGCCAACAAGGTAAGGTTATTTGGTTCTGAATTTTCTAATTCAAGGATTATTCAAAAAGTTTTAGTTACAATTCTTGAATGATTTAAGGTAACAATTTCTTCCTTAGAGAATACTAAAGATTTGTTAAAAATTATTTTGGCAAAGCTACTGAATGCCTTATAGGCCCAACAATAAAGGAGATTGATGAGGGAGCACTTCTAGCAAAGTTTCAAAACAACAATGGAGGAAAAGGTAGAGCAAGACAAACAAAACGAAAAGTTCAAGCACATCAAAAGTTGCTGCTAGCACTAACAGCAGTAATGAAAGAAAGAACTCAGTTTTTCCTCCTTGCAAACACTGTGGTAAGAAAGGCCATCCTTCTTTCAAGTGTTGGAAAAGGCCAGATGTCAAGCATGCTAAATGCAACAAGATGGGAGATCATGAGCGAATCTGTAAAACCAAATTTTAGCAAAGAAATAAGGCGTAAGTTGCAGACCAACAAAAGGAGGAAGAGCAACTATTTGTTGCAACTTGTTTTACCAGCCGTAGCTCTAGTGAAAAATGGCTTGTGGATAGTGATTACACTGACCACATAACCTACGATAAGGAACTTTTCAAGAAGCTGGACACATATGAAGTGTCAAAAGTCAAAATTGGCAATGATGAGTGTATTACAGTTAAAGGCAGCGAAACTATAGTCGTAAAAGTTACAAAGGAACCAAAATTATTTCTAATGTTCTGTTTGTACCTGAAATTGATCAAAATTTGTTGAGCATTGGACAACTGCTAGAGAAGGGATTTAAAGCCATCTTTAAAGACAAACAATGTCTAATCAAGGATGCAGATGATAAGGAAGTTTTCAAAATCAAAATTAGAGGCAAAATCTTCTCTCTAGATCCAATGGAGGATAAGCAAGTAGCCTATTTGATTTCTTTAAGCAACACAAAAACTTGACATAAAAAACTAGGTCATTTTCATCATGCTGGAGTGCTAGCAATGCAAAGGAAGTCGTTGTTCCAAATTTGGCCTCAATTAGAGTTTGATTTGCCAAGCTGCAAAGCTTTTCAATTTGGCAAGTAAGTAAGATTACCTTTTCACTTAATAGGAGTATATATTATATAGTCTTTATTGATGACTTCACCAGAATGTGCTAGATTATTTTCTCAAGTTAATTTAAATTAGAAGTTGCTGATATAAACCAAAGTGGTTACAGGATCCAAGTTTTAAGGTCTGACAATGGTAAAGAATGCACTTCAAAATAATTTAAAGTGTTTTGCAAAGAGTTAGGCATTGAGCATCAACTTACAGCTTCATATATGCCATAACAGAATGGAGTCAGTGAAAGGAAGAACAACTATTATGGAGATGGTGAGGTGCATACTTTATAAAAAAGTACTACCCAAAGAGTTCTAAGCAGAGGTTGCAAGTACTGTTGTATTTCTTCTAAATAGACTTCCCATTAAAGTTGTAGATGGGAAGACTCTTTTTGAGGTCTGGTATGGTTACAAGCCATTTATACAAAATTTTAAGATATTTGGCTACCTATACTCTACTCCTGTGCCGCAAATTAAGAGAGATAACTTTGACAAAAAGACCGAACCTGATATCTTATGGGATACAGTATAATCTCTAAAGCTTATAGAGTTTTCCAACCTCATGTAAAGAAAATTATAGTAAGTATAGACGTACACTTCATGGAAAATGAGCAATGGAGCTAGAAAGACGCAGAAAACAAACACATTGTCGATTCTCTACTAAATCAACATGAGTTAGTAAATTACACTTTTAGACTACTCACTTACATTTACCAAATATGCATGTGGCAGTTTTTGAGCCTGCTGGGTACTGGGAAGTAAAAAAGGATTCCAAATGGAAGGCTGCTATATAGGTGGAGCTCTCTATGATTGATAAAAATTAGACCTGGTAGCTTGTTTAAAGGCCTGAACATAGAAAGATAATAGGAGTAAAGTTGGTCTTTAAAGAAAAAATAAATGCCGATGGATTAATTAACAAATACAATACAAGGGTATTAGTAAAAGGGTACGCTCAAATTTTTGGTGTAGATTTTTCTGACACATTTGCACCTATTGTAAGGCTAGATACAATCAGTTACTTTTAACTATTACAGCATAGAAAGGTTGGAAAATTTACCAGCTTGATGTAAAATCAACATTTGTGAATGGATATTTAGAGGAAGAAATCCTTGTTGAGCAACCTGAAGACTTTGTTGTGAAAGCGCAAGAGGACAAAGTCTATAGGCTGAAAAAGGCATTGTATGGTATAAAACAGTTTCCATAAGCTTGGTACATCATAATTGATGAGCATTTTGTGAAAATAGGCTTTCTTAAAATTCTTAGTAAATCAACTTTGTATGTTAAAGGTGATGAAGAAAAATTTTTAGTTATTTCCTTGTATGTTGATGATCTTCTGGTTATAGGAAACAATGCTAACTTATCCAGCCATTTAAGGCAGACATGATATAAGCCTTTGAAATAACTAATCTAGGAGAATGGTGTACTTCCTTGGAATGGGGATTAAGCAAAATGGAAATGGGATCTTCATTAACCAAAAGAAGTGTGCAAAGGAGATTCTGAAAAAATTTAACATGGAGTATCGCAAAAGCATGAGTACTTTGATGTGTCAAAAAGAGAAGTTACGTAAAGAAGATGAAGCTGAATGAGTGGATGAAACACTGTACAGAAGTTAGGTTGGTTGCTTAATGTTTCTCACAGCTACAAACTAGATATATTGCATGTTGTGAGTGTGTTATCAAGGTTTATGAACAGTGTGAGTGAAGTTCGCTTTAAGGCAGCCAAAAGAGTTATGAGGTATTTTAAGGGAACTCTAAACTACGGTGTCAAATTCAATGCTGATCAGAATTTCAAGTTGCAGGGTTATTCTGACAATGATTGGAGAGGTTCTTTTGAAGATATGAAAAGTACCTCAAGTTATTGTTTTAGTCTTTGATCAAGAGTGGTCTCTTGGTGTTAAAAAAAAGGAAATTGTTACATAATCAATAGCTGAAGTGGAATTTATTGCAACCACATCAATTATAAATCATGCTTTGTGGGTGAGAAAAATATTGATTGATTTGCACATGAAGCAAAAGACAAGTACTGAAGTGATGGTGGACAATAAGGCAACCATAGCTATCTCAAATAATTTAGTCTTCCATGGAAAAACAAAGCATTTAATATTAAATTATTTTTCTCAGAGATGTGCAAAAGGATGGTGCTTTTTGTCTAAAGTATTGCAAGATGGAATACCAGATTGTAGATATTTTCACAAAACCTCTTCTAAGAAGCAAGTTTGAGCAACTAAGGGAAAAGCTTAAAATCTACAGTTTCTGATGCAAAGAGGAGTGTTTAATTATGTGCATCAATTGCAAATTTTTCTCTATATTCCTGTTGTTTTGATTTTTCTATATCTTTAACCAAATCAGTTTGGATTTTTAGTTCTGATTTTCTGTTTAGCTTATTCTATTACAAGTATCTGATTAGAAGATTTTCTTTCTACTATTTCTCAAATTCAGTTACAAAATTTTGTATTAAAACTGCTACTGTTTCAATGAAAAATTCATTCAATTCCAGCAATATATCTTTTCCTATTTTTGCTTATTCCTTGGCTTTAGCTACCTAATCTCCTATATGACATAATGGATTTTTCTATTATAAATGCTCGTATGTCAGCATTTCATTGTTTCATAAGACAGTCAATTGCCAATGAATCTATTGTGGGAATCAAGCAATGATGATGATGTTGCTGGTGTTAGCTTAATGACTAGAAGGCAAAGTAATGCGTATGCTGGAAACTAGAATCTAGGTTTATGAGAGTTGTAGAAACAATGTTTCTGGAGAAAAAATTGTTTCAAATGATTTGGCATCATAATCCACAGAGATAATACAAAAGAAGTATTCTAAAGTTCAAAGTGAAGATCTTGATGATAGTCCATTAAGTTCTTTATCTAAGGGAGAAGTTTTTGCCCAGTTAGGGTTGCCATTGACAATAGAGAAGAGCTTTGAGTTGAGAGAAAGGAAGAAAAGTAAGTATTTTTCATATCCTTCGCAAATTTGGGTCAAAAATGGTTAGTGGTGGAAGTGGAAGACTTCAAGTCCCCAAAAGGTCCTCAATAAACAAATGGCGAGAACTCCGTTAGTGATGAGTTTAATGGACCTGCTACATGGCAAGAGAAACCAGAAGAAATGGGTCATAAAATTCATAAGTGGGAATGATATCTCCAATAGCCCAGATTTTACAGATGCCTCTATAGCTGATTTCCTTTTTAAACTCTCACTCTACAGTTCTTGATTCTCTATATTCAAACGAGTGTAAGAACCAAAGGTTTGAGTTTTGTACCGTACTAGCCAAAAAATAGTACGAAAATTGCCTCATCGATACCTATCGTTAGTACTGGTCAATACCGACGATTTCGAGTGATACCGACTGGTATTTAAAATACCAGCTGAATACTCGCCATTACTGTAAACTTTAAAAATTTAAAAGTCTCTCCCTCTCCTCTCTGCCCACCCAAATTCATCTCCACGCTCTCTATACTCTCTTCTCATCGCCATCCACACCAGCCACCATTTTCTTGCAGCATTAAAAGAAAATATTGCAAAGGAAGACAAAAAGAAAAAATTGTAGCGCAACACCTAGATTCATCTCTACTTTTTAAAATAAAACATCCAAAAGAAGACAAATAATAGAGTTTATTTCCAAAAAACAAACAAAATAAACAATATGTGACACTAAAAAGGCAAAACAGAAGCACAAACCTAGAAAGAAGAAGAAGAAGAATGTAAAAACTGAAACGATGTAGAGTGGAGTTGAGTTTTTAGTTTTTTAAAAGAGAGAAACGGAAGTTTTTGAGAAAGGAGAACTGAGCAATTTGACAGAGAAATGATGTGATTATAGTGTGTATAAAAACAAGCAATTACAACAAACAAGTCAATTTTTTTAAAAAAGAAAAGAGTCAAAGACAGTCATTTTTTTCAAATAAGTTCTATTTTTCAAATAAGTAATTATACTATATTATTTTTTATTATGTTTATCGGTATTATTTGATATATCTAAGAGAGGGCTTACTATTTACTCTTATATGAATTATTTTAATTTTTGAATTGGGGTTAATAGTTATGAGTTATTTTAAATTAATTATAATATATAATTTTTTTAAATATGATTGGTGTAAAATTATAAATTATACAGTACAATATATTGAAAGACTATTTTATAATTTTAAAAAAATTTAGAGACTATTTTATAAATTTTAAAAATTATTCAAAATAATCTCGGGATTAACTGGTACCGGTACATTACCATACCAGAATTAAATCTGATATCAATACCGATATGGTATTCATTGGTAAGAACTTAGATTTAATAGTGGTTCTTTTAGAGATTTAAGATATCTGTCTATCATGACGAATATATTTATGAGATGTCCTGTAAGTTTAATTTGATTGGTAGAAATATTGATGCAATAAGAAACATGTCCTCTGTTTTAATTATGATATTCTTATTTTATTTTATTAAATTTTATTTATATATTTATATGAGATCTATATAAATATATAGATAAAATTAAATAGTACAAAATTAAAACACCGCAATTAAAACAAAAGATTTCCAGTGATGCAACAGAGCCCAGCTAGGTGAAAGATAAGCAAAAGAGACCGAAGATAAAGAAACCTAGAAAGTCCGTTAGATCAAAAATCAAATCACTTTCAAGTCTATCAGATGTGAACATCAGCATTTCAATCAATGACTTGGTGGGAAAGATGAGTCCCCCAACGCCTAACCAGAAGACTGTTTCAAAAAAGTAAATGAAAAGGGAACTTTTATCCGTGGAGCATATTGCTTGTCAAGGTGGGATTGATTCAAACAATAGTAAAAATAAAGCAACTTTACCACATGTTCGAGACAGTAATGAACAACGTGGTAACCTGTTGCTAGACTTTGCAGGTGACAGGTCCGTTTTCAATAAACTCTTCTCCTGGGCTGAGTATTGGTGAAGGAGTGTCTGCTGGTATACCTGGTTCTGGTCTTGTCCTTAAAAGAAAAGTTACTGGGAATGATGAGGGCGATGTCGACAAGTCATTAGACAACCTGTCCCCAGAAATGAAGGCCAAATTGGAAAGCGAGATTGAAGGACTCCTGAAGAAGTTGAGCTCCATTTCTAGTTGTTCTACGAACTAGGATTTTTTATTTAGCTGTTAGGTTCCTCTCTGTCTCAAATGTTGACAGTTGGCACTCAAGAAGATGCAGTGATGATAGTAAGAGTAGTGGCCAAGTGTGCGTGATAGCTCCTACATGTTAATGTATGAATATATCACTTATTTTCTCCTCTAGCTAATGCATTTTATCTTAAATTTGTTTTCTCTGGGACTTTGACATCGTTGGACTTCTTTTTAAGTACAGTTGGTGGAGCAATGAGTTATTTTTCATGGCTTGCCAGTTCAGCTCGCCAGAAAAGATAAATAGTGTGAGAGAGAGAATTGTAAAAGAAACCCGCCAGATTAATCTGCTGAATTTGCAATATAGACTTTATAATAAATTTTACATTACAAACAAAAGTTTAGAATTAAAGAGCCTTAAAATAATGGTAAACTTAGCAAATTGTTAATATGAGAACAAATGATATTACAACATGTAATTTCATTTTTCGTAGCAAAGGGTCAATTAATCCGTTATACCCATCCATCGTGCCAATGTTGATAGAACTGTCCAGTCTAAGTAGAACACTACTATTGTAATCTTCCTCGATATTGCAACAATATCCTTTGGCTTAGAATGTATGAACAAGAAAGATACCAAATTAGGAAACAGATGAAACAAGATAACCACACAGTGAGATAGAAGGAATTTAAGGCCGTGATTTGTGGACTGGGAAAACTCTCTAATTCACACTCCTGCTTACAAAGAAACATGAAAAAGAAGATCATGTCCATCCAAGACATTTACGCCGGTGATCACAAACTTTGCTCGTGTTTGTTGTAGATCCTACACCAGTTGATTTGTCATGGACGACCCATCGCCGTTGATCAAGCCACTCCATGTCCCAAAATTGCTTAGGTTTCCAACCATGTCCTTGCCACCATCAGGGCATCCTTGGTCTTCCCATTCAAGCGATAAGGGTTCTGGGTTAGGCTTCATATCAATATCATTTACTAGATAATACGGATTCAGCAGCCTTTGGCATGTTTTCGTCAAGTTTCCACCTTTGCCATCAATTGATGACATGCCAAATGTAGAGCAAATTCCATGCACGTTTTGTGTTAACCCATGATGGCTCATATCTCCAAGCCCTACTATGCCCATGAAATCATAGCTTCTTGAGTTCCCCACTTTACTTTCCATAAAATCTGTGGGCCTAGGGCTTTCAAGCATCCCAATGTTATACTTGTTTTCCATGGAGTTGGGGTTTGGGAGCATCCCTTGTGCGTGAAGCATGTTACTGAGTTTTGATAGCTGCATCTGAGGAAAGGAAAGGTGAAGATGAGTTGGATTTTGGTGATGAGACGATGGTGCTGAAGCAGGATTTTGGTTAATAGATTGTTCATTCGATCTTTTGCTTATTTTCTTATTCTTTCTACAGCTACCACCCACAGGGATGTTCCTTAGACTACCTCCTTTGGTCCAATACCTCCTACAAGCCTTGCAAAAGTACCTAGGCTGAGAGAGACTGTAATTGTTGTAGTAGCAAAACTTGGTATTGTTAGACTTGCACCTTGGACACTTGAGAGCTTGGTCATGTGGAGGCCTTAGCTTCCTCTCTATCAATGCCCTCGAGCATGTGGGCATGTCTCTAGAGGGTGAAGAATCCATCCCAGATTCATCGTGGATCGTGCCCTGACACATGGAAAGACAAAAAGTAATGGCAAATTTGTCAGACTTCTTTTTTTCGTTTATAATATGTAACAACTAGATAAGGAAAATTCTGTGTATTTCCCCAAGATAGTAGTGGTGAGAAGATCCTTGACGCAGTGGACATCCTTTTGCCCTTCCTGACATCAACAAAGAATGCTATAAAGCGAGTGCCAAAAAAAAGTGAAAAAAACACCTGAAGGTTGAAACTATTTGGTTTGGAAATTGCAGTGGAAACAGTCGAACGATGGCACAATATGGAAAGCCAAAACTCTAATTTACTAGGAGACGAAGATTAGTTAACAGACATACATTCCCCTGCAACATCGTCATTTTTGTTGCTAAAGCCAAAATCATATAAGAGCATTAGTTTCTAACAAGAAGAAACTAACGTTAAGAGCCTCCGCACAACTCAAAACTTTCGTAACGAAATCAAAGAAAATGAAGCTTAATCATGTTAAAACAGGATGCATTAAAATGAGAAAACGTAGTATCGGCATGAGCTCTACAAAAGGATGACATACATGGAACCAATCGGTCGAGTCTATACAAAGTTGAAGAGGTGAAAGACTCATTACTGAACCAACCAACAATGAAAAGCAAAAGAACAGAAGAAATCGGCTTTCTTAGCAGTAACTAGACACCAAACCCGGTCCTTCCTTTCAAACACGACACTTGATGTTGTTTTGGCTCTTTATTTATCGCAAACCATGCAAGAGAAAGAGGGTCGACTGAGAAAGAAATAGAGGCCAAATAGAAGCTAATGAAATATTAGTTTGTAATGTTCGGAGGGTGTGAAAGGATGGCCTTGTTAATAAGAAGAATGAAAAAGGAAAGCCAAACTCTCATGGCTACCTCATCAGCTGGGATCGTGCTCAGGTGCACGGTCGGTGGGTTATTCTACGTGGACCCCTACTATGCTATCACATGTTAAGACAAGGGCCCCATTCCTCTGACCTCAGCTAAGCTCAGACTAAATCTATCCCTTGCAAAATTCAACGGCCACGGCGTGGTGTTGGCCCTAAGAGCCGTTGATCGTCAAAGACGACACGTCAGAAATAGAGGCATAGTTGTCACTCACTCCGGTGAGAGAGAGGAACAATTCTAAACTATCCTCACACAAGCAAAATATCGATTTCTCTCATCACGTGCCTCTTACAATTTCACTCCAATTTCAATCTTAATAGCTAGTAATTAACAAGTGCAATGCCATGTTTAAATTGATGAATGGTAGCAAGTTAGATCAGACATCGTTACATTGACACAATTTATAAGAAGATCAGTACAGCTAGTAGGTTTCTTGGTTTAAATGACTATTAAGAGCAAGAGATTATGTAAGATTTTAGATCCCCATTTTCATGGGATTTCAAGTAGATAGAGTAAGTAACTTCTAATTCAGTTATTTTATTCCAATCATGTTTTATTAGATCTAATTCATACATTTATATGAAGTTCACGTAAATATGTGAATAAAATTTAATAAAACATGATAGAAACATTATAATCGTAATAAAAATTCTGGTCCTTCGACCCCCAAGTCAAACTGCACAAACTTCCAGGTGAATTATAAAAGTGTTAAATGTGCGAACTAATGATGTGGTAGTTCTTACGAGCCAGACGGAACAAACCTTCTGTCTTCTATACTATGCCACTCTGTGCTTAAACCATGTCAGTCATTTAACTCTTATTTATTTATTGCAGTGATAAAATAGTTATGACAAAGTCATCCCTAAGCTAGCTAAGCTAAGCTAAGCAGATTCATCTCCCAACAACTCCTTTAATGGAGGCATAACAAATTTCTAGCTCCTTTGTGGGGATCTTCCATCTTCCTTCTTTTTCTTCTTTTTTGATTCTCCACAGTCTTCTTGTTGGAGTCTCTAACTACTCTTTTCTCCTTATCAGCCACTGCTCGTAATACCATATCCTGCATTCTGTCCCTTGTCCTCTATGAATCCACGGAACAAGTAATGGAAGCTAACCTTACTATTGATATTCCTCAAAGTCTCTTGCCAGAGGATGATTCTCCATGCTGCTACTATATTGTTGGAAAATTTTTCCCTGCAAAAAGAATGAAGATCAGCTCCCTTCAAGAAATTTTGTGGGGCTTGTGGGGTAAACCAGATGGCTTTGAGGTGGTGTGGATGGAGGATGAAATCATTAAATTCCAATTTAGCAACAAATATCAAAAGCATGCGATTCTGAAGGGGGCTCCTTGGATCATTCGAAGACACTACCTGGTCATTAAAGACTGGGATGGTAACTCTACGCTTAACTCTATTCAATTCAATATTGCTCCTCTCATGATCCAGATAAGAGGTCTCCCCCAGAACTCAGAACAGAGGCTATAGGATCCCACCTAAGGAAGCAATTGGGACAACTGTTAGAAATCTCGGTCAAGGACAGATATGGAAGATGTAGTAACTACATACACATTAAAGTGGAACTTGACTTATCTACTCCTCTCTGAGACAACATGACAATTAACGCAGGCAAAAGGGGTCCTATTCTTATCAACCTCATTTATGAACGATTACCTCTTTACTGCTCCTATTGTCTGCGCATGGGACATGAGGACAATCTCTGCACTGATAAAATTCAGCATAAGATGGAAGGGAGCTATAAGACTTATAGTCCCAAACTAATCACAAGCTCTCAACAGACTTTCAAAAAGGAGAAATCTCAACCTACAATTTCTGGTAACAGCGAAGTTCAGACCATCGGAGACACCCAACTGGAACAAATGCTGATGAGCAAGCTTTCCCACCTAATGGTCACAAGAGTGTCAAAAGATAGCTTTTCAAATTTAGAATGTCAACTCCAAGCCTGCAACTTCCAAAAAGTAACTTGTCCCACCTTTTCCCCAGACATCGAGAAAGTGGAGAGTATACCGGCTCTTAACTAACAGACCACTATGACTGAGGTAGAAACTTTGCACCAAAGCAAACCTGCGAACGAAAGTAGTTGTCAGAACCAACTAGAAGGTCAACCATCTACGATGCAGGCACAACATACTTCTACTGACTATCACCTCAAGCCTAGCCTTTTCAAAGTCAATCAGTTTGTCCCTTTTCAAAACCCAAATACACCTAGGCACATGGAGCCGATTGAGAATGAGCCATGTGAAAATGCTATAAGCCCAAAGGTTACAGATCATCAAGGGGACCGTTCCAGCCAGAATTTACAACAAAATATGGAGAAATATGAAATTCTTTTCCAAGATTGTCCTCCCAAGACTTTTACAGAAACAGCTTTAGTTCTATATGACCCATGCAAGACCCCAAGAAATGACAAAAGAAAGTTAAAGCACCTAGCAAGGAAAAAAGGGAACATTGCCACAACATACAGCTCCTATAGCAGCAGTTCAAAGGCTCAGAAAAAGAACTCCAGTAAGGAAAATCAGGAAGTCCGTGTAGTTTGCTCAAAAATCCATACTCAGAATGATAATCAGGCAGTGGCCCCTAGCTTACGATGGGCCTCAGTATCCCAATAAAGTGCATGATTTGGAACTGCAGGGTGGGAAATCCCCCTACAATTCAAAATCTGAGACGACATGTTATTTCCCACCATCCTTCAGTTATTTTCGTTTATGAAACTAGGAATGGCAGTCCTAAAATTTAAAAATTTTTGAAAAAAATGGTTTTTTTAATCTTCACATTGTTCCCTCTTCGACTTCTAGATCAGGGGGCCTTGTTTTAGGTTGGCTTGATCACCTAAAAATCGATATTCTCTCTTCTAACTCTTTCATGATTTGGTGTAGGCTTGAAGACTCTAATGGTGTTTTACTCTTTTAATTGATTGGAGTTCACCTAAGCCCAATAGAGTCCATCCGAGAAGACCAATATGGCCATCTCTCAGACATCATAGGTGGCAGTCATGAAAGGCTGATTTTCTTAGGAGACTTCAATGACATCCTTCATGATTCAAAAAAATTGGGAGATAACCCCAAAACAGCTAGACAGATTCAGAGACTTGCTTCCTTCATTGATAACCATGAGTTGATAGAGCCAAAGCATATAGGTCTTCATGTTACTTGGAACAACAACCGAGATGGAATTCACAATGTTAGAGAAAGGCTGGACAGAGGAATTGCCTCCTTGGAATGGTACACATCTTTTCTAAGGGCCATTATTTCAATTTTGGATGATGAAGAGTCGGACTATTGTCCTTTGATGCTAGAGATTGATCCAGATACCACTAGGAGGAAGAGGAGGTTCAAATTCAATAAAGTCTGGGCTGACAGTGAAGAGGTTCTGAACATTGTTAAAACTTCTTGGAATGTTCCTGTGGTTGGTTCTCCTCTTTTCGTTGTTCATACTAAGCTCAAACGGCTTAGGCATGCTCAAGTAGAGTGGGACTGCTAGAGTAAGTATAATGCTAAAAAAGAATTGGTGAAGCTCTTAGAAGACCTTGAGATTGCTAAGGATCCAAACTCGGCCTTTAACAAAGGCCATATTAACTCCCTCCGGTCTAAACTCAACAAAGCTCTTGCAAATTAGGAAAGTTTCTGGGCTCAAAAATCTTGGATCAAATGGCTTAAGGAAGGGGATAGAAACACTAAATACTTTCATGCTACTACTATCCTAAGTAGGAATCAAAATTCTATTAACCAAATCCTAGACTTTAATGGCAATCCGGTTTCCTCTAAAGAAGGAATTGCTCAAGTAGCTTCTGATTTCTATTAATCCCTGTTTTCCTCCTCTAACCCAACTAATATTTAAGAAGCTTTAGTGGGACTCAACTCGAAAGTTAGCCAGGCTAATAATGATCTTCTCACTAGACCAGTCACAAGAGAGGAGGTCAAAGAGGTGGTTTTCTCTATCAATCCTAATAGTGCCCCAGGAAGCGATGGTTTCACTGGCTTCTTTTTTCAGAACTATTGGGCAATCATACCATAGCTATTCTGGATTTTTTTGTGAATGCCAAAATGCTTAAAGTTGTTAATCATACTTGCATTGCTTTGATCCCTAAAGAGCCTAATCCACATGATATGAGCAAAAATAGACCCATTAGCCTCACTCAAGTTCTCTTCAAAGTGATTTCTAAAATCCTAGCCAGCAGATTCAAAGTTGTGTTTTCTAAAATTATCTCCCAAGCTCAGAGTGCTTTTCTTCCTGGAAGACTAATCAACGATAACGTACTGATTGCCGATGAAATTACCCACCATCTAACCTCCTATAAGGGAAAAACTCACAAGATGGCTATCAAGCTTGACATGAGCAAAGCTTTTGATAGAGTGGAATGGAATTTTTTAAATATGGTCATGAAAAAATTTGGCTTTCACTCTATTTGGATAAATTGGATCATGGCTTGCCTCACTTCAGTTACTTTTTTTATTCAGTTGGAAGGACAGGTCTACCATTACTTCTCTCCCACTAAAGGAATTCGTCAGGGTGATCTACTTTGGCCTTATCTATACATTCTAGTGACTGAAGTTCTAGCCTCCCTTTACAAAAAAGGTAGAAAGGAAGGGTCGCTTAAGGGTATCAAAATTGCTAGGAGAAGTCCAGAATAACCTACTTATTTTTTACTAATGATTTGATTCTTTTCTGTGAAGCAAGTTCCTCATAGGTAGATTGCTGGAACCCCTCCCCGGGCGGGCCCACGGGCCCGACGTCTTACGTGACATCTGGACCCGTGGCCCACGGGGGAGG
>JANZXP010000005.1:12196196-12230310 GCA_027576715.1 Erythroxylum flavicans
TAAAGAATTTTTGCTTGTTCTTGGTTATTAATGTGTTACCCACGAGCCGTCGAGCTCACACCCCCTCTTCCCTTCCCGTCCACAGGCGATGAGCAAGAAAATGAGTGACCGCACCGGGGACAAGGCATCACTCCCAATTACTTTTGTTTTTGAAGCTATATTTTTGTAACAAAGCTTTAGTTGCATTTTTTTTTAGCAAAGTCACTGTTCATGTAGTCTTCTTTTATTTTGAAATTTTTGAGACTTTGGTGTATTGGGCTAAGAAAATGCCCACTAAAGCTTTGTAAGAATACATTTTATGATATTAATGAAAGATATGCAGATTTCCTGGTATTGGTGTTATTTGTTTCCAACGGATTTTATATTTGTGTTGTTGTTGCAAATTTTCCATAAGGATAGGTTTTATGTGTTCTGATTTTGAGGCCAATTTCTGGACTGATGTGGATTGAATTGGGTTAAGTAGTCTTCTTGAAAGTTATAGAGGATTTTCGTAGCTTTCCAAGGGTGTATCATGTACTATATTTGGATGTGGGAGTTGAAAGATATGGGTTGTTGAAGTTTGATACAGGTGCTGTCAAAATTTCAAGTTTTTGGGCAGAAACTTTGAGTAAATTTTTGACCCTCATAGAATTTGAAATTGTTCTTGGGGTCTTCATGGAAGTTGTGGATTTTCTCTTTATGTTTCCGATGATATGAAGTATGAGATTTTTGGCCCATAAAGTGGAAAGTTATAGTGTTTAAAAATTTCTGTTGCTGTTTAAGATGTCTTTAACAGGCAGTATCTTTGCAGTGGTTTTTAATGCTCTTAGAGACCAAATTGGTTTTTGCATCCTTCATGGAAGTTGTAGAGTTTCTTTTGAACTTTTTATTGATACCAAATTTACAAATTTCAGATTTCTGAGTAAGAAGTTATGGATGTTTGCAGGGGACTGTCATTTTGAGGGGCTGGCCTCGCAGCTCCTCGGGAGCGCGAGTGCTCGCGGTCGCTAGCCCACATCCAGCGCGCGCCTTGCGACTGCGAGGCGGTCGCGAGGGCGGGGCGAGGGTTAGCCTCGCAGTTTCTCGCGAACGCGAGCTGCTCGTGGTCTCGAGCGCACGCATCCAGCGCGCGCCTCACGATTGCGAGGCGGTCGCGAATGTGCGCATCCAGCGCGCGTCTCATGATCGCGAGGGGTCGCGAGCGCGCGCATCCAGCGCACCCTTCGCACTCGCTAGGAGGTCGCGAGCGCGAGTGTTCAGTCGCGCCCCTTGCCGTCGCGAGACGATTGCAGTGCGACGCGACTTATGAAAATTTTCTGATTTCTTTTCCTTTCGAATTTTTGACCTCTCCGCTCTTTTGACTATAACTTTTTTTCCGACCTCCGATTGACCTGATTTTCGAAACGTTAGTTTTCTAAGACATTTTTCTGCCTCTCCATACAAATTTATAACTTTTGATATTTATGGATTAAATCAAAGTGATTATGGCCTACCATTAATTCTGATCGGAGGTAAGTGAAATGAGTTTGTTTTTGAGGTTTGACCTGGTGGAGAATCCCTCCCTTGTGGGATGCGCGTTCAGATGTCACGTAGGACGTTGGACACGTGACTCTCCAAGGTGGGGTTCCAACAAAAACTCAAATTCAAGTGAAATTTCAAAACCTTTAGAGACAAAACTAAAATTCTATCCCTTCATACGAATTGTAGAAATATGTATTTAGTTTAATTTAAAATTAAAATCACCCCATTTGGATATCTACAGATCATTTTATGGCTAAAATACTGATGTCTGTTCAGTGGAAACATTACAATTAACTTACGTCATACACCTTCAACACCCCTTCACCATAGTTCATCAATTCCCTTTTAATTTCACCTTATTCATGCCTCAATTCTACATCAGTTTCATGTCTAGGACCAATTCAAAAATCATTCATTAAGTAACTTACAAATCAATAACTACCACATATCAAAACCAAACCAGAAATGGTCATAATGAGGATCATTTTTCCAGCACAAATCATCACCAATATCTCATTCATTTCATTCCAATTCAAGCATCATTCTTATACAATATAACATGCCATAAAACTCAAATTGTTACTTACCTATTAGGCTTCCAATTCAACATAAAACTTTAGATTAAACCAAGTCTCCAATCATCCAAAATCAACACAAACTTATGGTGAAAGCAATGTGATTTTCGAACAACAAAATGAAGATTACATTTAACTAGTTTTCTTAGCAATTTGGTGAAGGATTTAAGTGTGGTTTTCATGAAACAAATTGGCTAGGGTTCAAGCAAAATTTTGAGGAAAAGATGTGTTCACTCAAGATTACACGCTCTAAGTTTCAATATTTTTAACTTTGGTACTTATCGCAAGCGCACGGGTCGTTCGTATAGTACCTAAGGTGTCGATCCCACGAGGAAAATAACTAATCCTAAAATCTAATGACAGTTAAGTTTGCAAAACCGAATTAAACAACTATTTCAGTAATTAAAACTAATCAAGAATCAAGTATGAGAATTTATATCACCAAAAGAACAAACAAAAGTAACTTAACCCGAATTTCAACCTAGAAGTGACCAATTGAGAGAAAGGGGGAATTTATTCGAAATTAAAGAAAATCTATCCAATTTTGAATTTTCTGATTTAATGGGCCTAGATAGTCCTAGGGTGAATTACTCTCTCTCGAGTTCTAATTCTTAACCCTAATTGATATTCCCTAATTCAAATTATGAAAATTGCGATCTCTCGATCCACAATTTGACAAAACTTAAATTGGTTCTAACATTGTCTATTAACCTACTAGGGATCTGTGCTCGATCTCTCATTTCAAAACTACTATTTTGTTTATATTCTCTACCTAACGATTTACCTAACTCTTGTTAACCTAAATCTGTAGCACCCCACTCCTGCAAGACATGTGCCCGACATCTTGGGTGATATCTGAGTTCGTGCCCTACGAGGGTGGCATGCTAGAGCACTCAATCATTCAAAAATCGGTATAAATTTTTTTTAACGAAAGGCCACTGTGCCGCGGAGCGTAGATCCCATATCGGTTGGAGAGGGGAACGAAGCATGCCTTATAAGGGTGCGGAAACCTCTCCCTTGTAGATGCGTTTTGTATGCCCCAACGCACTGGATCCCATCAGAACTCTGAAGTTAAATGTGCTAGGGCAAGAGCAGTACCAGGATGGGTGACCTCCTGGGAAGTCTTGCGGGAGTAATGCCCTAAAGAGGCTTACACGCTGGAAAAACAAAACCGTGAGAGCGCGAGGCCCGAGAGGCCGAGGCTTAAAACGGACAATATCTGCAAGCGGGTGGTCTGGGCTGATACACTAATTACCCATAACTAGGACATGGCAGGTTAAAGCAAATCATATCACATTTTAGAGCCATATGTAAGAGAAATAATGCATAACATACAAAGTTATTCCCTTATGCTCAAATTGAAAGTGTTCATTCACGCCCGACCAAACTTAATATGCCTTACGAATATAAGTCTTTGCAATAATACATCAATGAAAGCATTTAAGTAATTACTCATTATAAGTATGAGTCTCATTTTACCCTAATAATTGGGATTGCTAAATTGTAGTGACATTTGAAAGAGTTTTGGAGGAGATTCAGTAGCATTTGAGTAAGGAAAAATTCATTTTTGGGCTAAAAATAGGGGTGATACACAGTTGTACCTAGTTTCCATCTTTTTTCAGGACAGGTTTTTGGATCAATTTTGTATAGCCATTCTGACATAGAAACTAAGGTTTTTAGGCAATATGTTCTTCTAAACAAATGTTTCTCTATATCTTAAGTTTCTAATGACATAAAGTTAATGCAATTTGGTTCATTATTCCTAGATTTATACCCAAAATACTACTGAATGTTCTCAAACAGGGACAACAACTAGAACTCAACTTCAAACCAATTTTCAAAACCCTTATAGACAGAAATCGAATTCAATTCCTTCATGAAAGTTGTAAAAATATGTATTTAGTTTAATCTCCAATTAAAATCATCCCATTTGGATATCTACAGGTCAAGATAAGGCTAAAATATTGATGTCTATTTAGTGGAACAACTCCATCTAACGAGGTACACACTCCAATTAACTCACTTCAGTCTTATTATGCAAAAGTAATGCCAAAGATATATGCAAATGAACCAGCAACATCCCATTTTCATTTAGGATATGTCTCTTAACAAAACCCCTTATGTTACACTAAAAAAAACCCAACAACATGTCAAAATTTCCATACCTTTGAAAGGAGTGTTTCAAAATTATTCTTCACTCAAATTGCTTGCCTTCTTTGGTCTTCTTCTCTTCTACACACAACATACCCATTCACTACTCATTTACAACAATCACAGATGCATAACAAAACCCTAGCTGAAGAGGAGATGAGAAAGAAGCTAAATTTCACACCAAAACATACAATTAACATACCTTAACTTCAAATGCACAAAGGGATTTAACAAGATGATGGATGGAGAGAGAGAAGCTCAACATTCTGAAGATTTTTGTGTTTACCGATCCTCCCCTTCTTCATCTGCATGTTTTTAGACAAAGGTACAGATAGATGACATGTCATTTGCCACATGACTAAGTGTTATGGTATAGGACATATGACAAATGGTTTCATCCTATTGGTTTCTACTTTTCACCTTTCATTAATAACAAAAATGACCACACCTTTGTCTTATTTTATGAAATTGCATTCAATCTGAATACATTTAGCAATTTAGTCCATGATTAATGCATCTTTATAACACAATTAACACAAATTACCAAAATACCCCTACAATTCTGTTAATACCGATTATGTCTCAAACTAAACACTTACTTTCCTAATCCTTAACACCTACTACATATACTTTCATGGACAAGAAACATTCCTACTAGGGCATAGTTTGGGGCCTCACACAATGACTCTAACAAACCAGCTGGTCTATTTTGCTCCACCTTGTCTTGTTGGCACATAAGAAAGTCTTAACATATAGCTCGATATCATCTCGCATTTGGGGTTAATAATAAATACATTCAATGAGTGCCAACGAGCGATGTACATTAGGATGTCCCGCCCAATTGGAGTCATGACACTCCTTAATGATTTCCTTCCTCAACCCTTGCCACTTGAGCACGTATACACGATCGCCTTTAGTTGTGAGCACCCTATCCTTAAGCCAAAATTGACGTGTCTTCTCCCGACTTGCCAACTCCATCAAACTCTTGGTTTGCGGGTCATACTCCAGTCCCCCTTTGATACGGTCCATCAAAGGAAAACTTGGACTTGTGATGGAGGCTAGCTCGACCTTCCTACTAAGCACATCGATCACCACATTAGCCTTGCCCGACTTATACTCCATTACAAAATCGAACTCCATCAAGAAAGCTTGTCACCTAGCCTGCTTAGGCATTAACTTCTTTTGGTTGAGGAAGTAACTTGTGGCACTATTGTTAGTCATGACCACGAACTTGGATCCCAATAAGTAATGCCTCCAAGTTCGCAAGCAATACACCACCGCAGTCATCTCCTTCTCTTGGACCGTATAGCGATGCTTAGTATCATTTAACTTATAACTCTCATAAGTAATCGGATGACCATCCTGCATTAAAATACCACCAAGTGCAAAATCAGAAGTGTAATATCCCGTTATCCCATGTTAAGAGTTAGCACCTTAGAATAGGTACAAGAGAGATTAATGAGAAGTTAGCAAGTGCTTTTCATGCTCATGCATAATATAGCATACACACACAAGTGAATATTAATGATTGTACAATTGACATTTCCGGGTATAATGGATTTATAAAAGTGAGTTTTGGTCTGAATTATGGTTTTTATGTATTGAAAATTTAATTGGTGTGTATAAGTCTTGATTTAGAATTTTTAGAGAATTTTAGGAAATTTTCTGAAATTTTGGATATTTTTGGACTAGGAAAAATACCAAATGGCAAGGCAATTGATAAATCTTAGTAGAAATAAATATCAAATGGCAGTAAAAATAATTGACAAGTGGCATTAGAATTGATTGACAAGTAACATTGAAAATTGGGAAACAATTGGTTTAGGAATGGAGTGAAAAATGGACTGATTATTAAGTGATATGTAGTAAATATCCAATTAGCAATTATACTTAAGTGACATGTGTCATGACACTTACCAAGCCTTTAAACTCATGATATTTTCATCTTGCAAGACAATCTTCATTTGTCTTTCACTTTTGTTACTTGCTCTCTTCTTCATTTTCTTCTTCTCCATCTCACGAAACTCTCACCCCTTCTTCTTGCTACTTCCATCTTATTGTCTTCTCCATCTTGTTAATTGAAAACCTAACCAAATCTACCATGAAAAGATGATAATCATGTAAGCTTGGAGCTAGGGTTAGGAAGAGGTTTTGGAGCTCAACAAGTAAGTAATATGTTATTGTATGATCTTGGATTCATTAGAAACTTAAGGCATAGGGGAACAATTGTTTAGAAGGAAGTGTTGGCTGAAAACTCCATCTTCCTTGTCATAATGATCATGCAAGGTTGACCTATGGGTTTTGAGAAAAACAAATTGGAATAGTTAATGAGTGTATGAATGTTGACACATTTGGAGTATAATTGATCTTTGCATCGGTTTATTACAGAAGTATACCCGGGCATATATCATTGAACATGCATGTTACATGATACATTTTTCAAAATGCATATTCAGTTACATGAACAATTTGGTAACATGAAATTGTCTTTGATTGTATATAGAAGAGCAAGTAGAGTGACAGCTTCCAGATATTGTCGAAACTTCCAGGCAGTAAGCAAAAAGGGAGCAATTGTGAGTAACCTAATATGGTCTCACCTTGATTGTTTTTTTTTTAATTTTGAATTGAGTTGATATGTGATGTTGTGTACTGATTCTAGACAATTGATTGTCCAAGGAGTTTAATATTCGGGACTATATTGGAAGTGTCCTTGAATGTGAATGTGATTGACTACATGTGTTTTGAACTTATATTTTGAATGCTGGACTAAAAGTCCAATGATGAATGTGAATTGGAAAGTGAAAGCGAATGTGAATGACTAAACATAATGATTGAATATGTGTTATGCACTTCAGTCCATGATGGATACGGGACAATATAATAAAGCCCGGTATCTATAACGAATACGGGACAGTGAAAAAGGCACTCGATCACAACAATGTAATAAATAAATTTTAGTCTCATAAATATTGCATACACATATGATATGAATAAATTGAGTAATTGCTATGTTTTGAGAACTTGTATGGTATGAAATGTGTGGTGAATATGTCTTGCATGATTTTAATGAAATGATGAAATGTGTGGATTTTTGAAAGGGGACAATTGTGTACAAAGTGTTTTGTGTTATTACATGATAAAAATTGAGATAATGTAAATTATGATGACTTAAATTGTGTGTTGCATGACAAGAGTAAACCATCAAAGATGGTTACTCAACTGAGTTCGCAAAACTAAACCAAATTGCAATGTTGATATTTTCAAGTTCGAGAGAATGACGAATTAACTCCTAAGACTGCGGAGAAGCATTTTTGATATAACTTTTGGATTAAAAAAATGGCTCAAAGGTCGGTCAATTGGGACTGAAGGAATAGTTTGTTTTAAATTTTTGTTTAGTTTGCTCATGTATGTAGCAGAGTATGTAGACTGAGTTATAAACACTCTAGGTTGACATTGTAAAATATGGATGATGGTTAATGCTACAGTGTACATTATAGTTTGAGAAATGAAATGAGGAAAATTTTGGTTTTCAAATAATGTGTTATTAATGGTTTTACTTATGATGCCATGTGATATAGTGAAGGTGAAATGGTTAACAAACCATTTTTATCGGGCATGTGCACGTGTGTCCGAAGGGTGCACGTGTGTCCGAAGGGTGCACGTGCATATGTCAAATGGGAGTGGGGTGTTAAAGTTGTTAGTATCAGAGCATGGTCGGCATCCATAGGGATATGTAGAAATGTTAAGCATGACATATTGTGAGAATTTCGGATGATAATTGAAGTTATTATTTGTTGTAGGTCATCTGTCATAGGTGATCAAATGGAACAATCAGCTAACCTAGGATCAGAAAGAGCCAGTAGAGAGACATCTATGTCTCGACCTGAGGGAATGCCTCTATGAATTCCTGAGAAAAGGGAAAGGAGATACGATAAATTGCGATGGTAGGGGTATGTATACTTCTATGAAAGTATAGACCCTGCAGAGGTCGAGGGATGGCTAGAGAGAACAGAGAGAGTCTTTGACCAAATGGACTGTGAGTCAGATGAGAGGTTCAACTATGTTGTTTATCTATTGCAAGGCCTCGCTTACTAGTGGTGGAAAACTGTTCCAGGCAGTACCATCAAGCCTTGTAGTTTGAGGTGGGAAGACTTCTTGAGGGTCTTTAAGGAAAATTATATGCCCAAGATCTACCTGGACAGAAAGATGAAGGAAATTTTGGATCTGAAGCAGGGGTGGCAGGATGTCTGTGGCAGAATATGAGATTAAATTCAATGAGCTGATGAGATATGATACTGCCTTGATTTCTACTAAGGAAGATAAGTGCAGGAGATTTGAATATTGGTTGAACATGGAGATTCGGACAAGGCTAGCTAGCTCTTACTAACTTGAGCAGTTTCACTAAGCTCAGAGCAGCCTCGATCTGAATAGAGCAATTATTAAGGGACAGTCAGTCTGAGCAGAGATCAAAGTCTAGACAGAAGAAGCCCAGTGAAATTTAGGGCCGTCCTAGCAGAAGGTTCAGTAAGCGTCAGACCTGAGCTTTCAGACCACCGACTAGATCAAGACAGTTGGGGTTTAGACATAGGGATAGTTTTGTTCAGTTTGGAAATAATAGAGGTGCAGTATCAGGTTAGTTATTGACTTGTGAGCATTGTGGAAAGAAACACAGTGGTGAATGCTGGAAGTTGACAGGAGTCTGCCTTTGATGCGACTCATTGATCATCAAGCTAGGGACTGTTCTGTTGTGTTTAGAGCACAGTTTGGTAGGAGAGGAAGTGTGGTGACAGAAAATATGGTTCAGTAGAGCCGAGCCAGTGGATCTAGATAGAGAGGCTGTGGTAGGGGCATAATGAGTTCTAGGAGTCCTTCTGTCAGGACTGAGGTATAGAGCAATCGACCACAATCTCAGGCCCGAGTCTATGCCATGACTAGATAGGAGGCTCAAGATGCTCCTGATGTGATTGTAGGTGCGCTACTTATTTTTGATTTTGAGGCTTTTGCATTGTTAGATCCTGGATCTACACATTCTTTTATCGTACCTTATTTGGCATCTAAATTACATTGTGATAGAGAATTATTGAGATGAGGATTAGAGGTGAGCACACCGATAAGTAGTACCACCGTGATAGGAGAGCTCTGCAAGAGGTGTTTGATTTGAATTGATTAGGCAAAGTCATAAGCAAACTTGATTGTGTTACAGTTAAAGGAGATAGATGTTATTCTAGGCATGGATTGGCTCACTGCTCATAGGGCTATCATGAATTGTTATACTATGGAGGTAATTTTAGAATCTCCTTATCAACCGAGAGCAGTGTTTAGAGGTATTAACCAAGCAGTGCTAGCCAGACTGATCCCATTCATGAGTGCTTTAAGGTTAGTGAAAAAGGGATGTGAGGCTTATCTAGCCCACATTATTAATACTAGAGCTAAGCAGAATATACAAGACATTCATGTGGTTAAGGAATTCATAGATGTGTTTCCTACAGAGTTACTTAGCTTACCTCCAGATCGGGAAACAGAGTTCATAATTGATCTAGTTCCAGGTGCTGCTCTTATATCTATTCCCCCATATAGGATGGCACCTGTAGAACTGAAGGAGTTCAAGACTCAGTTACAAGAATTACTTGAAAATGGATTCATTAGACCCAGTGTTTCACCCTAGGGAGCTCCAATCTTATTTGTGAAGAAGAAAGATGGCACTTTGAGACTGTGTATTGACTATAGGCAACTGAATCGGGTTACAGTAAAGAACAAGTACCCGTTGCCTAGAATTGATGACTTATTTGATCAGCTGCAGGGAGCTTAGGTGTTCACTAAATTGGATTTCAGGTCTGGGTATTATCAGCTAAAGATAGTAGAGGCTGATGTACCAAAGAGTGCTTTCAGGAGCAGGTATGGGCATTTTGAGTTCTTAGTAATGCCGTCTGGGTTAATTAATGCCCTAGTTGCATTCATGGCATTGATGAATCAGGTGTTTCAGCCCTACCTAGATCGCTTTATGATAGTGTTTATTGATGACATTTTGGTATATTCAAAGAGTAGAGAAGAACATATTGAACATCTGATCTTACAGATTATGAGAGAAAAATAATTGTATGCTAAATTCAGTAAATGTGAATGTTGGTTGAATCAAGTAGTATTTTTGGGTCACATAATAAATGGACAAGGTATTCAAGAGGATCCAAAGAAGATAGAGGCAGTAATGAAATGGGAGGCTCCGAAGAATGTATCAGAAATCTGAAATTTCCTAGGATTTGTCAAATATTATCGGAGGTTTGTCGAGGGGTTCTCATTGATCTCAACCCCTCTTACTAAACTTTTAAGGAAGAATGCAGTTTTAAGATGGAATGTCGATTGTCAAAAAAGTTTTGAGGAATTGAAGTATTGGTTAACTACAGCGTCGGTGTTGACTATTCTATCGAGAACTGGTGGATATGTAGTATACAGTGATGCGTTGCATCAAGGATTGGGATGTGTGTTGATGCAGTATGGCAAGATGATAGCGTATGCATCGAGACAATTAAGGTCTTACGAGATTAATTATCCGATACATGATTTAGAGCTTGTAACAGTCGTCTTTGCTCTAAAAATATAGAGACATTATTTATATAGAGAGACATTTCAGATTTACACTGATCATAAAAGCTTGAGGTATCTGCTAAGTCAGAAGGAGTTGAACATAAGACAGAGGAGATGGATCAAGTTGTTAAAGGATTATGACTGTACGATTGAGTATCACCCTGGAAAAGCTAATATGGTGGCATATGCATTAAGCAGGAAGTCAAATAAAAGTGTAGCTCAAATTCAGTTATCGAGGTTACTGAGCTTGATTCAATTGAGAGCTCTGAATGTGGAGTTGAATCTAGAGCATAATGAAGCATTTACAGCTACACTAAAGTTGAGACTAATGTTACATGATCGAATTAGAAGAGTTCAGAGTAAAGATCTCGAAATGGTGAAACTGATTGAGAAAGTTAAAATGAATCCTGATTCTGAATTTGAATTGAGAGATGAGACAATGTGGTTGAAACAAAGGTTGTGTGTACTTGATGTGGGTGAATTGAGGAAAGAGATTTTAGAGGAGGCATATGTAGCAGCGTATGCTATGTATCCTGGTACCACCAAGATGTATAATACACTAAATCAACATTTTTGGTGGCCAAGAATGAAGAAGCAAGTAACTGATTATGTAGCTAAGTGTTTAACATGCCAGCAGATTAAGGCTGAGCATCAGGCTCCAGTTGGGAAGCTACATTCGTTTCCTATTCTGGAGTGAAAATGAGAACGAATCACTATAGATTTTATTAAAGGTTTGCCTAAGACTCCGAGACAAAATGATGCTATATAGGTTGTAGTGGACCAATTAACTAAGTCGACCCATTTCTTACCATTGAGGGAGAATAACTCACTAGACAAGTTGGTTCAGAAGTATGTGAATTAAGTGGTTAGACTGCATAGGGTTCCAGTGTCCATTGTATCAGACAGGGATCCCAGATGTCCTTCGAGGTTTTGGAAGAGTCTACAGGCAGCTATGGGTACAAAGTTGAACTTCGATACTGCATTTCATCCTCAAACAGATAGACAGAGTGAAAGGACAATCAAGACTGTTGAGGATATGCTTAGAGCATGTGTATTGGAGTTCCAAGGAGCTTGGGATCAGTATATAACTCTGATTGAGTTTGCATATAATAACCACTATCATAGCAGTATCAGAATGGCACTGTATGAGGCATTGTATAGCAAAAGATGTTGATCGCCTCTATATTGGGATGAGGAAGGTTTAAGAATAGTAGAAGGCCCAAAACTGATACAGAATACTGTGGATAAGGTGAAACTAATCAGACATAGAATTAAAGCAGCTCAAAATAGACAGAAGAGCTATGTAGATCAACATCGAAAGGATATAGAATATAGTGTAGGTGACAAGGTGTTTCTGAGAGTTTCACCTTGGCGAGGAGTGTTGAGATTTGACAAGAAGGGTAAGTTGAGTCCTAGGTATATTGGTCCTTATGAGATCCTTAAAAGGATAGGACCATTGGCGTACAGATTGGCCTTACCAACTGAAATGTCTCAGATACATAATATATTCCACGTGAGTATGCTCAGGAGATATAAATCAGATCCAATGCATGTATTACCGGCTCAAGAAGTTGAAGTTGCTAGTAATCTGAATTATGTTAAGGAGTCAGTCAAGATAGTGGGATATCAAATGAAACAACTGAGAAACCGAGTAATTCCATTGGTGAAAGTCCTTTAGAAGAATCACTCGAGTGAGGAAACGACTTAGGAAACAGAGGAGCACATGAAGAGACAATATTCCTACCTGTTTGAACAATCAGGTAAGAATTTTGAGGACGAAATTTTTTAAGGAGGGGAGAGTTGTAACATCCCGTTATCCCATGTTAAAGGTTAAGACCCTAGAATACGATACAAGAGAGATTAATGATACATTAGCAAGTGCATTTCATGCTCATGCATAATATAGCATACACACATATGTGAATATTAATGATTGTACATGCATTCATTGACATTTTCAGGTATAATGGATTTCTAAAAGTGAGGTTTGGTCTGAATTGTAGTTTTTATGTATTGAAAATTTAATTGGTGTGTATATGTCTTGATTTAGAATTTTTGGAGAATGTTAGGAAATTTTATAAAATTTTAGATATTTTTGGACTAGAAAAAATGCCAAGTGGCAAGGCAATTGATAAATAGTAGTAGAAATAAATATCAAATGACAGTAAAAATAATTGACAAGTGCCATTAGAATTGATTGACAAGTAACATTGAAAATTGGGAAACAATTGGTTTAGAAATTGAGTGACAAATGGACTGATTATTAAGAGATATATAGTAAATATCCAATTAGCAATTATATTTAAGTGGCATGTTTCATGACATGTGTCATGACACTTACCAAGCCTTTAATCTCACGATATTTTCATCTTGCAAGACAATCTTCATTTGTCTTTCACTTTTGTTACTTAGTCTCTTCTTCATTTTCTTCTTCTCCATCTCACGAAACACTCACCCCTTCTTTTTGCTACTTCCATCTTTTTGTCTTCTCCATCTTGTTAATTGAAAACCTAACCAAATCTACCAGGAAAAGATGATAATCATGTATGCTTGGATCTAGGGTTAGGAAGAGGTTTTGGAGCTCAAACAAGTAAGTAATAAGTTATTGCTCTTCTTGATTTGTTGAATGAAACATGTGTGATGATAGTTAGGGGATATGATGAGGACTCAGTTAGGAATGATGAACTAAGCATAAGATGTTTGGTTGTAACATATGAGAGTTAAAACTATGGAAAGAAAAAAAAACATGGAGGAAGATGCAGGAATTTAGCTTGAAGTTGAGTTTTGGCATAGGCTGCAGTACTACCTGTAACAGAAATCGTGTCCTGTTTTGATCGAATAAACTGTATTGATTGAAGACGAATCAGACCATATTGTATTCATAAAAGTTGTAGATTATTCTATTAGCTTTCTATTGATATAAATATTGTAATTTTTTAATATCGGAATTGAGAGTTATGAGTTTTACAAGTTGGAGTGAACTAATTCTTCAATCAGGCACTAGCCAAAATTTTGAATGAGCATAGTTTGTGGTATTTTGAGAATAAATCTTAGAATAATGAACCAAATTGTATGGTCTTAGATTCATTAGAAACTTAAGGCACATGGCAACAATTGTTTAGAAGGAAGTGTTGTCTAAAAACTCCATCGTCCTTGTCATAATGATCATGCAAGGCTAACCTGTGGGTTTTGAGAAAAACAAACTGGAATAGTTAATGAGTGTATGAATGTTGACACATTTGGAGTACAATTGATCTTTGCATCGGTTTATTACAGAAGTATACAGGGGCATATGTCATTGAACATGCATTTGACATGATACATTTATCAAAATGCATATTTAGTTACATGAACAATGTGGTAACATGAAATTGTCTTTGATAGTATATAGAAGAGCAAGTAGAGCGACCACTTCCAAATATTACCAGAATTTCAAGGCAATGAGCAAAAAAGGAGCAATTGTGAGTAACCTAAGATGGTCTCACCTTGATTGTTTGCTTAATTTTGATTTGAGTTGATATGTGATGTTGTGTACTGATTCCAGACAATTAATTGTCCGAGGAGCTTAATATTCAGGATTGTATTGGAAGTGTTCCTTGAATGTGAATGTGATTGATTACATGTGTTCTCAACTTATATGTTGAATGCTGGAATAAAAGTTTGATGATGAATGTGAATTAGAAAGTGAAAGCGAATGTGAATGACTAAACATAATGATTGAATATGTGTCATGCACTTTATTCCAAAAATGTATGAAATGTAAAGTCAGTTGTGACCGGAATCGCTAATGAAAAAGAGCTTAAAGCTCAGACATCTGTGGTAAGAGCATATGGCTCAATTTGTATGATAGAGCGCGATATCCACGATGGATATGGGACAGTATGATAGAGCTTGGTATCTACAACGGATACGGGACAGTGAAAAAGGCACTCGATCACAATAATGTAATAAATAAATTTGAGTCTCATAAACATTGCATACACATATGATATGACTAAATTGAGTAATTACTATGTTTTGAGAACTTGTATGGTATGAAATGTGTGATGAATATGTCTTGCATGATTTTAATGAAATGATGAAATGTGTGGATTTTTGAAATGGGACAATTGTGTACAAAGTATTTTGTGTTGTTACGTGATGAAAATTAAGAAGATGTAAATTATGATGACTTAAATTGTGTGTTGCATGACAAGAGTGAACCATCGAGGATGGTTACTTAACTGAGTTTGCAAAACTTAACTAAATTGCAACCTTTATATTTTTAGGTTCGAGAGAACGACGACTTAACTCCTAAGACTGCGTAGAAGGATTTTTGGTGTAACTTTTGGATTAAAAAAAACGTGGCTCAAAGGTCGGTTAGCTGTGACTGAAGGAATAGTTTGTTTAAAATTTTTGTTTAGTTTGCTCATGTATATAGCAGAGTATGTAGACTGAGTTGTAAACACTCTAGGTTGACATTGTAAAATATGGATGATGGTTAATGCTACAGTGTACATTATAGTTTGAGAAATGAAATGGGAAAATTTTGGTTTTTAGATAATGTGTTATTTATGGTTTTACTTACGATGCCATGTGATAGAGTGAAGGTGAAATGGTTAACACACCATTTCTATCGGGCATGTACACATGTGTCCGAAGGGTGCTCGTGCATGTGTCAAATGGGAGTGGGGTGTTACATTATGGCTGAAAAAAATTGTTTGATTTGCATTTGGAGCAAGGACAAAGCACTGAAGTGATGGTTAACAATCAGGTAACCATAACTATCTCCAACAATCCAGTTTTTGATAGAAAAACAAAGCATTTTAATGTCAAGTTGTTTTTTCTTAGAGATGTGCAAAAGGATGGGGATGTGCTTTTGAAGTTTTGCAGGACTGAAGATCAACTTACAGATATTTTCACTAAACCTCTTCCAAGAAGCAAATTTGAGTCTTTAAGGGAAAAGCTTGGAATCTGCAGCTTCTGATGCAAGGAGGAGTGTTTAAATGTGTGCATCAGTTACACATTTTGTTCCAGATTTTTACTGTTTCAGTTTTTCAGATCTTTGACCAAATCAGTTTGATTTTTCTGTTTGTTTATTCTGTTAGCAATATCATATTAGGAGATTTTCTAGCAATTGTTTCTCAAATTCATTTGCAAACTTTTGTATTTAAGCTACTATTCTCTCAATGAAAATTATTCAATTCTAGCATAAAATCTCTTCCGGTTTCCCTCTATTTTGTTCTTAATTATGGTTAAGTCTTATATACCAAAAAAAAATAAAAATTCATGCTCAATTCCCTCCAACTTCCTTCAAGAATTGATAAAGTTTGAACCAATTCCAAATATGCTGAATTATCATATTTATTCCTTCGACAAGATGAGCATCACTTGACATGATTCCTTACATCTTTGGATAGTCCCTTATACTAAATTAGGTTTTGTAACCTTTTTTGTAGTGGCAATAACCCTTGCGTGCCCTTCTGTCACGTCGTCATTCCCCACAATGATAAGCTTCTTCCTAAATTTTAGGTTGAATTCGACTATAATTATCCCCTTCCACTTTAACAAGCTTTCCTTCCATTTATAAACACTAGACTCGTGTGTTACATCTATCAATTTCCTAATTCATTCTTGACGAGTAAGATATTGTTTTCAGTTATCTTCTATCTCTTTCATCAGCCTCGCATATGCTTAGGATGTGGACATTGTCAACAACTCTGAGTGGTGAGTCTAGATAGGGTGTCACCAATAGCTTTCTCCTTCCCACTTTTAGATACGCTGTTTCAAAAAGTATTTTAAGCTCTCGTGGTTGGTTTTCATAATGAATACTCACCCTCTTAAATAATGATGCCAGTGTTTAGTGGCTCTAATCACTGCTAGGAACTCTTTTTCATAAGATGATAAGCCTTCATGTCTCTCCCTACTAATGATTCGCTCAAGAATGCTTTTAGATGTTTTTCTTATTGTTTAGAGAAATATGGAAAAGCCATAATTGATACAGAAGTGATGGATTTTTAAAACTTCTCGAATGTTGTTTATGCCTTTAAGCTCCATATCCACTAATTAATATTTTTTCCTTCAATATATCCATTAAATACTTAACCAACTCCCTATAATATTTAATAAATCAACGATAATACCCTCTCAGACCAAGAAATCCTTTTAACCCCTTTAACATTTTTGGGATTGGCTATTGTAGAATACTTTGCAGCTTCCTTGTATTTGTGGCCAGATCTTTATTTGATATGAAGTATCCTAAGTATTACGCCTCTAACCTCAAACACGTATTTTCTACCTTTAATGAACAACTGGTTCTTTTAAAGTGTTTTCATAGTTTTGCATAAGTGCTTCATATGAGATTGAAATGAATTGCTATATAATAGCATATCATCGAAGAATACTAATATAAACCTTTTTTAAAATGACTTGAAAAATTATTAATCAAACTTTGAAATATATGGCATCACCAATAACTTCTAGTGTCCCTCATTAGATCAAATGTCATCTTAGACATGTCTTCTAGTTGCAATCAAATTTAGTGGTAATCCAATTTCAAATATGTTAGAAATCAACTATGATAGAATCACGGGTGTTGTAAAAAAATTAAAATTTTATGATTTCTGATCAAATCACGAAATTGAATAACTTGAATAATTAAACCAAATCATAAAAACATAAAATCGTGCTTGATTCAATTTCCTATTAAATTCCTTAGAAAGCTTTTCGATGTATCAACCATGAGATGTGTGATCAATTAGGTTCCTAATATATTGACAACATAAATTATAATTATGATTCATAATTAGAATCCTTTTAATTTATCTTTAATTATCAAATTAAACAATTTATAATCATATATCAAGATTGACGTCTAACTACATGTCATGATCACTCAAATATCAAAAATGTCAAAGTAGTTTTACTTAACTTGTCTATACATGATATGATATATAGTTTAATCCATTCGTCATCCAATGTTCTAGTTGGATATATTATGAATATAGTGTTTACTCTTTTGTATCCAATCATGTTTGTTCTTGTTAATTAGTAATTGATTTATAATTGATATTTGAAAACGTGTTTTTAAATGTCAGTTTACTTTGGTTAGAGAATTCGATAAATCACTACTAATCAAGAACAATAAAATATTCTCTTTGATTACTTTAGAGTGATGAATCCTTTATTAACTTATTCAACTATATCTATATATGGTTCATATTATATCCAAGTATTATGGACTAAATTATCCTCAAATAGTTCATAAGTACCATCAAAACACAGTAATTCTCACATAAGATACCTTGATAATCTCAAGTCTAATGATCAATTATATAATTATTATTATAAGGAAATCCATAGACACATAAATAATATTCTAATAGGATTCTCATAGTTAGGTCAGTTCGCTGACTTATTCTCGAATAAGCACCCACACATTAGTTTAAATATCTCTATATTTTAATTTATGAGATAAATTATTTTCTTCATAAGAAAAAATATAATGTATGCCAGTTTTACTATTTCATCAATATTTCATTTTTATGAAACTAAAACTAGAAATATTTAAGAATAATACATAAATGTAAATTGAATATTATAATTATAATTTCAACATAATTTTAATTACATAGTAATTATTTCAAGGATTTTACCTTTAGTATTAAAACATCAAATGTAATTAACTTAATACATTAAGATAAAGAATGCATTTTATTAATTAAACAGTAATTTCATACATCAAGTTGCAACCAATCGGTTGGTAACAAGGATAGAAACTAACAAAATCTTATTTATAATACTAGTTGGAACCATGTAATTCATCAAGAGTTCTTCAATGAGTAGGATGGAGAATTTATCTTTCTTTAATACCAATGCCACCAGAGAAGCATATTGCCCAATGCTTTGTTAAATAAAACCTTACCTCATCAACTCTTGCACCAAGCTCTCTATCATATCCTTTCATGATCTAGAATAGTGATAAGGTTAGATATTAATGGTCTCAGTTCCCTCCTTTAAATGGATCCTATGATTCTGCTTCCTATTCAAAGGTAGTTGATTTGACTCTTTGAATACCAAAGCATGCCTTGATATGTTTATCTCATTAAAGGGGGCTTAAGTAATTTCCTTGAATGTCCATTTGTTGCAACTGACATTATTCAATAGGGTAAGTGAATTGCAACATATAGAGTTGCCCCCTCTTAAAATCTTGAGTTGAGCACTTTATAGAAAATTTTCCCCAAAACTATCTTAGATCCATTACTAGGATTGTTGTTAAAGGTAACCATTCTTTAATCCCACTCAAATTTCATCATCCTTCTCTTAAATTTGCACAAAATATTGTTTAATCCTCTAACCAATGTATTCCCAAAACTATATCACAACTCTCCAAAGCGATTACCAGAGTATTGGTGCTAAATTGTAACCCTTGTTTGGTCTACGTGAAATTGATGCAATGTTTATTGCAAAACAAATTCAGTCCCCCGTAACGATTTGAATGGATTCAATTGTTTGCACATCACATCCTCCTTCCTTAACCACTAAAGTGTTTGCAAAGTTACGAGTACTTTCATTATCCACCAATATGGATCACACGTTTCAAGTCCATGAAACTCACATTTGCTTGAACTCCTCTTCTCCTTTCATCTCTACCATTGCTTGAAATGATATATTCGGAGAAGATGGTCATGGTAAAGAGCGGTTGGGAAATGCTATGATGAAAGGTGACATTGAAGATAACATTAGGAGTTCTATAAGAAAGATTGGTAATCTTAGAGTTATGGATAAGTAAATTTGGGAGTGCAAATTAGGATTTTGTTATGGTTTATTAGTTAATTAATTACATTTAATTTAAATATTTTGATTATTTATTTAATTATAGATATCTAAAATTAACTGGATCCCACAACTACTCAACTCTTATGTTATACCATGAGTTTAAAATAAAATAAAAAATTATATATTTTTGATAGGGTGTGAACAAAAAAGTGAGGGTGTTTAAAGTTTAAATTGGACCTTCTAAACATTAAAATTCTAGTTGTTTTCACTCTTATATAAAATAACTTCGTCACCCTTTTGAGTACTAAATTTGGGGAAAACTATAATTGTAGGAGACGATGATTATGAAAATGGACTACTTGTAACAAGGAGTAGTAGAGTTATTTTCCAAACGTACCTAAGACCAATAGGATTCGTCCAAAACAAGATTTTATATGAACTCGGAAAATCTTAATTGAACTCCATAAATATAATCAATAGATTCTGTTTAATTCCACCCTTGAATTAACACAAAAGCGGCTAGTGAGTAAAATTTGCATCCATCTTTTAACCTATTCAATTAGGAATTGAGGGCAAAATCAGCAAAAATCAATTACCTGGGAACAGGTGAACTTTTAACAAACCAGAAACAAGCCCAAGGTAACGGAACAGGTCCTCCTGTCCTTGTCCTTTGCAGCCAGGTGGATCGATCATTGAAATGAAAGCCGAAGATGAGACCAGACTCTTGCAAAATTAGCTAACTGAAGCAAGTGGTCTTTTTTTTTTTGAGAAATAAGCAAGTGGTCTTTTATTGAGATGTTAGAGTGAAAATATTATTTTGGTAATAACCGACTCCGAATCCAGTACACTCCTTACAAATAAGCCAAAATACGTTCTTAATACACCCACAAATTCGGAAAAACCCCAAAAAACAAAATATAAACAAAGACTTCTTCAAGGTGGAGCAACCTGCAACTCTGGAAGACACGTCAAGTTGACAGTCTCAGAAACTGCAGATTTGACTCCAAGCTTCTGTTTTTTCAGTTAGAGAGTGAAGTTTAATAAGATCAAACACTTGCCCATTTACCATTTCCCATCTGCTTTTATGCGTTGAAGAGCAGTTCAAGAAAAATCACCCACATGGCTCAGGAGATTGAAAGGTATCTAATGGAGAAGTTCAGCAGTCAACTTCATTCAAAAGAAGATATTCCTTTGGTTAAAGATTTCAGGGAACTTGAAACCATACTCAAAGAGAAGATGGGATCGTCCTCTCCAGACATAAAATCGCTGAGAGATAATCTCTTCAAAGTCAACGACTGTTTAAATGAATGTCTAGCATTATCAGGTAAGCACGCTCTGTTTTCTGCTACACTTCGTGATATCCAAAAAACTTTGAGAGACATGCTTAGATCTGACAAGGGAGGATCCAATGGAACTTCTAATAGGAACGTTGCTTCACACCCGAAAGCCCCACCCAACCCATCAGACATGAAAGGCATTCCTCGTTGGAAGTCTCGGTTGTTAGATCCAGATAACGTCCCTGGCGTCGGTGACAAAGTACAATACCTTGAGGAATTGTTGATTGGACAAGGAAGTGAAGAAAAGTTCAAGGCTATTCGAATCACAGGAGCTGTTGCTAGTGAAAATACCAAGCTTTGTCAGATTTTGCTAAACAGTCCAAAAGTGAAGGATCATTTCCTTCCCAGAATTGGATTCTATATACCAAGTTCTGACAAAGATTCTATCTTGAGAGGATTGTTGGATGCTCTTGGTGTAAAGAAAAAGATGGTGGAAGCTATCTATGGAAAACATGGGACTGCTGGCCTATCTTGTGCACTTAATGTAAGATTGGTGGGGAAGAGATATCTGATTGTGCTTGACGATGCTCAGGACGCGAATGAGTGGTTTCATGAGTTGAGTTCTTCATTGCCTAAGAACGGTAAGTATGAGGACCGCCTTGCCTACGGGTTGCCGAAAGGACATGGAGGAGCAGTGATTGTCACGAGCAGGGATGAGAAAGTGGCGGAGAGAATGGTTGGTGAGGGAAACGTACACGTGATCGGATCAAACAGCTTTGGGATGAAAGCTGCTGATCTGTGTTCATAGAACAAATTCAAGAAGGGCAAAAGGTGTTGGGGGAAGCGGAATTGAAGAGGATGAATGTGTGGAAATGTGGTGGACAATGGATTGATCCAGGTTTAGTTGACTAGTGGCTTTTCTTGCCTTTGGTGTTGGCCTCCCAAGTGTGATAGTTTTCTTGCTTCAGGTCTTGTGCTTTGCATGAAAGAGGAGGCTTAAGTCCCTGCTTGTTTATGTTTGCATTTGAGTTGGATAGTTGGGTGTTTACTTCTTTGTTTAACTTTCTATCTTAATTTATCTCATTCAATTCATAGATTCAAGACTATAAGCTGTAAAAAAGGGCTTACTGCCAACGTTCTGCTTGCTGAATGGTAAGTTAAGAGATGATTGGAATAGATTGAATCAAGTAAGAATGTATCTGCAGACTGCTAACTGGTTATCAGCTCAGGATGGTATTGGTACTTAAAATTGCAGAATTTCCTTTCCATTTAGTTAAGACAAAACTTAGCTTTAGTCTCAGAGTCTTCCTTCCCTATGAATTGCTGTATGTGACATTACTATCCTAGCCTTTTGTTACGGGATTACTCTTTCTTGTTATCGGAAAAGTAACCACAATAACAACGGAAAGTAGTTTCTTTCACAACTTGATCTAAAGAAGTATAAATTATGTTTTCTTAATGAAAATGAAACATCATCAAGCAAGAGAGTACTGCATCTTTCTGGCATTGCAAGTTTGACGACTTGGAATGAACAAGCAAATATATAATGAGTTAATTGAAGGGTTTAAAGAGAGACAGAAATGGACATTTTGAGATGGATTCTGAAGGACTTCTCCAATTGCACTGCAATTCCAAGCAACTAGTTACGATGGAAGAGTTTGCTGAGCACGAACGCTGGTAATGCCTTCTTTCCATCCTCTTTGACGGGCCCTACTCTCCCACATTGCACTAAGCTTCCTTTGGGCTTCTAATGCTCCTGCAGCTCTTTCCCTTGCCTCCTCGCAGGTCTCCATTCCTGCATTGCACTTGTCTGCCTCCTTTTGAAACTGGGATGCCATTTTCTTAGCCTCCAATAGCGCCACATCTGCCCGCCTCTGGCTCTTCAGGGCTTCTGCTTCTTTTAGCTTCACTTCTTCTGATAGCAGATGTGTAAAACTCTTCTCTATCTCCTCGCTTAACTCAGGTTCGTGTTTCATACAGTCTTGAGTAGCAAGAGATGAAGAGTGGATGAAAAAAAACAACTGGTAAAGTATAGAAAAAGATTTAGCAGAAGGAGGTTCTGCTTGTCAGTCATTACCAACCAATTGCACAAGTTATTAAGGCCATGTTCCGTGCTACTATGGATGGCTTGCAAGGCATTAAGTGGTTTAACTTTAATACTAATATAAAGGAAAACCGAATAAGGTACATCACAGAAACTAACCTAGAAAGGAGGCGTTGCTCAATTCTGCAAGAGAACATAGATAGACAACATGTCAGCTTTAGTGACAACTAGGCATGGAAACTTCAATACAATGTCACAAACAAACGCTACGATATCGTCCGGAGAATTAAACAGACTAGCATCATAATCCAAATCTTTTAAGCAGACTCAGATTCATCTACAGATGAATTAGTACGGCAATGTACTTGAAGAATTGATGGAAAAATTCTGTCCCAATTGCCACTACCAAATCCTCTACAAACCTAAAGACAGATACCCCCGTTGTCACTACATAAGTAATGACCATCCAAATAAAATAAATTGAAACAAAGAACCTCATTAGTCCGGAAACCCTCAAAACTACTACTCCTGGAAAGAGTATACATTCTCTGGATTAAACTCAAACCAGTCATCTTGATTCTAAACACATATTCAGATATGCATGCTTGAGCATGCGATAACTTTCAAAGTAAATAAAACATACCGTTTTCCATAGAAATAAGGGGGTCCGAAGAACAGTCACATAAACAAGGAGGACAATAAGAAGAAGAAGAAGAAGGAGAAGAAGAAGAGGAGCGAAGGGCGGCTGCAAGAAAATCAGAGATATGCCAGTAGAGAGGTGGGCCGACAATGTATCCAACAATGCACAAACCCATCGTTCCCATCACACTCATGGCTCCCTGTACTGCTTTTTGTTGTCCCCTACGACTCATTGTTTCTCAGCTTCTGAGTTGAATGGTTTCTTCAGTTTTTGCAGTGAAGAAGGAAAATGAGAGAAAACTAACAAAAAATAATGTCCAAGGTGTGGAGTGCCAAGACAGACACGGGATGCCTGAGATTGCACGATTTGAAAGTCTCGTATAATGTTCCCCTGGAAACGGTAGTTTTGCAGAAATATACGTTCTTGATGCCACATAAGGAGCAGTGGTTAGCCATAGCCATTGCGCCATTTCTCACGTGCATGTAATGTAATGTAAAAGTATTTGGTTTTGGAACAATTCAGGGAACCATAATTGCCTACTTAGCTACACTAAATCCAATTAACTAAGGGAGGTAGCTTTGAGTTGAGATATAAACAGCAGCACATAAGCCGTTGTTTTCATCTCAGGACACGTTAACTCACTAATCATTACGACTTAACCTCCGCTCAGTTCAGCCATGGCCATTGGCAAATGGTAATGATAACTATTACTCTACTTTCTTGGCATCTTGTTGAAAATTACTGTCTAATGCTAATCTTCCGTTTACTTTGTTTACAAAAACAAAGTGGAACTTGTAGTTACTATCCTCAACTATGTATCAAATTACTTCCCGAGGAAATGCAATTCCTCACCAACTATGATTTTGGAATCTCTTACATATGTTAGTGACACAAATTTAAGCAATACTTGAGATTGTCATCCATGATCTCTATGATTATCATAGATGACAATCTTTAACATAAATATATGTTTATTATAAGATCTCTTCAAATCTCACGCATCAGTGAGATTTTTACTAAATTATTATTATTGTGCAATTACTAAAATTTTTGGCTGAAATATTTTTAGGATACCAAAGGTTACATCTTAAAACTCTAAAACTCAAAACTCAAAACTCAAATATTTTACCCACTACTTCAATGTCATACTCATCAATATGATTGAATCAAACATCAAAGGAAAGGAAATTAAAATGGGTACAACAAAGTAGTGTGGACAGATCATCACTAATAATCTATATCTGGTTGATAACCCAAGACAAATTTATCCAAGTGAATTTCTCCATAAAACAAATTGTATAGAGTGGGTAAACGACATGAGTAATGGTTACTTGTCAAAAATAAGATGGAGTTTGTCATAGAACTATTCCCATGCTTACACAAAACTCACCAAACTTGATGAGTTGGACAAGGTGTAATGCAATGGTTAAGGGATGGTTGAAGAGTGCAATGAACAAGGACATTCGAACTAATTTTTTACAAAAATGATTTAAGAAATATGGATCAATACGAAAGAAAGATTTGAAAAAGAGAAGCGTGTCGAGAACCTTTGAATTTGCGTAAGCCAAGACTCTTCCTCGACAAAAAGACATGCTTACAAATAGTATTGGCAGTGGTGAATATCAACCCCAGGCCCGACCTGATGTACAGTAAAGCTTGGCCTTTTTCTTAATTTTAAAAAATAGTTTAGCAATGTCTTCTAAGGTGACTCGGAATTTGTCATCATGAAAGAATGTGTTCAAAGGTTTATAATCGATCACCCTTACGTAAAATTTTAAAATTGATAATTTTAAACAAAATTTATTTTAATAGAAAGTGAACTAAAAGATGTTATATGAAAACTGTCACATTCATTTAACTAATACAATTTTTTAATAAAAATTGATTTAAATAAATGTATATTTTAAATGTACATAAAAATTTAAAATAAATAAGTTAAAATTAAATTTATTTTAAGATAAATTGAACCAAAAGATGTTATATAAGAAATGTCACATTCATTTAATTAACACAATTGCTTAATAAAATTGAGTTTTTCTAAAACTGTATATATTAAATGTACATAAAATTTTAAAATGAATAAGTTCAAATTAAAGTTGTTTTTAAAAGAAAGTGAATGAAAAGATGTTGTATGATAAATATCACATTCATTTATTAATATATTTACTTAATAATGATAGTTTTAAAATGTATATATTAAATTAAATAAACATAAAATTTTGAAATGAATAAGTTTAAACTAAATTTATTTTAAAAGAAAATGAACTAAAAGATGTTATATAAGAAATGTTACGTTCATTTAATTAGCAAAACTGTTTTTGATTAGTCATACTTAAATATAATTTGCTTAACATGATATCTGGATTAGTGATAAACCTTAACTCATCTTAATTGTAGAGTTATTATTGTACCAAAATTTTACAACATATAAATACGGTTAAACCTGTTTGGAATATAAAAGATAATTAATGGAATATTTGAATTCCTATAAACATTCTTAGCTATAAAATAAGTATCCATCCATATAAATGATTAAAAACCCATGTATTTTAGGTTTTGATATTAGTTTAGAGTTCAAATGTTTTTGTTGCTGGCTGTTTAATCTATGCACACATATATGATAAATACTATAATTTTATAATTTTACTTATGTAACAAATAAAACAATAATGTTATGAAATTCATTTTATTATAAAAAAGTGTCATTGTACTAATATTATCCAAATTGTCTAATGATACAATTTACAAAATTAAAATTATCAATTATAGCTAGAGAGTGGAGAGTAGAGATTAAAGTTGAGTAAATAGGCAAATACAATAATTTAAAACCTGTATAAAAACACACAAGTAAATAATTATATTTAATTATAAAAAATCAAAGCAATCACATAAAAATAAGTAAATCCAGAAACATATATTAAAGATAACAAACCCAATGTAAAGGAAAGATGATAGCTAAATTTATAATCAGGATCGCCAATAGTTTGCACTACTTCATCTATACGTAGAAACATTATTATGTAATTATAACTGATAATGCAATGATTATATTAAAGGAATATTAAACACATGAAATCAAAAAATATACCTTTACTATTAAATATTTTTTTCAATTTTTTTTAGATAAATGACTGGTCTCTGTACTAGTACTTATATTAACATAAAAAGATTATATAAGATAAGATAATATCATAAAGAATATAAGACAAAATTGATATATTATAAAGAATAGAATTTATCCTCAATATCTTCATTTAACTAATTTCGAGCACACATAAAAATTTCCACAATATTAGGATAAAGTTGAGCACAATAAGGACTAATTATCTTACTGTTAGTACCAAAACCAAACTCTAAAGTAATAGTTGATATTGAAATTGTTAAAAGATCTCGTTAATTGCTTGCATGATAAGAAAATCACTTTTATTTTTCCACCATTGAAATACATTGAACTCCACAACTTCAACTTTAGTTGTACAATCTTGAATCTTTTTTAATATTTCTTTCTTTTAATGCTTGCCTATCTTGAAAATGTCTTTCTTTAAAATATTTCGAGTTGTAATTTTTAAGGTTGGATGAAGTGAGATGATAAACATACTAAATCTTTTAACTATTGACTATGGAGAGTGGATGTTCATCACCATTTTTCTATTTTCTTAGCATCATGTTGAAAATTAATGTCTAATGTTAATCTTCCTTTTACTTGGTTTATGAAAACAAAATGAAACTTGTAGTTAATATCCTCAACTATGTATTAAATAATTTCTTGAGAGAATGTAATTCTTCATTAATTATGTTTTTGGAATATGTTACATATCTTGCTAAGTTAGCAACTAAAATTAAACAATGCATTTAATTTAATCAACTGATGATAGATTTTTGTGTAAAATGTAATCGCACCAATTAAAATGAAGTCTATGAAAAAATTCTTGAAAATTCCTCCTTCAAATTTTAAAATTTATAATTTTAACAATAAAAGCTATATTGGGACTTCGATACCAATAAGATCATCTAAAATAAAGACCTTTGATGCTATTAGTGATAGAACCAATCAAGATAACAATTTATAATATATGGAATTGTAATCCATGATCTATAAGATTGTCACCATAGTTTATAAGCGAATCTTTAATGTGAATATATGTTTATATAGTGAATGTAATTAAATAATTTGTGGTAGAAATATTTACAGAGTATTATAGAATACATCTAAAAACTCTAAAACTCAAAACCTAATAGCTTATTGACTACTTGTATGCTATATTCATTAATATGATTGAATTAAATCCTTGGAATAAAGGATCGAAGGAAATTGAAATGGGTATCAATCAACAAAGAAGTGTTGATATGTCATCACCATATTATTTACCTCTCTTTGATAACCTTAGACAATTTTATGTAAGTGAACTTCTCCTTAAAACAAATTATGAGGAGTGGGTAAATGATATGAGTAATGGATGCTTGTTAAAAATAAGATAGAGTTTGTTATAAAACTATTCTTATGCTTGCACAAAACTCAACAAACTTGATAAGCTAGATGAGGTGTAATGAAATGGTTAGGGGATGGTTAAAGAATGCCATGTAAAAGGACATTTGAATTAATTTTGTTTAACAATGAATTAAAAAATATGGGTCAATCTGGAAGAAGGATTCAGAAAGGAAGTGTAGCAAGAATATTTGAATTCATGCAAGCCAAGACTCTTCTTCAATAAAAAAAGACACTTATATCCTCATATTACACAAAATTGAGAACCCTATAAGATGAAATCCAATCAATTTCACCTCTTTCCAAATGCACTTGCGGTGGCTGTACATATGACACAGAGAAACAATTAAGCGCAATGAGAAAAAAATATAAATTGTATGACTTTTTAATGGGCCTTGTTGAAGTATCTGAGAAGATTAAAACACAAAATACTACGTTCCAAACCAAATAAACACTCGAACATAAACACGATCTAGTTTTGGAAGATGAACAACAAAAGAATATCTTAGTAAGCTAAGAATCAATGATGGAGGTAATATCCTTTTAAATTTAAATTAATAAGTATATTAGTGATCAAAATTTTACCAGAAGAAACAAGCATAAATGTAGACATTGTCAAAAGACAAGGCATACAGAAGATTAATTTTTCAAAATTATTGGATATTTACCTAAATGGTGTAGTAATAGTGCAGATAGAGGAAACAAATGGTTGAGAAGAATACACCTTTAGTAAAGAAGAAAAACATACAAAGGTAGCATAAGTAAGCCATGATACAAGTCTTATACCAAGACCTACATTAGTTTAATATAATAAAATTGTGTAGTATTTAAACCTTGAACTAGAAGCCGGAAAGACAACAATTAAATAGACTATTTTGCTAACAAATATGGCTGATAAGATCGCCTTTAAACAATCGTGGGTGATAGATTTAGCTGCAATAGAACATATCACCTACAACAATGATTTGCTTAAAGAAAAAAATATGATTATTGGAGTCCTCTTGTCAAAATTTCAAATGGAGAAAATGTGACTGTGAAAGGAATTAGAAAATTGAGAAACCCTAACAAGATGATACTTAAGAAAGTTCTGAACATCATATATTCTAAGTGGAATTTATTTTCAGTTAGTAAATTAAAAAGAGAATATAATTATGTGTTAACTTTCTTTTCAAACTTTTGTGTGATTAAGAACATAAATTTAATGAGATGCTTAAAGTGGTTAAACATATCAGTGGTCTATATTACCTTAAATCAATACAAAGCAATGAAGTGGCATAGGAGACTAGGTCATGCCTCTAATGAGAAAATTTGACATATTTATGTTTATCATCAAGTATTGTTAATTTGAAAAGTATAGCACATTGTGACCCTTATATGCAAGCTAAATAAGCTCGATTTCCATTTCTAGTGAGTGAAATAAAACTAATTTCAATCTTTAGGTTTAATACATCGTGGTGTGTAAAAAATCATGAAATTTTATCTTCCTTAGAAGCATAATATTTTCTCACAATAGTTAGCGATTTTGATAAAGAATTTTGATATATTTTATGAAGCATCGAGCCTTGGAACAATTAGTAAGATTACTCCTTTATAACTAAAAGGTTACAGGTTCGAGTAATGGAAACATCATCTTTGTAAAATGTAAAGAAAAGACTATGTAAATTGATGACCCTCCCTCGACCCTCTCAAAGCGGGGAGTCTTGTGCAATGGGTTTGCCTTTTCATAAAGCAAAAATCTAATTTGACTTATTGTCAAGCTATGTTTTGTAATAAAATATACGTATAATTTGAAAAAGAGTAAAGAAAAGATAGAATTCCATTCGAATAGAATGCTTAATTTTTATAATGAATTGGGAATTATTTTACAAACTTTTTGCACGTATACAACCTAATAAAATGGAGTGGTTGAAAGAAAATATAAATGTATATTGCGATGGAGTGTTCTTACATCTACTTATTTAATCAATAAGTTACCCTTAAGGGCTCTAAACAATAAGATACCATACAAAATACTGCTAGGAGAAAATCAATATATGATAATTCAAAAGTTTTTGGGTGTTTTATCCATGCTTATAATAACAACAAACAAGGATACAAATTTAATAAAAAGAGGGAGATCAAGTGTGTTTGTTAGATATTCAACTAGACAAAAGGATTATCGAGTTTATGGACATAAAAATAGAGGATTTACGTATCCAAAGATGTTAACTTCTCCAAAAATAACTATCCTTTCAAAATTAAGGAATTGTGAGGTGCATGACTATGAAGATTCAGAGAAGAGGAATGTATAACTAAATGTAAGGTTTATTGAATAATCGACCAATATAGAGTAGAAACATAACCAAACAAAGAATGAAGTAGAAAATTTATTAATAGGCAATGAAACAAACAAATATAGCCCAAATGATCATCTATGTTAGTAGAAAACAAACAAATAGGAAGTGTATGAGTAGGAAGGTAGTTAGTATGAGATGGGAAGATAATAAGCCATTGTAGTAGGACAATGTACGAGTTTGGAGAACCTAGTCCACTAAAAATCATATATCATATTCAAGAAGAAGTGCAACAAATAAAAAGAAAAAATAAGGAGCCCAACAATTTTGACGCTTTTGAAATTGACTTGCTACCCTCGATTGCATAATCATAATCTACTCCTCACTCTGGAAACTTGGTAATGTATCCTCTAGAATATTTTATTTCCTATGAAAAGTTTATACACTCACATAAGGCTTATTTAACAGCCATTATAATGTATGATGAGCTAAATTATTTCTTTTAGGAAATAAAGCATGAGCATTAGCAAGAAGCAATGAAAAAATAAATACAAACTCTAAAAGAAAATAGAACTTAGAGTTTGAAAATGTTAATGATAAGAAAGAAAGCTATAGATTCAAAGTGAGTATACAAGATTAAATTCAATATAAAAGGAGAGATTGAACAATATATGTCCCACCGTTTAGTAAAGGAATTCACGTAAGTTGAAGGAGTGGATTTTCATAAGACTTTCATGCTATTAGCAAAAATCATTATATTAAGGAGTCTATTGGCAATAACAACAACTAAGAGTTGAGAAATTCACCAATTGAATATGAATAGTACCTTTCTCTGTGGTGACTTAGTACATGAAATAGGGAGACAAGAAAATGTAAATTGAATAAATCATCATATGGCTTAAGTTAAAATTTTGAAATTGGTATAAGGAATTTACTAATGCGTTACTTGATATAGGTTTCAGGCAATCAAAAGTAGATCACTCATTATTTATATACAATTTTGGAAAGCAATTTGTTGCCAAATTAATTTATATTGATGATGTTGTACTAGTAAGAAATTACAGAGTAATGATACATAAGGTGAAGAATCCTCTTAACAGCAAATTAAGTATTTAGGCTTAGGCCTTTAAAGTAATTCCTAAGAACTGATGTAGCAAGATCACTGCAAGAAATAGTTCTTAATCAAAGGAAGTATATATTAGATATTTTAAAGGGAACAAGTATCCAAACTATCATCCTACTGCATTTTCCATAAAGCATAGTCATAAATTGAAGATCAATGATAATATACACAAGATAAATAGAAGTAAGTATAGAAGGTTGATAATGAAACCATGATATTTAATCATGACTATACCAGATATCTCATATACAGTGAACATTTTAAGTCAATTTATTAGTTTATTGACGTAGGAACATTTAAATACAACTCTATATTATATTGTGATATATTAAAAACAACATTAATACGAGGCATATTTTCATTATCATCATCCATTGAGTTGAAACTTACATCCTACTATGATGTGGATTGGGGTGGTTACTCTATGTATCATCAATCTACTATATGGTATTTTACAACATTAAACTTGTCACCATTTTATGGAAAATGAAGAAGTAACCCGTGGTAATAAGATCATCAATTGAAACAAAATTTAAAATAATGACAACCACAATTAATGATTATACTTTAATGAAGATAGATGCTAAAAAATTTATAGGCATATGAAGAAGAACCAATGGAATTATTTTATTTTATAATAATTAGACAATAATACTCTTTGTAACAAACTTTGTATTTAATGAAAGAACAAAGCACGTGAAAATAGATTATATTGTTATAAGAGAAAGAATGTAATTAAAAGAAATTGCACTAATGAAAATATGGAGGAAAGATACATTTTTACCAAAACACTAAGAATGGAAAGGTTTCAAATACTTACAAGCAAGAGAGGAATTGTAAATTTGAGGACGCCAAATTCACAAAGAAATCGTGAAAACATTCAAAATAATATATAGAATGCCAATGATTAATTGGAGTGACAAGATAATATGTTTTGTAGCTGAAATAAAAAATTATTATTTACCAAATGCTATCTATTAATAAGAAATTTATTTACCAAATGTTATCTATTTATTAGTTTCTATTTTCAAGTCTGGTATACTAATTTGTATACTAATTTTGATCTTGTACCGTTGCACTTAAAAAAGTTTTAACATATAATAAGCATGCATATTGCTGGGAAAGACGGTAACTTACATAAAAGGGGACCCAACATCAATTTGAGAAATGTATTTGAGAATTCTTACCATGTGCTTTACGTAAGGAACTTTGAAATTAATGACTAGGGGTAGTGAAATGCTATCTGGCTATTTTTGACTTGGTATTAACGCGATACTTCATAGATGGCTGCTAGAGATAAATATTTTAACCTATGGTCCCGTGACTAATTAACTTGGAGTCAATTTCGGTGCATTTAGACCAATCATTTCGTATGTGCATGCCGATTAACAAAAGACCAATTGCCACCCGTGAGATTATGTGTTTTACAATATCGATCTTCTATTAAGTTCACAACTCAAAGTAAATTATAGGTAAAAACAATCCACACCAACCAGAACCTAACTTTTGGTTGTGATCAGTGAAGTGAGTTTCAAACTAACAATATAATAGAAGTTGAGCATGACTAATGAAAAACCTAGCAATGATTACGTGTTAACTGTAAAGTATGGAACACATCAGTGCTTGAATGAAGGTTTTTGCTTGGTCTCTTTAGCTTTTCGCCGTTATCTTTAACGTGGACATCTAACGGCATGTGAAGTCCCCCACGTACCCTTCGACATCTTCTCCAATTACACAACCAGCCTTCTTTACTTTATTATTTATTTGCCACTAAATTTACCTAAAACCTAAATTAAGAAGCGGACATTATTACTTTGGTTTCTTTTCTTCATTTTATTTTGCTGTGTTTTGGTCAACTATATAATTAGAGCAGATTAGTATCACTCTCATAGGTTGGATTCCTGTGTGTAATAGTTCTCATTCATCGATCGTGATTTGTTCATAAACCAAACATCGAGATGGTTCAAGTTATTAGGTGGATTTCTTTAAGAATTTGCGAGTTTTATATCGTGATTTAAGTGGTATACACTTTTTTTAAAATTATATTGAGCCTTTAAATGTATTAAATTTGTCTCCGTATGCACAAATAAAATCCAGCGCTCCTGTCATCATGCTATGGACCACTTCAGGTTGAGGATGCTGAAAGCAACTTCTCCAGTGATAAGCTTTCCACGCATAAGCCTATACCCATGTGTGATTAGAGCCTTGTTGGATAAACTTGGAGCTGAATTATTGAGATTGAAATGGATGGATGCATCATGCCGAATATTTATGCATGCATGCGTGAGCAGAACAGCTGTACGCATACAAGGCTTCATACTAAGCTGTCTTTATAATAAAGGAGCGATTAGAATGACTTAATATAGCAGTTAAGTGTCCATTTCTTAATTATTGTGCGTATTTAAGTTTGACCATACACATTACATCCCTTTTATTAACTGACAGAAAGATAAATATTATATATATATATATATATATATATATATATATAATAGTTCATAATCTGGGGCTGTGTTGTCACCTTACTACTGTTGACCTGAACCATGAGAAAATCACAGCCTATGCCGGCCATAGCCCCTGCTTAAAAGTACTGCAGGCCTCTTGCCTGTCATAATACCCAAATCTTCTTGGTGATAGATTAGACTCCTCAAGCCATTAATAACCAAACAAAACACATCATGATATTTGGTGAATTAATTTCCAAAA
>JANZXP010000005.1:12235553-12257797 GCA_027576715.1 Erythroxylum flavicans
CATGAAAAATTAGGTTGGCTTCTCCAACCAAGGTTATAGGTGTTTGAGTACAAATCATTTCGCTCCTTTGGTTGAAAATCATTGAGTGAGTTCACTTGTCCTTCTCCATCTGTAAAAGGCTTACAAGAATACAAATAAACATTGGCTCTATGACCATAAATTCCACATATTCCACATACCTTTTGATTTGGAAAAGTTTAGGGTAGTTGTGTAGTCAATATCTTTATATGCCTTGTTAACTCAGCTAACTGGATAACCATTTCTTGGTTCAAGATCACTTCATGAACTCTAACTCTTCTTCCCCTCACATTCTTTTATTAAGAATTAGCCCCTAACATTTCGAAGATCTCATATGTTTCTTCGACCGTCTTCTCTCCTACAACCCCTCCTACTGCATTGTCCACCATATACTGACATGGTTGTGTCAATCCACCATAAAGAACTATTTATTTATATGGAGTGGAAAATGATGGTGTGGACACTGAATGAGCAGGAGTTTGAGGCATTCCCATGCCTCATAGAATGCTCTCCCTTTATTTGAGTGAAGGTAGCAATCTTTGTCTGCAACACAGAAGTCTTCTGCACACTGTGACTAAGCCTGCCATGGTGGTGACAAGTTAGTCACTACCTTTCTTTCTTTTTCTTTTCTTTTCATGCAAATTATTTACGTGAACTTCCATTTTTCATAAAAAACAAAATAATCTAATTAATATGCATGCAATATTTACACCACTTTCACTCAATTCATCTCTCATTTGGATCAAAACACAAGATTTTGTAACTAAATCAAGATATGAAGGCAATTAAAAGCATTATAGAAACTAGACATAATAATGTCAAGTGTACATAAAAGTATGCAAATATGATTGATTTCTATAAAAATATAACATTATATTTTTAAAACAGTTCAATGTCACTTCTTTCAAGGGAAAGTATCTTTATTGCAATATTGTCAAAAAGTTTGACTCCTTTATATAACAAAAAGTTAAGCTTCTTTTCTTTTTTACTTGTTCAATAAATAGCAAAATACTTGTTCAATAAATAGCAAAATACTTGCACAATAAGAGTTCTAAAGTTTCGTTCAAGGTAGTCAATCATTATCATTATTCACATGGGATTTTTGTCAAACACTTGACAAATCTAAAGCTTCCTACCTTGCTAAACTGCTAGTTTGCTTAGAACCAATTTGATGATACTGTTGCATTCTCCCAAGTAAATGATTTATCTATTGCCATGCTCAAAGATCCTATGGTTTGAAAACCATACAAGTTTTCCCAATAAATTATAGCTTCTTACTAGAGAAAACAAATAGAGGGCTAGGATAAACTGCTACAATTTTGTACTTAAACGAAAGGAACTATAAGATAGTAAACTATTACCTGTAACAATTTTTCTTGGTGTTAATTCTATTGCAAGACATTTAATTCTCTTGTAAAATAATTTGTCCATATAGTTGGATTTCTATCATCTATTGAAAGTAAAATGTTGTGTAAGACCTTACTTCCCCATTTTTACTTTGTTGTAATATATACATTTCGATTACAATTTCTGAATTGTTATATGGCAAGTGCATTTTAATAACTATCGAGAATCAAACACTAGCATGTCATACAAAGTAATAAATATAAAAATATTAAGAGAGGAAATGCAAGTAAAAATAAAAATAAAATAATTTAATAAAATAATTTGATATACTAAGATTGAATTGAAATTTAATATTAACATTTAATAATATGACAAGAATAAAACTAAAAATGAGAATACAAAACTCATTATCTTTTTATTTTCAATTTTTATTACAAATACATATCAAAGATTTTTATTATAAATTTTAGCTGATTTTTTTATTTTATAATAAAATAAAATAAAAATAAAAATAAAAATAGAACCAAACGACATAAATAAGTGAAAGTATTATTGATTTCAAGCTTCACAGCTAATAAAATTTCAATTATTTTCTTATTTTTATTCCATTTTCAACTAATTCATGTTTTTATTTATTTCCCTTTTCTTTTTTAAATTGATTAATTAATTAAGAAACTTTTAAGAATTTTTCTTCTATTTTATTAATAAGAAATATTAGGAAATTACTAAATATTTGAAAACACCCAAATACTCTTATGAATTTCCCTCTTTTATAATTATCACCCAATTTCTTTAAAAATAATGAAAAAGTCCTAATAAACTTATTTGACTCAAAATTAAAACAAAGTAAAAGTTCCAACTAAACGAAACTAGATACTAGCTTAATTTTGTTTTTGAAAATAAATGAATGTTTACTGACATTACAATTTTTGTCAAGTTATAGAATCCAGAGTAGATAATCAAATCAAATCGAGTTGCTTTAGGGTTGGTCTTCATTGCGCACTAGCTTCAGTGGGAGTCAAAAAGTGTTCAGTTAGTGTTTTCAGTATGACCTTGTTGAGTTCGAATGTTCAACAATTTGGAGAGTTTGCTTTTCTTTCATCTTTTTAAAAGTGATATGTCTAATCAAATAAGGGATCCAACCGCTCCGGGTGTTCAAATTAATTATTAATAGTCGGCTTTATTGTAAGCATCCTAGTTTTTTACGAAAACAAGGAAGCTGCGTTACATACTAATCAAATAAGTTAAACAAAACAACACAGTTGAAATAGGATTGTTAAGTGTTGATTAGAGGTTCCATTTACTCTTCATTCTAGTGGGGAGGCGTTGATTAGCCTTTTTAGTAACTAAAGTAGATCATATCCAATTCAATATTTTGTTAGTGAGTAGGTGGTAATCTTCTTCGACTTGCTTGTAAATTATGCAATTACACTTTTTCCAAATTACATATATGGTTGTGGAGAAAGCTAGTTTACTTAGGAAGTCATTCTTGTCTCCCAGTCATATGTGTATTTTACTGTATCCAATATAACATAGATTATGTTCCAGATGGATTTCGAGTAGTAATAAGAAAAGAATAAATGGGCTTAATTTTCTTCTGCTATCTTGCATAAGACACAAGTGGACTAACTAGGGGCAAACCATCTAGATTTGGTTCGTAATTTGTTTTTAATTCCAAGCTAAATGATTATTGAGGCTTTTGGTTTAGAGGATTCTTCCAAAGGAGGTTATACCGTGGCATAGTTGCTTGAATACCAGAAAAGAGGTCGCGATAAGTTTTATTTGAGAAAAATCCTTGGGGGTTAGGTGTCTAGTAGATAATACCCTCAATCCTTCTAGCATTTAGCTAGGGTAAGAATTAATTCAAAGTCTTGAAACCCCTAAATTTACTATGCCATTTTCCTCCTTGGATTATAGAGGAGGTTTTAGAGTTAAGGGATAATATATTTCTCAACTGAGAAATTTCAGCTCTGTGGATAAAAGGGCTTACATCTGTCTAATCATCGAACTGCACCCAAGTGTTTTGTCCATTTCCTACTTTATGATTTCTACATGGATAAAACAGGTTACAGAAACTGAGCAGTAGATTGAAGACCCATGAATATTAAGCCAACATAGTCAATTGCCAAAAATTTTGTTTTCTAAGGTGTTATTCATTGACCTATTTAGACTAGACAGGTTTTTTATCAGTAAGTAACCTCGAAACTCTCTTACTTAATAGCACCTTTTTTTAGTTAGAATAGAAATTATAACCAACCTACTATGTTTCTTAGAAATGGTTATCTTACTCAAATTTACTTTTTCTTTTTTGGAATTTTCAGTTTTCCCACTTTATAAAAAAACTTTCACAATTTTATCAATCTCTTTGGCAATATTCTTTGGGAGAACAACGTGAGTTGACAAATGTATATGTAAACTACTAAGAATGGAAATGATAAGGATGAGTCAAGCTGCATAAGATAGAAATTTATTTTGCTAAGTGTTCACTTAAGATTTTATATTTTCCAAGAGAGGAAGACAATCTGAATATTTTTGCTTTGAAGTATAGATAGGTACTTTAAGGTATCTGAATAAATGAGATTGAATGCACAAACTGGTGATACTACTAAGCTCTTACTTATTCTTCACAGTCGAAGATATGTACAAGCTACTTTTTTCTGAGTTGATTTTTAAGCCAGGCTAGTTCGAAAAATATTTAAAGATAGAAGCATGATAGTAATCGAGTAATTGTTAACACCAAAAAAAGCATAAGGTCATTTACAAAGATCAAATGAGTTATCTTATTTTGTAAGCATTTGTGGTGGAATTTGAAAGATCCATTAGAGGAAGTGAACTTGTTTAATAGACAAGAAAGTCCCTTTATTACTATAGTGAAGAGATAAGGGGATAAAGGATCCCCTTGTCTTATACCCTTGCATTTTTCTACAGGTTTAAAAGGATTGCCATTAAAAAGCATACTAAGAGTTGTTGATTTAATGTAGGTCATGATCCACTTAACAAAATGATTAGGAAGATCCATCATTTCCAAGTAGAGTTGTATGATATTCCAATTGACTATGTTAAAGGCTTTGTAAAAGTCAATTTTCAGCAAGCAGCTACTAATACTTATCCCGAATGAATAACCTTTCAATATCTCGTAAAGGAGTAAAATGTTGTCACTGATATTTCTCTATTTAGAATAAAGGCTCCTTAAGAGGCATCAATAAGTTCTTTAAGCATAATCTTTAGTCTTCCAACTAGGAGCTTAGCTATAACGTTATAAATAGTGTTATAACAAGAAATTGGTTTGAATTCCTCCATATTCAAAGGATGAATCTTCTTTGGCACTGAACTGATATGGGTGTGGTTTATTACTTGAAGCATCTTTGAAGAAATGAAGAACTCCAATACAGTTGTTGTAAACAACTTACCTGTACTATCCTAAATGTGCTGAAAGAACCATCCTAAGAATCCTTCAGGTCCTAGTTCTTTGGATGGATGGAAGCTAAACACTGTTCTCTTGACTTCCTCTTTTGAAAAAGGTAACACTAATGAATCCTTTAACTCCTGTAGAAAATTTTTTTCCATAATTCTTGTCATGTTGTAAGTGGGTAGCTCATTATGCTCTATTCCCATCAGATGAACAAAAAATATCCTTGCTAGCTCTAAAAGGTTTTGCTCATCAGAATACACGTTACGCCTATTATCTTGTTATTAAATTATTTTATTCTTTTTTCAGTTGGAAGTTAGCATAAAGTGCAATAATTTTGTATTCAAGTCTCCATCCCCCAACCAATTAAGTCTTGCTTTTTTCTTAAGTATCAAATTGTGAAGGTTCAGAACCTCTTGATATTCGATAAGCAATCTCAACTTTTTGCATCTCAAATCTAAATCATGAGGTGAGATAAAACAATTTTTTGGGTTAGTTTTAGCTTCCCCTTAAGTACATTAAGGTCACGGGAGTTTTGACGCGTAAATCCTTTGAGAGCAAATTTGACAATTTTTAATTTCTACATGAATTGACATAATTTACACCTTTCACTTCTTATCTCCAGCATCTTCTAATTAATTCTAAGAAGCCCTCCATTTGTGTAACTCCATTGAAGAATATAAATGGAGTAACATAGTACTGAGATGCTATAAGTTTTGAATCAACATATAGGAATGTGACAGGATTGAATTTTCTTATTCTTTCTTATGTATTTACATGTGATTTCAATCCTATTTTTAAGAAAAAAATGTTCAATTTGTGTTCAATTTGGATTGACTATTAGGTTGGATATATTGATATATTTTTTAGACTAAAAAGACAAATTTTCTAAAACAAATTGAAAAGCAATTGTTTAACAAAAAAGTTTAAAAATTAATTTGGCTATGCTGCGTAAAACACAACAACGCATGCGTTTAACGTATACGCTAACGCTGCGCAACGTAGCAGTGTTTCGTAACGCAGCGTTCTGCATTTGCGTGAAACGCAGCCAACGCTGTGTTTATCGCAACGCAACTAACGCTGCTGTATACGTAGTGTATGCTGCGTTTAAATGCAGCATACGCAGTGTTTTTTAAAAGAAAACACTGGACTTCATGCGTTAAAAGGAGAACGCTATAGAGTTTTGAGAATTAACTTGTTTTGTTTTGTTTTGGCAGTGGCAGGAGGACGAAGCACGAAGGTGGGAGAGCACTAAATTGTTTTGGCAGGGACAGTGGAGACAAAATAAGGAGAAAATACAAATAATGCAGACGCAAAGCAGAGGAGCAGGGCAGACGTGGAAGCTAAGTAGAAGAGAAAAATATGGAAGAGGTGGTAAATACGTATAGCATAAAATTAAATGTGGAAGGCTAGGTTCCCGACACCGGTTCAATGGAGATATCAACGCCGAGTCACAGTTAAGCTATTTTTGTCATTTTAAAGTTGTGATTTCTTTTCAGATTGTTATGTTGTTATTATTTATTTGGATGGTTTTAGGATAAATAATCTTAATATTTTATTTTTATTGTTTATTTTGAACCTATTGCTAAAATATCAATTGTAATCCATAATTGTTACTTTTGATGTTTGAAGTAGCGTCTAATGATCGTTAATCATTAGGAACAATATAACTTAGGTTTGATAACCCGAATATGTAAGGTTACTGCCTATATTGATCGTTTTCTAGTTCGTAATGCAACTGCCAAATTGAATCTAGAGATCGTATCTTAAGTTATGCGGTAGTTAGGTTTAATTAATGATCGTATCTTGATTAAATTCAACCTAAGGGAAAATCGAGATTTGTAAACCGTTCTATTAGCCTCAGATCAATAGTTCGAAAAGAATTGTAAAGACTTTAGAATGAAGGAATATGCTTGATTGTGATTAGGTCAAGATTGACCCTAGAACCGGACCTTACTCATAGTCAACACTTTTTACAGTTTCGATTAATTGTTTTAACTTATTTTCGACAGTTTACCTTTAATTTTCTAAATTGTTTGAAACCAAAAATCCCCCATTTTCTTTCCTTGCATCAATTAATTTCATTGCGAAAATTAACCAAACATTCCCTGTGAATTCGATCCCGACTTACCGCAACTACAAATTTTAGTGTGCAGAGTCAGGTAAATTTTGCAGTGCACTCGACACACACTGTCAACCTTCTTCTATGGTATCCTTTGACAAATAACTCCACCATGTTTTCCCTCACTCCTTTGAATATATTGGTTACAAATGTCACAAAAAAGTTTCTTTTGGCTAACGAACCTTACCTATATCATTCCCCCCTTGACTTTCTCCTTTGTTTCTATTTTGAGATGATGTCATCTAATCATACATAAGGAGAAAAGGTTATATACTTGTTAATCAATTTGCAATTGGTTTCACTAGTGAGTTACTTTAATTAGTTACAATTAGACTATTCCAACAAAATAACTATATAAATACTTTTTATCATCGATATATTTTAACTAATTACTTAATTTAAAATTATTAGATCTCTTAATTTAAATTAAGTAATATAATTAACTTGTGAATATTATTAAAAAATTATATAAAATTTTATGGTAATATCTTTTTAATTAACCAAAAAATTATTAAATAATTAAATAATATTAGAAAAAAGATAAAAATAAAATTGTAAATATTAAATCATCAACTTTGAACGCATGATCAATTAAACCCAAATACTAAATTAAATTAAAGATTGAAATATAAGTATTTTGTAACTATAAATTAGAAATTGAACATTAATATAAACTATGATACAAAATGAATCGAACCATACAAGACAAAATAAAATAGCATTGAAATTATCAGAAATCAACAAATATGACCCATCCACATCATCAAGAAATTTTAATTGCTCACGACAAGTTACACTCTTACTTTCAAAAAATATGGTAACTGTCCATCTCTCTTTCTTTTCTCTTTTTTATGTATATCTTGATTTATATATTAATAAATGAATATCAACATTTATTGTACTAAACTTACTTATCTGTACAAATAAAAATAGTTAATTTATATGTCTAAATTAGGACTAAATAAAAACTACACTAAGAGAGTGGAGAAATAATGATGTAGCCGTAACTAAGACAATAATAACCAACATGTTGTAAAGTTTCATCTTTGATATACCTAGCTTGTTATCACCTAAAATTGAGTCTGGAAAGGACTTTCAAGCTTAAAAGCCTATTTTCAAGTTAAAGGTACACATGGAGCTCTATATCTTGCAAACAAAATCAGTGGCCATCCAAGTTTTCGTTAATAATAGTGAAAGACCATTGAGGTTAATAAACAGGATGCAAAGTAGCAAAAACTAATAGTCTATTGATTAACAACACTGAATCCACCAAACTCACAACTAATAGGGATTAAAACACAATGGTTACGATTACAAGCATTACGAAACTATTAAAACTAAACACATAAGCACTATTTCTTCTTTGCTTTTTATTTCTTCTTTCGATCTCCTGTAGCCACTATAGAATCACAGTTCTCCGGCTCAATCCGTTCATCTTCATTCATTCTATTTCTACAACATACCAAATAATATAAGCCACACAACCTAATGAAGGATAACAACTAATGATGATGAAGGAGAACAACTAACAATGGTAACTAACAAGTATTCAGGGCACAACACAATAAGACTCAAAGGTGTATATGAGTTTCCATATATAAGTTATATAGTCAAAATTGAATGCTTCAACGTAAATGGGTCTATATACATTCAACAATGAAAATCCATGATGTTAATGTAACTATTCAAGCACTAACATCGAAACAGCAACAAGTTTAAGAAACAATCCTTGAATCTTGACACCATGAACGAAAACATAAGGTAGCACTCAATACTACCTAAGAGATGATAAAAAAATCCTTTTCTTTGATTAATGAGAACTAATAAAGTAAACCAAACCTTAATCAATCTCAGTAACTATAAAAAAGCAAAGTAACAAGCAGCATCCACACAAACCCATAAGAACCCGAAGACACAAGATTCAGTCAAAAAACAGAAACAATCTTCTTTTCAATCAAATGAGGCATGATCAAAACATAGAAAGAACAAAACTTACAAACAAAAATAAAGAAAGATAGCATTGGCATTAAAGAAAACAACGAACAACTCAGCAGAAAGCAAGATCTAAATGAACCCACCAGAAATCGGTAAAGAATTAGAGTCACTGATTAGGTAATGTAAGATTATATTAGCTTTTCCATTTTAAAGGTGAAAAGAGATAGTGGAGTAGCTGTGAATAATCAATAAAGTTAAATGCAATAAATACAAAAAGTAGCTACTTTCTACAAACACCTACAACTACTATCAGACTTTATTTAATGAAATTAAATCTATCTCAGATTTCATTCATTAAATCTCAGATTGCATTCATTAAATCTCATATTGCAGGCATTGATATTTTGTTAAATCAATTACAGGTAGAATCCTTGTCTACCAAAGGAACATCAACTTAAATAATTATCTTGACATAAGAAGAGTGATTGAACCGTGTACTTGGCTGAAGCTACAAACCATCTAGATTTATTTAATCAGCAAGAAAACAGGAAAGATTTGGTGCAACATTCTTCAACATCTTTAATTTATCATTAGGTCCCAGAAAGATACATAAAAGAAATATATATGTTTATTCTATTTCTTTTCATTTTTAAACAGAAATGCAGAAGCATTGTAGAATTCTAGCAAAATTGAAATGCAAATGAACAAGTGAATTCATCAATCAACATCCAGTCTTAACAATTATAATCTCTTCTTGGACTAATATAGCAAATATATCCAGAGGAGGACTATTCAACCCTTGCAGTCAAACAATTCTACTAATGAAAGTATGTACCTTCATAGCTAACTCACTACCAAGCTCCTTTTGATCTTCAAATTTCATGACCTATGTTTGATTAGAAGAAAATATACAAAGCAAACATCAGGGACTCTAACATAAAAGGATTCAAAAAGATCTTAAGGCATTAAAATTATTTGAGCATGAAATAAGGACAACCTTGGCACATATGAACCTTTTCTCAAAATTGGTATGGACAATTCCAACAGCTTAAGGGGCCTTTGTCCATCATCTGATTTGTCAACACTTTACCTATAATAGCAAATCATTTAGACATCAGTTGAGAATTTCATAACTGCACATGAAAATATTTGAATAATAAACATTAGCATTAAACAATGACAAAGATGACACATCAACGGAGCTATAATCTCATGCAAATTGACAACTCCACTTAGAAAATTTCCATAAAGGATATGGAGCAAACAAGCAAAATTAATAAGATTTACATAAGGAGCAGGGAATGGACAATTGAAACTAATAATTCATCCATGTATTAAGCAAAATTTCAGGAGTAGCCAGTTCACCCCCAAAGATGAGTGGGCGGCCCATCAATGTGGGTTGCACCTAAGCCCTCATGTGTAGAGTCTTGTCGACCATACATCTTACTCAAAGTAGAAAGTCAATAAAGACATTAACTGTATTGGCATTTTAATTTATCACAGTGAGAGATTCATGCTACAAAGCTACCATGCTCCATAAGACTTGCCAACAATAAATAACTGAAGTAACTAATCAGAACCAGCAGTGAAGAAGTATGATAGAATAATTGTTGAGAATCCAGTCTTTATGATCTTAAGAAGGGCATTGCATGAAAGTTCAATTTGGTTAACTTCATCACAAAGTAATAACAATTCTAACAAAGTTATTTTGTACAAGTCCCACAACAATCTCAACACACATGTAAAATCATTGTGTGTGAGAGAGAGAAGTTGTGGAAAAGAGTTGATTCAAAGTAAAATAACTTGTTTGATCAGACTTGTAATAACTTGTCTGATCGAACTTGTAATAATACAAATTTTTAGAGATTTTAACTTCTACAAAGCTCCATAACACTTTAACGAAATTAAGGTGAAACTTAATATATCAGTTGCATTCTCAAGATTACAAAAGATATAAATAAACTACGAAGAAAATGAGACATTTTACTAAATGAACAACTTCAAGTATTCTTAAATAGAGCCATAACTTTTTTCAATCTTTATGCTTTGTTAATAGATACATGAATCTAAACCCTATTTAATGACAACAATTTATTTTAGAGAAGTTAATTGTTGATCTACAATTGTGATAACTTTTCAACGAAGATATCAAACTTTTCAACGAAGACAGCAACTTAGAGTTTAGACAATCCCCATAACTCACCTATGATAACTGCTCTATATCACCATAAAGAGCCTTATTCTGCATAAGAAGATTAGACTCTTTTGCCTGAGAGAAAAAAAAAGGACATTAACTTTAGGATTCTTACGAAAATTTTTACCAAAAAAGACGTAGTTATTAAAAAACAGGAGACCTTCGACTGCCAAAATCGTTCCCCTAAAGGTGAAAGTCCTTGAAGGATGGTCCGAGCAACATATTCATAAGAGCACGAATGTTTAAAGAAATGATATTTCCCAAATAGACATGGGAGATTTAGTGAATGAGCATAAAAATGTCCAGGCATAGTTCTATCGATAATTCTACGATGAGCAAGATTGAAAAAGAAGAAAAACAATAAAAAGCTTAAACTTGCGAGAGTGGGCTTCTAGAAAACACACCTGAATGAATAATCCCTTCGAAGAAGCTGCAAAAAATCTTTGTTCAGTTTGTTTTGATTACCTATCTTCTGAAGATGTCGAACACCAGAAAAGCGTGATGTACATCTGAACGTCTAAGATCTGAACACATCCGTAAACCAACCATTGGTGATCTGGTGGAGATGTGAGAGCTAAGAGATGTGAGAGATGCAAGAAAAGAGCCAAGGAAAGGAAGAAGATTCTAGAGAAAACGAGAAATGAGATGGTGAAGAGTGAAGAGTAAAGTGAGGGAAAACTCGACATTAAACTAAAAACTATCAGCTGATTACCCTAAAACGCTCCTATGGAGGAGCTTCTAAAAAATCAGCTGGTTAGGTTGAATCAACCAACCCAACCAGCTCATAACTAAACAAGTTTAATAGATTTTTCATAAGGTCAACCAGTTGATTTGGGTCAATCAGTTAAAAACTAGCTTATCAGCTATTTATCGAACACAACCATAGGTATTACCCTTTTCTTGGTTTGTGAGACGGAATCTTATGAGTGGAGTGCAAATTTGGATAAAAATTCAAGTTTAGTAAATCACTATGTAACTAGGAAAAAAAATTATGAGGGATATAAAAGATGTTCTTAATTATGTTTTACTGCTATGTAGTTGAATGGGAATAAATGAACTCGTTTTGAATTTCTGACACTGGTAAATAGTTTTTAACTTGCCTACACATTAAAAGAAACCCTTTTTTCCTTACTACTGTAATTTGTAGTATTACACACTTCTCAGTTTCCCCAACCCAACTTTTGTTGGAGACAAGGATCACATCCAGTTTGTAGATGTGGAAAGAATGAATGTAATACATACAGTGCACACTATCCTGCCACAGCCACTTATATCTATGATTTATGGCAACTGGAATGACCCTCCAATTTGATTACTTGTTGTCGGATGATCAACAGCTACCCAGAGTAGAGATATACATATTGAAATAAGACCTGACCAAACGAATACGATGGTGGGTGTCTTCCCTCGTCTTCCCATGAGCCCTTTCGCAAATGGGTAGAGATGAACCAAGACCCAAAGGCTGAAGACCACACCTCCAAGTAGGCTACTCCATTGAGGTATTGGAAGATAAATGTTTCGAAAAACTCCGACAGTAATGCCCACCAAGTTAACCATTATGATTGTGCAAGGCGGTATCATCAAGGATGTCCATTTCATAATATACATATCTGCAATCATTAACATCATCACCTGATTTAGAGTGAAAAGAAAAAATAACCTCAATTCAATACATATACCTACCTGCAAACACCTTAAACAGCCCCTGGAGCACTGCACCAAGATGTGCACTTGTGCCACTTATTAACCAGAATTGTTCATTCCTCCACCATTCTTCAAGCACCACGCCCGACCACTTGATCTCAAGCACGGCTAGAAGACAAAGAGTGATGGTGATTCCTAATAGGTATACAAGGAAAGTAACATTGAGATACTCAACAATAAACTGGTCAGTGAAGAGGCAAATTGCAGGAAGGAAGCAATAAACAATCAGGAAAATAGAAGTGAAAGGGTATATTCCAATATTCAGGTACGCAACCCTCTGCACAAACTTCAATCTGGGGCCAGCTAGAAGGGCATTGTTGCGAGAAAAGAAAATCTCAACAGACCCAGTAGCCCATCGGAGATCCTCATGAAGTCGATGGGTTAGACTAATTGGAGCAGTGCCACGAAAGGCATCCGTCTTAGTCGCACAATAAACAGATCTCCATCCACGTTCATGCATCCTGTAACCAGTGACTACATCTCCAGTCACAGAACCATATATCCACCCAACATTTTGCCCCCATTCAGTCTTGTCTTCAAACCAGCATGATATAACATTCACAGCCTCTGCTATCGAGGAAGGATCCAGAGGTTCCCTAGGAACAGTAAGAGCCCCGGGAGGCCGCCCTTTTTTCACATAAGGGTGATTGGCAAGAGGTAGGCCTTGCACTGCTGCCACCCTTATAGAATCAATAAATGCTCCTGAATTTCCAAACTTCTTGGGCACAAGAGCTTTCGTCATTTTCTCATCGTCACAGTCTTCTTCCATCTCTTGAGACTGGTTCTGATCTCGGGTAGAAGCAATGGCAGACTTCCTATGACGGCCAAAGCACCAGGAGTAGCAACTATTTTGTTTTCCCAGTCGAGGAGGGTCAAAGCCATAAATTGCTTTCCGACGAAAGAGACATCTTGTTCCAACGTATATCGGACCTTGAAGCCCATCGAGGGCTTTCATGTTGACATCAAAAAATACGGTATTGTGGTAGGCATAGCGATCTCCTTCAAACCTCTGAGGAAACTGGACATAACAAATTCCTTCCCCATTGCTATCCATCATGAAGCACATCCCTTCCCTTAATGCCTCCGAATTGAAGACGTAGTGATCACAGTCAAGGTTGAGAATGAAGGGGCCATTGGACATAACAGCTGAGGCTCGAACCAGGGCATTCATTGCACCTGCTTTCTTGTTGTGATCATAGCCAGGTCTTTTCTCTCGTGAAACGTACACCAACATGGGAAGACGAATGTCAACTTCACTTAGATTTAGGGAGTTGCTATTCGATCTGCCTGTAATGGGTTCATCACTTGGAGGCTGTAACATTACCTGCAGTTCATAATTTCATCTCATCATTCAACATATTCAAGCTTTCTACATCATAAAATATACACCTACGAAAGCTAGGTAATATCATCTAATTCCAATCATACCACACCCAGAAATCTTAACCCAAGGTAACAACTCTAGAAATTCACCACCATCATAGAATTTCGTTTCTATCACTTGAACTAATATCCTACCTGAATAATGCTGGCATGGTCCCCCTTGCTGTGTTCGGGGCTTGAAACTGTCCAAGTTCCAGGCCAATGGGTTCCATCAGCCATCCAAATAGCCTTTCGAATCTTTGGTCTTTCCATTGGCTCATCATCACCACTCTCTTTCCAACGTTTAATAGCCTTAATCTCCTCTTGAGTATTATATGCATCAGAGCGTCTACGAATTGAGTCAGGAAGACCATTGATACGAACCTTGAACTCATCATATTCACGTTTTACCCGCCTTCGATCTCTAACGAAATCCGGGAGTATCTTGTTCTTGAAAGGATCTTTCTTAAGATTGAAATAAGACTCTGGGTTTCTGGGCTCAATTTCATGTTTTCTACAAAATGGGACCCACAAATTGGCAAAACTAGCTGCCTCTGCCATGGCCTCAAAGGTTAGGAGAGCACCACCATCATCTGAGATATAACATGAGAGTTTCTCGACTGGGTAGTCAGCTGCAAGAATAGACAAGATAGTGTTTGCAGTGACAAGAGGTGGCTCTTTCTCAGGATCAACTGTAGAAACAAAGATATCTATTCCAGGAAGATCAGATTTTCCTGCAGGATTTCTTGGACTAGGAGTTTCAAACCTCTCCTTTAAAGCAGAAAGATCAACAGCTCGGGTAACAGGACATAGCTTAGGAATCTGGTCAAGTAGCCATGAGAAGGCAAACCACAATTCACACAATACAGAAATGCTCGATAGCCACACTGAGTCTTCATTCGGGTGCCTCAGTCGCCAAGCCAGGAAAAATCCAAGAAACAACATCCGGACAAATGCTAGTATCCTGAAAGAACCAGAAATTGATGTAACTACTGCAAGAAAGATTTTATTATACATAATTGATTTTGAAATACCTATATGGATTGATGATTACAGGAGATATATTCAGTGTGCTAGTTAGCGGATTCCATTGATTTTCAAGAAGTTGTTTTGCATCACTAGCACTCCACTCATCATTTCCATCAAAACTTTCCCCGAGCCCCACCGCATTACCATACCCATAATCCCTCTTTTCTTCAAGGGAGATCCCAGAGTAATCGAAATCATTCATTGCATTACTCATTTGAACCATGGACAACCTCCCATCCAACTCGGACAAATCATGCCTCCTATAAAGCTGCTGACAACTTGGGCACATCCCATCACCACTTACTATGATATCCCTGTGGCAATTCGCACAAATCTTGTATCCACAGTCGCAAGGTACCAGTCCCACGTTCCTGTCGTCAGACATACCCTTAGCATTACATCCATGTCTCGAACACAATGACTGGTTAGCGTCAGCACCAACACGGTGCCTCAGATCGGACTCTGCCATTTTTTCTTTCACATCGGCACCCATAGTACTGTTATTACCGCTCGAATACATAGGGTTCGACATATAAGTTCTTCCACCTGCTTCGGAGGTTGATTCAATTGAGATTTCCAGAGGTTGGTGATCAGGTGTTGGCGGTATGTGGACTGTGTATGTAGCAAATTCTGCACTACTCATATCACTTTCCATGTCACCCATGGAGTTGCTGTGAATTGACGGTGACCTTCTTGTACTATACGAATTATTAGCCATATTGTCTGGCCTGCTCTCTTTGCAGAAAACAATGAACAGAACCTGAACAAAAATCGTTAACAAAGAAACTCAAAAACAGAGTACATGAGTTTATTGATATGTGCAGATGAATAGAATAGAGAGCTCATAGCAATCAAATTCTAGCTTCAAGCTCTGTTTTCTTCTCACGGAAAAACACAACTTCTTAACGTAGACCACATGGCATTCTCTGAAGCTAAAAGTGTGAGTTCCAGTCAAATGATTGATGGCAATGAAAAGAAAACAGAAATACATAAGTCTGCAGCTTTAACAAATACACCTCTCGAAATGGCCATATACCATACGATGACTGCAAACATAAACACGGCTGGTCAAAGTGGAGAAATCTCCGGCCAAGGTTCTCACACTGAACAAGTCTCTGATCTTTGAAATCCGCAATGGCAGTAGTTCAGAGACAAATAAACAACACGCACAACGGAAACATACCTAATTGAATTTAAACAAGAAACCAAGAAGCAGCCACCTTCACTTGTTCAAAGAGCCTACTCCTTTGCTATAAATTCCTTAAATCCCAAAAGGTAACATTACTCCGTTGATTTCTCCAGGTGAACAAACAGTGCAGGGTCTAATAAATGAAAAAGGACGAGTCCGTCGTGGGATTTATACAGGGTCTAAGATGGAGAGTTTCAAAGTCACAAGTACTTGGCTAGTTGGAAGAAAAAAAGTGTGATCTTTCGCACGGTTGGTTTCAGTAGTTGAGTTCTTTGGAAATAACTTATTTACAATGACGCAGACAACATGTAGATATAATCCTGTGTTCTTGGGATTCTTCATGAACGAGACACGGAAAGGAAGCGCCTAAAGAGATCGTAAATTTCGGCATTTAATATGCCCTTTTCTGAGAATTTATAGTCGGGATTAATATTATGCCGCGTTTGGGTTCTTCTCCAATACGCCAAGAAACATAATCAATTTTGATATTGACAAAAAAATCTGGATTCAATTAGATTCTAAAATTTGAGTCGCATTATACAAGAATGATTCCGGTAGCGAATGATTCTTGCTACCTTTGAGGGCTTCCCCGTAATGACACATTCCTTGTACGAATCCAATTTCTCATTTTAATGTAAATCCTATCTACAAAATCATTGATTCATAAGGAATGGTTGGCACACTAGACCAAAAAAGCATATCGTTGTTACAGTGGTCAGGACAGGAGTTCCAACGCTATTCATGATTTGGAATACAAGTATAACTGGTTGCTCGGTAATTTGAGTACTTTACATATCATGTCCATCTTCTTCGATTACCAAAACTGTTTACACAATCATTTATAACAAAAGGCAAAATGATGATGGTCTTATCAACCTTAATAAACCATGGCAGGTGTAATAAATTACCTATTCCAGCATGCTTTGGATTCCTAATCCTAACTAGACGTAATGATCCCGTTCCTATTGTACATCTTGAACCAACTAAAACAAACTAACGAACAAACCAAACATCTAACCTCTTGCCTCTCATGTTCTCTGAACGCTTTTTAACAGATAAAAATTAAAAAGTATGAAGTGGGCTCATTTTTCCAAAAAAAAAAAAAGGTATCAACTGGGCTCCACAAACCTCTTACCACTTCACAATGATGGCGCCGCTTGTCATCTCTCTAGTCTCGACCTTTTCCTCTCTTTTTTCTTCGTTAGATTTCCCCACCATTGCTATTTCCTTCAAATGCTCTCGACTAATTTATATTAGTGAAATTATTTTTATTTTTATCTTAATTAAGAGGAATTTTTATGTATATTCCTATTAATTTATGATGTTTTCCCTATTTATTCTATTTATAAAGTATTTAATCTGTCTCTAATTGCCTTTTCTTTCACTTTATTGTTAAAGAGAAATAGATGAATTAGAATCCCAACTCTACTTGAATTTAATATTATAACAAGTACTTAGATGAGTTTAATCCCTCGACTGAGGTTGGTAACGATTTGCACACTTAACAACCCTATATCGACCTGATTGATATGCCCTGCAAATTACCGTTTTATTTTACCCAAACCAGTAGTACTCACCTTATGATCTTCAAGTTTCGAGTATTTTCTGATATACAAAAGAAAAGTTAACGAAGCCTTAGACCACTATATGTCTTACGAAACCAACTCAGTATTTGATGCCTTTAAAACTAAAAAATCAACAAAGCTACATGATTCTGTCTCTCGTCTCTATCTGCGCTTCTTCAACAAAGAACTAATCGAAGATTGCTACCCTACTTAAATTAGAGTTATGGAAGCCAGATTACACACCGCAACATTAATGAAATACTATCATATCCTTCTTCAACTATATATTATATCTAATGTTGTTCTTGGGCTCTTCTCGCTTTACTTACGGGGCATTTATCCATGTAAATTTGATATTATAAACATAAATTTTGTATTTGGCTAAATTTTAAAATAAAAAGTTATTAAAACCTATTTAATAATGATTGTAATAAAGTAATCTTCGCTCTCGATGAGTCATCTAATTTGATCATAAATTTTAGTATTGTACAAATGTGGTCTGACTTGATTTCACACATACAGCTTTCTCGTTTTGCATGGATCATTTATTTTCACATAAATGTTGATAAGTTTAATATAGTTTCAAACCTTTTTATTATATATATACTTGGCCAAACTTCAAAATATCTTAGGCTTTGAAAAATACTTGTGGAGTTACAAAAGAGATTTGTGACGTTTCTTAACTTGAAATCTTATCTCTTTAAATGAGTTGTGACATTAACTCGAATGTTGCATTTCACATTATAAGTGACTATCATATTTTTTTAAATGGCAACAACTTCTTCTTGGACATCACATTAAATTGGAAAACATCAATTGGAGCTCTACCTTTTTTGTTGTTTTGGAGTCATCCTGTACTATTCGTTATTGAAAATGGGTTAAAGACACTTTATCCTCGTTTCGACTGCTTCTTAAGGATCTTTATCTCTATGATGCTACTTTCACTTCGTTACTTAATTAGTTATGACTACCATTCAAGTGTTTTTAAACCCTTTTGTGAGCAATGGAGTGGCTCAATGAATATCTTCTTTAAATTAGATGGGGAGAAATCATTGACTTTGTGCAATATATGACATATTTATAGTCTTCCAATTAATGAATCATATTATGACAAGATCATCCCTTTTTAGATGAGCTTGCTAGTAGGATCGACCTAGGAATCATCTTCTTTCACCCACTTGTAAGAATTTGTTTTATATGGACAACATATTGTGCATTGAGGCGACAAATGGGTTTGAAGTGAGCATCAAGGTTTGGATCAAATTTTGGTATAGAGGTCCTCGTAGCCATAGATATATATCGCTACCATCTTATAAGTTAACTATGAGAAGGGGTTATTAAAATACACTATAACTCTAATGGCAAGATTGATTAATACAATCTACAATATAAAAACATATTTTCAACAATTATGGCACACTAGGTGATTTCATGGGAACATATAATTAGCCACCTTCTTTTCTTATTAGTTATGTAAATTTTTCTTACTTTGTGGGCATATCAGCTTCATTCATTCCATCACTTTAAAATTTCGCTTGTAGTTGCCAAGTAATACTTTAGGCTAGGAATTCTTTTTTAGCTAATATTTATTGATGATTAAGAGATATTTCCATGTCTTGTTACCTAACTAAGATGCTATGGCCTTTCCTCTTTACTACTAATATGCTTAGATTCATAAGAGGTATGACATGTATTACGTTTCTCATCTTCCTGACCATGGTTAAGTTTGCTAATAAAGTTAAGAACCTTAAGAATTTAAGTCCAAATACTTTGTTCAATGATTTGTAGTGATGACTTATTCCAAAACCTTTTTGTGCAATAAAGTCAACTACTAAGGTTAATGATGTATTAATTTGCTTTTATGATTATGAGTTAATGATTCTTGAGTTTGCCTAGTGATAACATTTGTATTACTAAATCATATAGACATTATCAATTCACTTGTCAATTTAAATTCTCTCAAGTTGTTTTTATGGACCTTTCAAGTACGTACAATAATAAGATGTTTCTAAATTAAGAGAGTTGTTAACTAAGTTTGACTTAGAAATAGAGATCACAATCCCTGAGCGTGTTAGTAGATTAGCATCGGGTGTCATAGAGAAATATCATGAGTGGTGGATAAGCAAATAATATAAGACTTTTTCTGTTATGTCTCTAGAGAGGAAGGTTGCTTCTCTAAAAGTTGGCTCTTTGAAGGAGGATATTACAAAAATGGGTTCGTATTTGAAGTCCTTTGATGTTATGAAACATAATAGGGCATCCTAGAAAAAAAATTATGGTCTTTAAGATAGCAATGAGGTTACTCATCTAGTGAGTGATGATGCAAGATAAAATGACCCTAATTTGGGTTTAATTAATGACCTATTGTCATTTAAGGGAATAATGAACATAATAGTAACTATTATCACCATTGGAAGTGCTTGAAGAAGAAGTCCAAGTCTTAAATACCTATAGAGCAAAAAAATCGTGATGATGTTCCTTTACCTATGGATGGAATTTTTGGAGATATACCTAGTATTTCTAATCATATTACAAAATTCAACAATTTTTTAACTAATATACTCGTTTAACAATAATCAATATAAATGAATATGAGAAAATTAATTAATATAAAGTAATCAAATAATTGAACAATTTATAGTGGTTTAACAAACAACCCTTATTTACATCCACTCCTAAGACTCTTTTTGGAATTCTATTATAATTCTTCTTTTAAGGCAAAAAATAACTTTTGTACAATCTTTCTCTGCCTTCTTACAATCTTCTTCTAAAATGAAGAGGAATCTTAATACCACTTGGATCACCCCCCAAGTACAAAAGTCAACACCCTAATAAAGTTTTATAACTTTAAAATATCTCACTTTTTCACTTAATATGTAACGCCGGACTTTTTGAGCCATTTTGTATCGGTCTATACTTGGAGATACTACTGTATATTGATATATATATGGTTTTATATGAGTTCAAAGTGTATTTGAATACTTTCGGTATATATATGCCAGTGATATATAATGTTATATGCCCTTATATGAACTTAGAGTTCATTGCCATGTGAAATCTTGGAGATTTCTGACACATAAGCTTCTAAGTGTGTAAAATCGAGTCCATTGGATGGATAGGACCATGGCGGCCGAGTTTTATGTGTTCTAATGCCTTAAAGGTGATTAGACATGATTTATAGACTTATTGGATACTTTAAAATCTTAATTGGAAAAGTTCATATACATAAGGACTTATTTGCAAATTGTTAAAAGTTAAGGGACTTAAACGTAATTTTTAAATTCCCAATATGTAATTTTATAGAGTTAAAGAGCTTAATTATAATTTACAAAAGTCCGAGGACCAAAATGAAAATAAAAGTTTTGGTCATTCTCAAAATTTGGTCTTAATTGCAAATTTAGGAAAAGTTTGAAGGGTATAATGGTAATTTCATATAAACTAAAGGCAAAAAGGTAAATTTACCATATTTGGTCAAAGAAGAGTCAAAATTCTAGACCATTCTTCTTGTGTGGCCGTGCACCCCATTATTTGGCATTAAAGCACTTTGTTTTAATTAAAAGAAAGGAGAAGAGAGGAAGAGAAGAGGAAGTTTCGGCCTTCACTTAATCTTTACCAAGGATTTGATTCTCCAACCCAAATCAAAGAGTTCTAAGTTAATTTGGGATCAAAGAACTCAAATCTATCATTAGATTTGAGAAATTCTTAAAAGATTTTAAGATATCACCTAAGGAAAGTTTAGGTTAAATTTGTCTCATCTCTCTCTACATTATGATTTTGAGTTTGGTGTTAAAACATGTTATTCTCCATGCTTGAATATGCATGAACCACGGTTTAGATGAATAAAATGAGTTATGGAGAAGCTTCCTTAAGCCAAAACCGAAATGCCCTATCTTTGGTGAAAGTTTGTGAGATTTTGAATATCTTTTGAAATTGATGGTTTAAATAAACTCTATAATGTTAATTGTGTATGTATAATGTGAATTGATAATGAAAAATGAGGAAGATGTACATTGGAAGGAGGCTTTCAAGTTTATGTCTTTAGGTGTTTGATAAAATGCCTAAGTGAACTTGGCTTAGGATTTAAGGATTTTGATGGTGTGCATTGAAAAGAGGCTTTCATGTTTACTAGAGTAAACTTGAATTGTTGCTTAGATTGATGATTATTGACCTAATGTGCTTGGGTAAAAATGTACTCAATTATGCTTTGAAATGTGTAAGTATTGGATCAAGGCATTAAATGCCTCGGAAAATACAAAAGAAAGCTTATGTGAATAATAAAGGCTGAGTTTTATACACTTATGTGATGGGGTATAAATATAAGTTATATGTTTGAGTAGTAAGTACATTACATTTGTATGTATAAAGGCTCG
>JANZXP010000005.1:12257897-12274966 GCA_027576715.1 Erythroxylum flavicans
CTATTCACAAATGCATGAGCATGAGACGTGTTGTCCTAATTTCTCTGATTGGTCTCTCTCTCGGACCCGTTTCTCTGATCCGACCCGTTTTATGGACACGGAATGTTACAAAGTAGGTGCAAACTTATCGCCTTAATGGCCAAAGTTTTTGGCAACTTCAGCTGAGGTGTGATTACTCTTAGATTTTCAAAAACATGTTGAACCTTAGGGAAAAGATCTATCCTTTTATAAAGTATAGGGTAGGGAATGGTGAAGATATTAGTTTTTGGTTTGATAACTGGACCATTTTTAGTCCTTTATGGTTGCGGACTGACTTACAAGCTTTACGAAATAGGATTCCTAAAGAGGTTAAAGTTGCATGGTTCTTTCGGGAGAGGGATAGGATGAATAATTTCAGTTTTTTTCACCTACTGGACAATTACGTTTCTGGGTTGCAAATCAGTACTAGGTTGGATAAGGCGATATGGGTTGCTCATAATAGTGATGTTTTCACGAACAAATCTGCTCACATTATAGAGAGGGCACCTCTAGAAGCAGTCCTATAGGTTGAAGTAGTGTGGAAGCGAGTTTTAAGTCCAAAATCTGCTATTTTCTTGTAGTTAACTATTAAGAATAAGTTGAGAATGAAGGACCGCTGATTCAAAAGTTTTGATCCCCTTTGCATTTTTTGTAAACATGTAAAAGAGAGTAAAAATCATTTGTTTTTTTAATGTGACCATACCAAATCGATGTGGAGCAGAATTTTGAATCTGATTAGAATTCGAAGTTTCTCTTTTGACTAGACTAAAGCTTTGAATGATATCATGTAGTACTCCAAATCAGGCAAGCGAGATAGTCTTATTATTAAGACGTCTTTTCAGATAGTAATCTACTATATATAAAGGGAGAGGAATAGTAAAATCTAAAAGAAAGAAGAGCAACATAAGTATGAACTTGCCGAGACAATAGTTAATTTGATTAGAGAGACAATGATAGCCAAAGGGAAGCAAGATCACATCAGCAAACTGATATGGTCTATTTAATGTTTTGAGATGTATCAGTTGTACTTTTTTAGTAGTGTAGTTTGTTATTATTTAACTTTTTATGATATTCTTATAAAGGATTGTGTATAAATTTCAACTTTGGTAATATATTTCAGTTTCAAATTCCAAAAAAAATTATTTTATTCAAGTAACTGACAAATATTACTTTAATCTAGTTTTATTTATTATAAAATAACTAAATTCAAGATGTATGTGTGTGTGTGTGTGTATATATATATGTTATAATTACTGTCATGAAAAAGACGTTTTATCATATCTTTCTTATTCATAGTAGAAAAGAAGAGCACATCATCATTTAAATGTTTATACATATATTTAATTATAAAAATAGATGGTAACAAAGATACTTTTGATTTTTTTCATTAAAATACTAATAAATTAATATAAAATGTTAATAAATTATAAAATTAATTGTATACTAATTTTAAGAAATAACTATGAATTACTTAACTAAAGAGCAAAGTTATGTTGAGTGTATATGCTGATACATATCTTACTTTAATATTCTCTTACAAAACTTGAAAAGGTTTCTGTATTGATAATAGGATAATAGAATAATTTCTTTCTTTTAAGATAAAATTTGTTTTTGCAATCTAATTCACAAGATGTGATGTAATTAATTTATAAATTGACAAAAGGAATGATAATAAAAATAATAATAGGTCATGTATTTTTTAAAATAAAATCCTCAACTAAAGAGTATTTAAAATAAATAAAGTAAAATAAAATGAGAGAAAATAATAAAATATTATTTGTTCATTAAATTCTAAAAGTATTATAGAAAAATATAGTAAATATAATATTTAAGATAATACCTTTAAATATTTGCAAGTAAGGTCTGTTGATAAATAATGTAGAAAAATTGGAACAACAGCTGCTAGAGATCAGGATTTAACTTGCAAAGATCCAAAAGCTTTGGTTTTTTTTAAAAAAAATTCAAGCTTGTTTTTCACTATATTAAAATTTAAATTATTAAGAAGAGTAGATTGCTTTTATTTAAATTTGAATGTTCTAACAAATATCTCTAAAAGATCTAGTTTCTTAATTTTTAGTATGTAATTTCTTTATATGAAAGAGCTTTGTTTACAAAATGAAAATAATCTAGATACGACTACTAATTATAAGTACAATATAAATTATATGGTGCAATAGAAAGACATAAGGCTCGTTTGATAGTGAAAGGGTTCATTCAGACATATATGATATATTATAATCAAACATTCGCTCTTATGACAAAATTTTACCATATGTAAAAATGTATTCTTATTCAGGTCGAAGAAACTACCTTATGAGTTAAACAATTTCCTAAAACATAATTTGATCAATTCATTATATAGAAAGTATGGGTACACCTAAGAGTAAACTGTTGGAAATTTACAAGTGGAGTCATCCTACATCGAAAAGAGACATATGGATAAAGTAAGTTATATATAAGGATAAGACTCATAACCCAGTGCTTTAAGGCTTTTGGTTGAGATATGATGTCTAAGTTATATATGAGCGTATTTGTATCCAGTCCAATTTCTCTCCACATTTCCTCTAAACCTTTTATTAGTATCAGAGTTAGGTTGGCAAAGTCTGATGCATAAAGATTCATGGATTTAGGTTAAAATGACTCAAATGGCTTTGCATGAGTTATGAGTTAAGGGGAAGCTAGTCTAATATAGATTGATCCACTTGTGAGGGGGAGATAGACAAATTACACATTCTTTTATAAACATTTATCAAATAATAAAGTAGTCATTTTGATTGTGTATTTTGATGATATGATACTAATCTTAGATGATATGAGAGAATTATAAAAGTTAAAAAGAAGTGATTGAGATGGAATTTGAAATAAAAAACCTTAGTCAAATAAGATTTTTTTAAATGAAAATGGCATGCAATAAGAAAATAATTACAACATCTCAATAAAAGTTTCGCTGACACGTGGAGTTTAAAGAGGTCCAAAAGTACGCAGCTTTACCCCTAACTAGTAGAGAGACTATTTTTAATAAATTCACATGAAAAACAAATAAATATATATTTAAAAGATACATATTAATATAATAAAGTAATAATAAATAAAAATAAAAATAGACAAGAAAATAATTATAACTTGCCATAAAAGGTATATCTTGAATTTTCTGAAGGAAATATTAGTACTTGATTGTAGACCGTAAGCATATACATCAGTTAAAGAAAATGTGAAGCTAGTAAAAAAAATTAGATGAAAATATTTGGTAAAAAATTAATTTACTAACTCCAAATGGATCAGATATAATATTGATAATAAATTTAGTGAGCCAGTACATACATTGCCCTTCTTAGGAATATCTTAATGTAGTTTATCACATTCTAAGATATTTAAAAGCAACTCCTGAAAAGGGTCTTTTAAAGTAACAAATAAAAGAGGCATATAATGTTGGACTGTGACTCCATTGGTGGCCATATTATATTATATATAATTAAGGAACTTTAATTGGTCAATATTTCCTATTTAATAGTGGAACAAACCTTAATATATCTATTGGTTATCTTTCTACTTATTATGGTTACATAAAGTTATTCCAAGTTTTTTGTAACAGAAAGAGGGATAAGGGAAAGAAACCAATTTTAACAAAGAAAGCTTAATCATTCGATAATGATGACATTCTCTGTATCAAGTGCATAATATTATGCTCTAATTATTTATGACAATTGTTTATTGAAGATCTTGAAGCTTTAAATGTCAATTTTGATTTTACGTCATAAAGATTATAATTTTCACGAGCTATTAGAGCTTGTTTTTTTAATAAATAATTTGTCCGTTTATTTTATTATGATTGATTGACGATTATTGTTAATCTTTGAGTGTTTGGCCAAAAACTACTTTGATTAAAAATCATTAAGCTTAGCATATGACAATAAAAATCATGTCATTATGTGTTAGTCATGATTTGGTTGATTTTGTAGTCCTGTAGAAGTCTTTTTTAAGTATATGAGTGTACAATGGTTCCTTATATCAAAATACCATTATTATTGGTGTCTTCTCTAAAGTCAAGTCATCTCTGTAAGAACTTGCTTAAGTTCATGTTTGATATACATTTACAGAATCGGTGTAATTTTCTACTATTTTGGCAAGCACTTCAATTGAAGTGTAATGAGCGATATCAATTTGTAAAGTGATACTCACATATGTGGCGTCTGAAATCCCTTTTAATCTTAGAACTTTCAAGCTTTCACTATTGTTTTCCGTAGAGCCTCTTATATAAGATATATCACGTCATTTATTTTAATTCTGATTTTCTCTATTTTCAAAATTTAATGTCATAATTTTTCTTTATTCTCATGTTATATATTTTATTAATTTTATTAATGATCTCATATTAGATTTATGTATATTGTTATTAAAATTAAAAAATTATGTGTTATATGTTGAATTTATACATGATAGTGTAAAGAGGATAGTTTATTAGTCACCAAAGTGACTAAACTAACTAAGCAGTTTTTTTGTATATAAATATTCATTCTTTCATAAAATAATAATGCATATTATTAAATCAATTATATGGATAAATGATATTTAATAGTTGATAGAATTCTAGAATTTACCCAAAGGTAAATTTATACTATATGACTAATAAACATGATAAAAAAAATTAATATTCGCTTGTCAAATATGTTATGTATCGAAAGATATTGATTGTATTTGAAAAGTTTTGTTTGATTACTTAATAAAGTTTGTATGACATTAAAGTTAGGATAATAAATTGTTGAGTTTACGCAAAGGAAACCTGTAGTATATTTTAAATATTTTATTATTTTAATATGATAATTTATTTAGCATTTATGTATCCGCATCTATTTCTCTTCATTTGTATGTTTCTTTTGTTATCGTGTTTAATGGTTTCAACTTCTCTAAATCGTGTTAAAAGGTCAATTTCCATTTAGGTGTTTTGAAACTTGTATTAACATTATTATAAGAAAAGCTTGCTACTATTATGAATATAAGTAACGAGGTTAAGAAGATACATTATAAAGCATGAGAAAGGTCTAACAAATTATGTCTTAATTTCATGTGAATGACTATTGCTAACAACATTAAGGCTACTACTTCACAAACTAAAAGTGCTAAAAAACACCTTAAACTTATGCCCCTCTTATACAGAAACAACTAGCATGGGTCTGCCTTTTAGAATATCTTATATAGCCAAAAGTTCATGACAACTGGATAGGTCATAGTCCCCTAATACAGAACCAACTAGCAAGGGTCTGCCTTTTGGAATATCCTATACAGTCCAAAGTTTATACTATGCATGAAGGAGGAGAGTGGAAGCAACCTAAAGCAATTAGACACTAATGCCCCTCTTATTATCTAAATTTAAATAACCAAAACTACTATCTATGGCATAATATCCATATAAATCATACTTCTAATAGGAAATTTAGGGAATTTTTTCATCTATATAGACTTGTGGTGGATTAGTATAAGTTAGTTTGGAATGAAACCTTACTTCTTATGATAGTTTTCTTGATATGGATGGCAGTAAATATCAAAATTAATACAATGGACATGTTACATTATTTGCACTTGAGTACCAACTATTTTCTCTATAATCATAAGGAAGAAAATAGGGATCACCTATTTTTTAATTGTCCCTAATCAAGAGCTATTTTGAATATAGTGAAAACAAAATGTCACTAAAGCACTAACTCTTATCTACTACAAAAGGTGGTCAATGATTCTTAGCCAACTCCAGGATTTCTAAAACTACCAAGGAGGTCTTCATGCTAGCAGCAGGTATGTGTTTGTATGAGGTACGGAAAGAATGCAATTCCACGAGATTTGAGAGGAAGGAAAGAACATTACATAAAATCATAGAAATTGTTCCTACAACATTAGAGAACAACTCTTATTATCCACATATCAAGCAAACTATGACCAGGCACTAATTGAGGCCTTGAGACTATAGAAAGATTATCTATGAAGGCTATAAACTTTTCATCCAATGCTTGCAAGAGTTTAAATAAAGTGGGAAATCTTAGAATAATTGGAAGATAGAGGTAAGTGATCTCACTATTAGAGCTTATAGACCCAACCATATCATGGACACTAAAATGGTTCTCCCTGCTTTAATCAAATAGAAGGTGATAGGAAGTTAGCTTGTACTGATAAAGTAGGAATAATGGAGTTGTGGGAACTCTTACCTGTTGATGGTTTTGCAGATGATGTAAGTGATTCAGCATTATAGAATCCTTTGGAGAAACTATGGGAGTATTGTAGTCCCTAATTTATCAATATGGAGATCTTGTGTCTTTGCAGAAGGATAACCTTACCCTTTTGATGAAACGATAGTGTTGAACTATCTAGTCTTTAAACGATGCATTTTTTATTTGAAGTTGATTGGTTTAGGGGAGTTCTTTTAGTTTTAGCTCCCCACTATCTATGTACATTGTTTCCATGTTATGAAAGCCAAACAACATGTACTCCATTTCTTTACATATTTGATTTTTCAAAAAAAATAGTTTTTTTTTAAAACTTAAAGAAAGTGGGCAGACTTTTAAGTTTTGTTAGTGTTGTTTCAGCTTATTTAAACATAATTCAATTATTGTTTTTGGAACTCTTATGAATGGTTTATATAAATTAAAACGTGATATTACTTTTTCTAAATCCCTATTTTATGTTTACCATATGATTGGAACTATAAATAACATAATGAATGATAATTCTACTTACTTATTTAGGTTATATATCTAAATAAAGATTAAAAAGATTGGTAAAAAATGAAATTCTTTCGAATTTAGATTTTTTTAATCTTAGGAAATGTGTGGATTGCATTAAGAAAAAGCAAATTGAACATAGTAAGGAAGAGCTGCAAGAAGTACTCAGCTCCTTACACTGATATATGTGAACCTTTTAACACTCCATCCTTTAATAGAGAAAAGTATTTTATCTATTTCATCTTTCGATAAGTGTTGGGTCTAAGAGTAAAGAAGGTGCTAACATATTATGGATAGGTTCTTACAACATAGGGACCCTTCCAGGGAAGTCTTTGGAATTAGTGGAGATCTTGTTTAAGATTCATATAGCAAGCACCCAGGAAACAAAGTGGACAAGGGCGAAAGAGAAAGAGATTAATGGGTTCAAACTTTGGTACTCAAGGTGTTCAAGACGGAAGAATGAGGTAGGTATCTTGGTTGTTAAGGAACTTATAAATTATGTTATGGGGGTAAAGAGGACAAATGATAGGATTACGTACATTATGGTGAAAGGTGTTGTTCTCAATTTGATGTGTCTATATGTACCTCGAGTAGGTTTGGACTAACAACTTAAACTCAAATTTTGGGAAGAGCTAAATAAGGTGATTCAGCAAGTCCTCCTCGATAAGAAAGTTATGCTAAGAGGAGACTTTAATGGGTATATAGGGGCAACCTGAAATGAGCATCCATAGACTCATAAAGGATTTGGGTACAGGGATAGGAATGATAGTGGGATTGCTTTGTTGGATCTTACGATAGCGTTTGAGTTAATGATAGCCAATTCTTTTTTTAAGAAAAATAAGGAGCTCCTGGTGACTTATAAGAATAGAAACATAAAAACTCGAATTGACTTCCTCCTAGTAAGGTGGAGCGATTGACCTATGTGCAAGGATTGTAAGGTATATTGAACACTTCCTTGTCAACTCAACATAGACTTTTAGTTTTGAATTTTATAATTAAAGTATTGAAGAAGAAAAGAATTCCTAAGATGTGTACCAGAGTTAAATGGTGGAATCTGACAGGGGACACAATGAAACTACTTAAGGATAGAGTAATATTTAGAGATGAATGGAAAATGGTAGGAGATGCTAGCCAGATGTGAGAAAGAGTAGTAACTCTGTTAAGGAATACAACTAAAGAGGTCTTAGAGGTGTCTAAAGGACCTAGGGATGAAGTCTTGGTGGTAGAATGAAGATGTAAAAGAAAATGATAAGATCGAGAAGGATATATATAAAACGCTATTAGATAGCACCACGGAGGTAGAGAGAATAACCAATATAGTAACGTATAAATCGGCTAAAAAAGAGGCAAAGAAGACAATATCAATAGCTAAAAGCAAAGTGTAGAAGAATTTGTACCAAATATTGGATAATAAAGATAGAGAAAATGGCATTTTTAAGTTAGCAAGAGCCAGGAAAAGGAAAACAAGAGACTTGAATCAAGTTCGTTGTATACGAGATAAAGCATGACGGGTGCTCATGGCTGAAAATGACATTAAGAGAAGATGACAGATGTACTTCTATTGCTTTTTTAATGAAGGCATAGAGGCCAATATATCGTTGGAGTGATATGTTAGAGTCGAGGGGAGTAGAACTAAGACTGAGTACTTATGTATCTTTTTAGGTCATAGGGTAGATTCCGATGTGAACTTAAAGATCAATTTAGAAGTTATACCACATAAAGAGTATTTTAAGTACATTGGATCTATCATTCAAAGTAATAAAGAGATCAATGAAGATATAGTCCACCATATTAAATTAGCGTAACTTAAATGAAGAAATGCATTAGGAGTTTTGTGGATAAGAAGATACAACTCAAGCTTAAAGGTAAATTCAATCGTTTTGTGATTAGGCCAACTATGCTTTATAGGGCAGAGTGTTGGTGCATAACTATAAGCTAATGGTGGCAGAGATGAGGATGCTCCATTAGATGTGTAACCTTATTGGAAGAGATAATTTCAAGAATGTATTAGTAAAAGAAAAATTAAAGGTGGCTAGTGTTAATGATAAATTAAGAGAAAGAAGACTTAGGTGGTTCGGACATGTTAAAAGAAGACATCCTGATGCTCTAGTGAGAAGATGCGAGAAAATAGTACTTAAAGACTATAAGAGGAAACAAGGGAAGCTTAAGAAGAACCGGGTGAAGTGGTTAAGAATGATATGGCTTTACTAGAACTTACTAAGGATATAGCCCGTAATAGAAAACTTTGACATATTAGGATATGAATAAAAGATCTCATATAGAGAGGTCTTTCTCGTTCTATTAAGTCCTCTAAACTTTTTCCTTTGAATCGTTCCTTTTATAGATAGCCTTAATATTTTGATTAAGTATTACTTCTCTCCTAGTTTTCTTAACCTAAATAGTTTCTTACTTAGTCTATTTACTTTATTGTAATGGCTGGTATGATTTATTCATATATATGTCTCTTTTTGTCTTAGTTTGTGTATTTATTTGCGTACTTTATCATGCATTATTAATCTTTACCATGTTTTATATATATTGCGTTACATAATTTTATAAGTTTAGTAATACGTATTTATTGATATTTTGTATTATTATTAATTTGCACTACAAATGAGTATATCAAAAATAACCTCTTAACTATGTAGGGGTAAGGTTGCACATTATTATACCTCCCCAGACCCTACATTTGAGCGGGACTCTCACTAGGTACTGTTGCTTAATACAAAATTGCAAGCTATAAATACCCTTAAGATATTTGTAAAGGAGGTTAAAAATCAATTAGACAAAAAAGTGAAAGTTGTATGTTTTGATAGAGGTGGTGAATACAATGAAAAATATGATGAATCAGGATAATTTCTAGGTCCATTTGTAAAGTTTCTTGAGAAACATGGCATATCAAAGGTGTAATAGAACATTAATAGAATTGGTTAGAAGTATGATGAATAATTTATCTCATTACCTAAAACCTTGTAGATGTATGCACTTAAAATTGTTGTGTATGTGCTGAATAGGATTCCTAGTGAATTATTCCCTAAAACTCCTTTTGAGTTATAAATTAAAAGAAAATCTAGTATAAAGCACCTACTTGTTTGGGATTATCTAGTAAAAGCACGAGTTTTTAATCTACATGAAAATAAATTAGTATTGGAAGAACAAAATGATCATGGGCAATATTTGGATGAAACAACACCTCTTGAAGAAACTAACTTACAACTAACTAACATAAATAAACTCGTGGAATAGCTTTATACAAAATTATAAAAACAAGAAAATCAACTATTCCTGATAACTATGTGATTTATTTATAAGAGTTAGAATTATTAATAAGGATCCTCTTTTATTTTCATAAGCCATAGAAAGTGATAAGTCTAATCAAAGGATTGATTATCTAAAACATGAGTTAAATTCAACGTCATAAAATAATGTTTGGGATCCACTTAATTTTCTAGAAGGTTTTAAGTAATTAGATACAAATGGGTCTTATAAGATTAAAAATGATTTAAATGGCAATATTGAAAGATATAAAGCTAGATTTGTGGCCAAAGATTATACTCAAACGGATGGCATTGATTATAAAGAGAGTTTTTCACTTGTCTAAAAAAACTTATTAAGAATAATTATGGCATTAGTGCCTCAATTTGATTTAGAGCTACATCAAATGGAAGAGAAAATTGTCTTTTTGAATGGAGATCTCGAGGAAGAAGTTTATATAGGTAAACTTAAATCTTTTTCCATAAAAGAAAAGGGTCATATAGTACTTAAGAAATCAATATATGGAGTTAAACAAGCTTCTTGATAATAGTATATTAAGTTTAATCATACCATGACATCTTTTTGGTTTTTAAGAAAACATTATTGATCGATGTTTTTACTAAAAGATTAATGAGAATATGTTTATATTTTTAGTTTTATATGTTGATGATATTTTACTTGTTGTTAATAACTTGGATATATTGTATAAGACTAAAATTTTTCTCTTTAAGAATTTTTTAAATTAAAAATATAGTAAAGACATCCTATGTGATAGAAATTTAAATATTCCTAAATAGGTCATAAGAATTAGTAAGATTGTTTAGAAAGACTATATCGAAAGAATTCTTAAAATATTCAGTATGAACAAATATTCAGCAGGAGTTGTCTCAATATAAAGTTTAGTCTCATGCAATATCTAAATAATAATTTCGAGCACAAAGAAATGGAATACATCTCTAAATTCCTAGTAAACAGGGATTTAGTGAAGATTTTAAAGCTAACGGACCATAATATGGTTTAAGGGGTATCATTATAGTAGTAAATTGTAATCCTATTATTCTCCCACTACAAATGAGATTATAAGTTGATATAGAAGACGTTAGAGAAGTTGTTCAAGAACTAAAAGGGCCTGGTTTGAGACAGCTTGACCTTTTAGAATTTCACGAGCCTTATCCAAAATAGATTAATCATAAGAATCCTTTTCCTCGTAGTTATACAATTTATAAATTCAACTTGTTTTCTAGTAAAAATCATTAATATAACATTGAGCATATCGCTAAATTCACCATACAATATGGAGAATCAGTTAATTACGAAAACTTTAACTACTCTAAACTCAGATTGTTCTCAAATTCATTAACAAGAACCACCTTCTCTTGATATTTTTTGCGCAAGAATTCTATTATTTCTTGGGCTAAAATAAAAAGATTATTTCATAATAAGTTTTTTAGGACTAAGCCTGAAGCTAGCATAACTGAGTTGTTAAGGGTTACTCAGGTGAGTGGTGAGAATGTTGACTTGTTCATCACTCGTTTAAAGAAAATGAGAGATCAATATCAGATCGTGCTTTAAAAAATTGAATATGTGAAGTTAGCTCAAAAAGGGCTAGCCATTAAATTGGGAAGAAATTTCATGGGTTTTGGGCATAGAATTTCATGATTTCTAGGAATTATTAGCAAAAGTCTCTAAATATAAAAAATGTTTTATAGAATAATGTCAGGGTAAAAAGAATTCAGTAGGCACTTATACTACCAAAATGAATTCTTATGATTTAGTAATAGTTGAAGTCAACATCTTTGGAACTTTTGTTTAACCCTCTTTGGAGTGCAAATCCTTGGAAGTCAAAAAGGAAATATTGGTTATATCTACTCAACTTTAGTACACCTTTAACACCTTCAAAACTAAAGAGATCTTTGATTATTTGTTATAAGAAAAATTCATCAACTTACTGCAAGATCATAAAATTCCTACGAAAGAAGAAACCAAACGTAGAGACTATTGCAAATATCACAATAACTAGAGTGACCTGACAAATTCACGATAGAGATTTAAGAATGTGGTCTAAGACCAAATTAATAAGAGAATTATGTTGGCTGATCAAACTATGCTGATAGATGAAAATTCGTTCTTACCAATGGCAACCATTAATGCCATTGACTTCAACTTATGCCTGTTATTAAATATTAATAAGAAGTTGAAAATTATGGAAGATCATTTAGCATTATCATCGTCAAATCAAGAACAAGTGTTTTTTATTCCTAAAATGGATGTGCAAATTTTCAAAATCTAATAGAAGGTAGAAATTTCAAGAAAAAATCTGCAAGTAGAATTCACCCAAGTTTATAACGCAAAGATATAAACCTCGAATTGTTAGTTTTCAATGCAGACAACCTAGATTTTTACTGCCATCACAGGTGCCACCATCTCCAAATTGGCAACAAGTAAAACACCCCGAGAATTTGATATCCTTAACTCGAACTTAAAAAGGACAACTGTAGGGATAAGGGGCCATGCTAGATCCAAAAAATAAAATAAAATTATTAGGGAAGCTAACTTTAAGACATTCATCTAGCGTGAAACCCATTTTCTCTAAAAAAGTATGAAAGATCTTAACAATAAAAAGGGAAGAGTAGAAGTCATTAATGAAAATTGAGATGAGAAAAAAGAGAATCTAAGATTTTATAAAAAGTTAGCTCACTCTAAGATCCATGATGAGGATTCCAATGAATTCATTACAATTTGTAAGTTTCCTTTTCAGTTTCTGTCTACTATTTCTTCCATAAAACTCCCAGATTCATTTCCTGAATCTTGTACAAAAAAGGCAAAAACCCCTCCTAATAGAGGAGAATGTAGGGTGTTAGTATTGGCAATAAGACAGGGAATTCTAGAAGAGATGGTATGAGAAAAGATAATTGATGTTGCAACACAACAAATGAGACCTCTATAAATTAAAGCTCATATTAATGGAAGACCAACTTCAAGAGTTTTGGTTGATAATAGGTCGAAAATAAATATTATACTGACTAAAATGATGATAGCTTTAGGCAAAGAAGATGCATACTTAATCCCAACTGAAGTATATGTTGCTGCATTCAACGGTGAATCTACAAAGCATAAAAAATTCTCCCCATAAATATTATAGTGGGAGGACAAACTTCGTTAACTGCTTTCTTCATTGTTGACATTCACGTCAACTACCAAGTCTCATTGGGGCGAGATTGGGTCCACTATAATTATTACATCCCATTACCTCTCCATCATCTTTTACTTTTATGGAAAGGAGATAAAGTAAAAATCGTTTGGGCCAATTAACAACAACTTCGTACTAAAGTTAATGCGATGGAAGAAAAATTCTATAGAGCTCATGTAAAGCTAATACTAATTCAGAAGTCTTCTTTTGGTAAAGAAGGCAAAGAAAAGATGAAATCAAAGTTAGAAAGATTCAGAAAAACAACTCTTAAGTTGATGAAGGTTACTATAATAGACAAACCTAATGAATGAATTCTCACAAAAAGAAAAAGTTGTAGTTGTAACCGCAAAGATTAAATATCAAATGTGGCAATTCTCCAATAGATGTAATAACACATAATTAGCTTTTAAAGAAGAAGAAGAACTACGAATACGTGACGATGGTGTCCAAAAGTTGATTTTATTCTTGAGAAGCTTGACGAATGTGGGAGCCAAAACCAAGAATCATTAGAAGAAGTGAACCTCGTCAATTTAGGATAATTTTGCGAAGTCTTTATTAGCAAATTATTAAATTCAAAGTTAAAGCTAGAACTAGTGGACTTCTTAAAAGAATTCAAAGATTCTTTCAATTGGCACTATATTGTAATGCCAAGATTGAGTAGAAAATTGGTAAAAACATAAAATTTTGATAAAACTATAATTTTACCCTTACCATCAACCTCCTAAGCAGTGATCCAAAAAAGTTTAGCTAAATATTAAAGAAGAAGTTGAAAAATTATATGACACTAATTTTATTATACTAGCGAGATATAATGAGTGATAAGCTAATGTTGTGCCTGTATTTAAGAAGAATGGAAAAATAAGAATTTATCAACTTTAGAGATTTAAATACAGATACCTCTAAGGATGTACACATGATGCCAATTGCGAATCCTTTAATATATGAAACAGTTGGACATTCTTTGTTCTCCTTTATGGATTATGTTTCTAGTTATAACCAAATTTTTATAGTCGAAAATGATATTTCTAAAACATCTTTTATATATTCAAGGTTAATAGAAACATTTGAGGGGTTGTAATGCCCTTTGAAACATTTGAGGGGTTGTAATGCTCTTTGGTCTAGAGAATACAGAAGCCACCTATCATACGGCTATGATTGCCCTTTTATGATTTGATAGGGCATACTTTGGAATTTTACATAGATGATATTGTTGTGAACTAAAAAAAGTGCATAAATCATATCCATGATTTTTTAGAAGCTTTTACAAAATAAGAAGGCACAAATTGAAGTTGAATTAACTAAAGTGTGTTTACAAAGTGAAAGCAAGGAACTTCCTGGGATTTTTAATTCACAATAAAGAAATTGAATTAGATAAAAATAAAGCAAAAGTCATTCTTGAAATGAAACCACCTCAGAATAAGAAGGAGCTTCAGAGGTTTCTAGGCTAGATGAACTATATGAGAAGATTCATTGCTAATTTAACAGGAAAAATAAAAAAAATTGTTAAACTTATTAAGGTTAAAAGAATTTTGAGGAATTACATTAGGAGGAAAGGCATCAGGCGGCATTTAATAGTATCAAGGAATACAAAATCAAACCTTTAGTAATGATGCCCCCTAGAAAAGGAATTCCATTCAAGTTGTATATTTTTGCTATATAAGAATCTTTTAAATGTCTATTGGCTCAGAGTAATAGGACTGGCCATGAGCAATCCATTTACTTGTTCAAAACTAAGGCATTATTGTTGCAAAATAAAGTTTATGTGATCTCACAGACTGATTAATGAAATATATGTTGAATAAACTAGTCCTCTTAAGAAATATTGGAAATAGCTTATAACTCTTATAGACTTCAACTTGATATGTTACCCTCAGAAATTTATAACAGGTTAAGCGCTAGCTAACTTCTTAGCAAGCCATCCCTAATCAAGGTAGAAGAGGATGCCAAAAATTTAGTTCTCAACTGTGAGAAGAAGCCATGGAATTGAAATTTGATAGGTCTAGTATAAAGTAGTTAGCTACTGTTGAAGTAGTCATAATCGCACAAAACATGGGACCAAAATTCTCCTCTCCCTTAAAATTGACATCCCATATACTAATAATCAAGCAGAATGTGAAGTTTTGGTAATTAGAGTAGAAATTCTAGTTGATCTTAAAGCTAAAGAATTTCTAATCAAAGGAGATTCCCAACTAGTGTTACGACAAGTGGCAGATCAATATAAATGTATGAACTTAAATTTATCACCCTATTATACTAGTGATGTCCAATTGCTAGAATTCTTTGATGATATAGAATTTCAAAATATTCAGTAAAGTGAAAATTGGGAGGCAAATGAGCTTTTCACAGATACCATCTGGGTTGAAAATTTTTCAAGATTTTGTCAATAAGTGTATTGTAGAACAACAAAGGTCCCACTCATCCATTTATAAGAGGGGAATTTGATTAGAAGTTGTTAACATTAATAAAGAAGTCGCCCGAGACTGAAGGGTGGGGATCAAAGTTTTTTTGAAAAATCTTAGCAAGAAAGTGAATTTCAAACTTAAGCAACTAGCACTCAATTTTATGTTAATTAAAGGAATTGTATTTCTTCAAGGTAATGACAAACTTCTTTTGAGATGTTTTGGGATGTCTTAGGCATTAACAATAATAAGACAAGTTTAAAAAGGGGTATGTGAAGCACATCAATATGGAATAAAGATAGAGACGACTTATATGTTGCCATGGATACTATTGGCCTACCATCTTAAAAGATTGTATATCATATGCTAGAGGCTATAAATAGTGTAAAAAATATGGAAGAATTCAACAAATTCCTACTTTTAAGTTACATTATATAGTTAAACCGGGGCTATTTAGAGGTTAGGCCATTGATCACTCTAGGAAGATATATCTATCATCTTCAAAAGGGCGTAGTTTCATTTTGTTAGCCATAGATTATTTTATTAAATGGGTGGTAGCTTAACCTTTGAAGAAGGTTGATTAAATTGATGTAGTTAAATTGATCAACGAACAAATTATTCATCAATTTAGAATCCTTCAATCAATAACAAGCGATCAAGGAACGATATTTACGGGGCAAGAAGTTAGAGATTTTATTGAAGACTATAAGATAAAATTATTGATTTTGACCCTATATTATGCTCAAGCTAATGGTCAAGACAAAGCAAAACAAAATAATTATTAAGATTTTAGAAAAAATGTTAGAGGTGAATCCTAAAGATTGGAATATGATTATGTTTAAAACCTTATAGGCTTATTGTACTTTTATGCATATCGCTACAACCCATTTGCCTTACTGTGTGGACATAATGTTGTTATTTATATAAGAGTAGTGGTTCCATCCTTGAGAGTAACTAAGCAAAACCCTCTGGAAACTTCTTAGTTTTCCAAAATGATGTTAATGGAATTAAAGGACTTAGAAGAAGTAAGACTTTAGGCTTTAAATATTATGATTATCTAAAAGAAAAAGGTGGCAAAATTTTATGATAAAAGGATTCACAGATGAAAATTCCATGAAGAGGATCTAGTGTGGAAGTTGATCCTACCACCTCAGATACAAGATAAAGAATGGGGTAAGTGGTCTCCAAATTAGGAAGGGCCATTTAGAATTTAAAAAGTCTTAAGCATTAATGCATATTGGTTATCTAGTTTAGAAGGTAAACCTCATAGGTGTTTTATCAATAGGAAGTATTTAAAACCTTATGTACCTTTTTTTTTTTTAAATGATGGGTGTAAAGGAATGAGTGTTGGATCCCGCTTTTAAGATTTTTATCTTTTTATTTTATTGTAATTATTTTATTAAATTATTTAGCATGAAAATATATTAGAATTTATGAATTAGGAATTTTTGGAGCCTAATAAGGTATCTTATAAATTTTATATGGTGGTAGGAATTAAAA